>CAWUFW010018066.1:0-236725 GCA_963921515.1 Calotriton arnoldi
GGATTCCACTATTGACCCCCTGGTTGTCCGTCCACTTTTGGAGTTTCAGAGAAAATTGTGTGGGATCTTGCTAGAGGACTGTTTAACAGAGGCCACCATTTGTACCTTGATAACTTCTACACTGCTGTGCAATTGTTTAAGGAATTGTTCAAAGTGGACACTTTTGCTTGTGGCACAATCCGCTCTAACCGTAAAGGTTATCCAAAAGAGCTTGTTTGCAAAAAACTTCAGAGGGGACAGTGCAGTGCCTTGCGTAGTGAGGAACTGCTAGCTGTGAAATTTGTGGACAGGAGGGATGTGTACATGCTGACTACCATCCATGATGAGAGTACTTCACCTGTGGCTGTTTGGGGTCAGATTGCTGAAGTGCGCAAACCTGTGTGCATTTTAGACTACAATAAGCACATGGGTGGTGTTGATAGAGTAGATCAGAGGTTGGAACCTTACACTGCTATTCGTAAGTCTTACATTTGGTATAAGAAGTTGGCCATCCATCTCTTCAATTTAGGAACTTTCAATGCTTTTGTTGTGTTCAAGGAGTGTTCTCCTGCGTCAAAGTTGACTTTTGTTCAGTTTCAGGAGTCTGTCATAGGCAGCCTTGTTGTTGTGGAACAGGCAAGTGTTCCTAGAGTTGGAGTGGTGGAGTGGTGGAGGATGTGGCTCGATTGAAAGATCGCCACTTTCCTGATCACATTCCTCCTACACCCTCAAAAGACTTTCCCACTAGGAGATGTAGAGTCTGTTGGCGAAGAGGTACGCGGAAGGAGACTCGTATGTACTGCCCTGAATGTCGTTCTAACCCTGGGCTGTGTGTGCCTGCTTGTTATAGAGCATACCACAAGCAAAAGAATTATTGGGAGCAACCATGAGTGGTAAAGTGAACTGCCTGGTCTGTAATGTTTAAGAATTGTTGTTCTGTTTCAAGGTTGGCATTAGTGCAATGTATTTAGTTTCTGATTTTGTGTTAGTAGATTTGTATCTATTTGCAATTTGTTTGTGTTTTCTTTTTTGTATAAAAAAATCCTAAATGTGATGGTGGTGTGTGTAGGCTGGTGCTTGGCTGGCGGTGTGCGTGGAGTGGCGCTAGGCTGGCGGTGTGCGTGGAGTGGCGCTAGGCTGGCGGTGTGCGTGGAGTGGCGCTAAGCTGGCGGTGTGCTTGGAGTGGCGCTAGGCTGGCGGTGTGCGTGGAGTGGCGCTTGGCTGGCGGTGTGCGTGGAGTGGCGCTTGGCTGGCGGTGTGCGTGGAGTGGCGCTTGGCTGGCGGTGTGCGTGGACTGGTGCTCGGCTGGCAGTGTGTGAGTAGTGACTTGCTGCTGGTCACTACACACACTGCTAGCCGAGCGACACTCCACGCAATCCATCAGCTTGTGTGGTTGCTGTGTTAGGAATGTGGGCGTGTGAAAGTGATGGGCCCTTGAATGGCGCTGTCTGCTGGTGTGAGTGTTGTAATGTGATGGGCCCGCGGCTGGTGGTGTGAATGGTTTTGTATTTGTCACACGTATGAAAGGTGTATGAATGGCCTGTAAAGAGGTTGGTGCCTTGTCGTGGCTTTACAGCTCACGAGCTGTGAGTCAATGGTTCAGTTTCTCGTCCTTTCAATTATTAACAGTGCATTTCATTTTTGTGAAATCACTTGTTAATACAATTGTATATACTGAACCATCACTCACCCTTGTGCCAAATCCAACCAGTATGTGTGTGTGTGCTTGAGGATTAGATGGCTGTGCAGTAATATTTTTTTTTGTCTTTCTCAAGCAGGGTGTACCTTGTCCCTTTTTGTGAATGTTGTAATGTGTTTGTTTCGTGCCTGGGGGTGTGAATGGTCTTGTGTGTATCACGTATGAAAGGTGTGTGAATGGCCTGTAAAGCGGTTGGGGCCTTGACGTGGCTTTACAGCTCACGAGCTGCGAGTCACTGGTTCCGTTTTTGTCCTTTCAATTATTGACAGTGCATTTCATTTTTGTGAAATCTCTTGTTAATAAAATTGTATATACTGAACCATCACTTGCCCTCGTGCCAAATCCAACCAGTATGTGTGTGTGCTTGAGGAATAGATGGCTGTGCAGTAATCTTTGTCTTTTTAGTCTGTCTGCCAAGGTGTACATTCCGTCTAAGAATAACCTACCAACTGTAGATATTGTCGTAAACGAAACACCTATGGGAGTACATGGTGATATCTCTCTTGTGGATCCCAACAAGTTATGGTACCCACAATGTCCTGCAAACCTCAAAATGTCTGTCACATTTTCCTTGCAATATTGTGCCAAAATTTTCACGCTGCAGAAATAAACAACACATTATCTCAAAATGACCTGGTTTTGCAAGGGGGTCACCTGGGTTTTTGGCCCGGGGCTCGGCGGCCACATAGGGAAACCTACCAAACCCACACATTTCTGAAAAGTAGACACCCGGGGGCTTCCAGGGAGGTATGGCTTGCGTGGATCCCCCAACGTTTCCTTACCCAGAATCCCCTGCAAACCTCAATTTTAGCTGAAAAAATCACTTTTTCACACATTTTTGTGTGGGAAAGTGTGGCATCACTGGCCTCACACAAATTTCCTACCACCCAGCGTTCCCCCAGGTCTCCCGATAAAAATGGTGCCTCACTTGTGTGGGAGGCCCAAGTACCCGCGACAGGCAAGGGCCCACAACGTATTGAGGCGACCTCAAAATGGCCTTTCACAAAACCACCTGGTTTTGCAAGGGAGTCACCTGGGTTTTTGGCCCCGTGCTCGGCGGCCATCTAGGGAAACCTACCAAACCCACACATTTCTGAAAAGTAGACACCCGGGGGCTTCCAGGGAGGTATGGCTTGCGTGGATCCCCCAACGTTTCCTTACCCAGAATCCCCTGCAAACCTCAATTTTAGCTGAAAAAATCACTTTTTTCACACATTTTTGTGTGGGAAAGTGTGGCATCACTGGCCTCACACAAATTTCCCACCACCCAGCGTTCCCCAGGTCTCCCGATAAAAATGGTGCCTCACTTGTGTGGGAGGCCCAAGTACCCGCGACAGGCAAGGGCCCACAACGTATTGAGGCGACCTCAAAATGGCCTTTCACAAAACCACCTGGTTTTGCAAGGGGAGTCACCTGGGTTTTGGCCCCGTGCTCGGCGGCCATCTAGGAAACCTACCAAACCCACACATTTCTGAAAAGTAGACACCCGGGGGCTTCCAGGGAGGTATGGCTTGCGTGGATCCCCCAACGTTTCCTTACCCAGAATCCCCTGCAAACCTCAATTTTAGCTGAAAAAATCACTTTTTTCACACATTTTTGTGTGGGAAAGTGTGGCATCACTGGCCTCACACAAATTTCCTACCACCCAGCGTTCCCCCAGGTCTCCCGATAAAAATGGTGCCTCACTTGTGTGGGAGGCCCAAGTACCCGCGACAGGCAAGGGCCCACAACGTATTGAGACGACCTCAAAATGGCCTTTCACAAAACCACCTGGTTTTGCAAAGGGGGTCACCTGGGTTTTTGGCCCTGTGCTCGGCGGCCATCTAGGGAAACCTACCAAACCCACACATTTCTGAAAAGTAGACACCCGGGGGCTTCCAGGGAGGTATGGCTTGCGTGGATCCCCCAATGTTTCCTTACCCAGAATCCCCTAGGTGCCGGCAGAGCTAGGGTTCACAAACTACAGCTAGGCACTTTGCCAAAAAAGGGTCATTTTTCACTGCGAAATTGAGGTGTGACCACGTTGCGTTTTGCACCGTTTCCTGTCGCGGGCACTAGGCCGACCCACACAAGTGAGGTACCATTTTTCTCGTAAGACTTTGGGGAACGTGGGGTGGGTGGAAATTTGTGGATCCACGCAGATTCCAGAACTTTCCACCACAGAAATGTGGGGAAAATGTGTTTTTTGGACAATTTTTTATGTTTGCAAGGGATTCTGGGTAACAGAACCTGGTGGGAGGCAGTCAAGTCACCCCATCCTGTATTCCCCTGGTTGTCTAGTTTTCAAAAATGTATAGGTTTGCTAGGTTTCCCTAGGTGCCGGCAGAGGTAGGGTTCAAAAACTACAGCTAGGCACTTTGCAAAAAAAGGGTCATTTTTCACTGCGAAATTGAGGTGTGACCACGTTGCGTTTTTCGCCGTTTCCTGTCTTGGGCACTAGGCCGACCCACACAAGTGAGGTACTATTTTTCTCGTAAGACTTTGGGGAACACGGGGTGGGTGGAAATTTGTGGATCCACGCAGATTCCAGAACTTTCCACCACAGAAATGTGGGGAAAATGTGGTTTTTTTGACAATTTTTATGTTTGCAAGGGATTCTGGGTAACAGAACCTGGTGGGAGGCAGTCAAGTCACCCCATCCTGGATTCCCCTGGGTGTCTAGTTTTCAAAAATGTATAGGTTTGCTAGGTTTCCCTAGGTGCCGGCAGAGCTAGGGTTCAAAAACTACAGCTAGGCACTTTGCCAAAAAAGGGTCATTTTTCACTGCGAAATTGAGGTGTGACCACGTTGCGTTTTGCGCCGTTTCCTGTCGCAGGCACTAGGCCGACCCACACAAGTGAGGTACCATTTTTCTCGTAAGACTTTGGGGAACGCGGGGTGTGTAGAAATTTGTGGATCCACGCAGATTCCAAAACTTTCCACCACAGAAATGTGGGGAAAATGTGGTTTTTTTGACAATTTTTTAGGTTTGCGAGGGATTCTGGGTAACAGAACCTGGTGGGAGGAAGTCAAGTCACCCCATCCTGTATTCCCCTGGTTGTCTAGTTTTCAAAAATGTATAGGTTTGCTAGGTTTCCCTAGGTGCCGGCAGAGGTAGGGTTCAAAAACTACAGCTAGGCACTTTGCAAAAAAAGGGTCATTTTTCACTGCGAAATTGAGGTGTGACCACGTTGCGTTTTTCGCCGTTTCCTGTCTTGGGCACTAGGCCGACCCACACAAGTGAGGTACCATTTTTCTCGTAAGACTTTGGGGAACACGGGGTGGGTGGAAATTTGTGGATCCACGCAGATTCCAGAACTTTCCACCACAGAAATGTGGGGAAAATGTGGTTTTTTTGACAATTTTTTATGTTTGCAAGGGATTCTGGGTAACAGAACCTGGTGGGAGGCAGTCAAGTCACCCCATCCTGGATTCCCCTGGGTGTCTAGTTTTCAAAAATGTATAGGTTTGCTAGGTTTCCCTAGGTGCCGGCAGAGCTAGGGTTCAAAAACTACAGCTAGGCACTTTGCCAAAAAAGGGTCATTTTTCACTGCGAAATTGAGGTGTGACCACGTTGCGTTTTGCGCCGTTTCCTGTCGCAGGCACTAGGCCGACCCACACAAGTGAGGTACCATTTTTCTCGTAAGACTTTGGGGAACGCGGGGTGTGTAGAAATTTGTGGATCCACGCAGATTCCAAAACTTTCCACCACAGAAATGTGGGGAAAATGTGGTTTTTTTGACAATTTTTTAGGTTTGCGAGGGATTCTGGGTAACAGAACCTGGTGGGAGGAAGTCAAGTCACTCCATCCTGGATTCCCCTGGGTGTCTAGTTTTCAAAAATGTATAGGTTTGCTAGGTTTCCCTAGGTGCCGGCAGAGCTAGGGTTCAAAAACTACACCTAGGCACTTTACAAAAAAAGGGTAATTTTTCATTGTGAAAATGTGGTACGTCCACGTTGCATTTTGAGCCATTTCCTGTTGTGGGCACAAGGGCTACCCACACAAGTGAGGTACCATTTTTATCGGGAGACTTAGGGTAACACAGAATTGTAGAGCAACTGTTATTACCTATTGACTTTCGATGCATTTCTGCCTTCCAAATGAAAGACAATGTGTAAAAAATAAGTCATTTTGAAAAATGACCTATAATTCTCATGCTAGTATGGGTACTCCCAATTTCGGAAATGTGCAAATATCTACTGTTTCTAAAATCTACATTTTGTTCCCATTTCAGAAATACATAGGTGTCTTTCATAACAATTTTTCCATGTATACATTTTCCCAAAATAATTGCTATATACCCGGTACATAATAAAAAACCATTGCAAGATGCTGCTCAATTATTGGCTCTGGGTTCGTCGGGTTCTTGGTGAGCCTACAAGTCCTATATATCCCCACAACCAGAAAGGTCCAGCGGATATAACGGTATATTGCCTTCAAATAGCTGTCATAATTAGAAGAAGTTACAGGTGAAAACGTTGACACAAATGGCTGTTTTTTTCAACTAATTTTCAATTTTTCCTTTATTTAACTGTTAGTTTCTATAAGGAAAACTTTAAGGATCTACACAAATGACCCCTTGCTGAATTCAGATTTTTGTCTACTTTTCAGAAATGTATGGCTTTCCAGGATCCATTATTGGTTTCATACCCATTTCTACCATTAACTGGAAGGAGGTTGAAAGCACAAAAAATAGCAAAAATAGGCTATGTCCCAGAAAAATGCCAAAACTGTGTAAAAAAGTTGGTTTTCTGACAAAAGTCTGCTTGTCCCTGAAAGCTGGGAAGATGGTGATTTCAGCACCACAACCCCTTTTTGATGCCATTTGCAGGAAAAAATCAAGACGCTTTCATCTGTAGCCCTTTTTTCGCATTTTTCCCAAAAAACCCAAAATTTAGCTGTATTTTGACTAATTTCTGGGTCCCCTCCAGGGGAATCCACAAACCCTGGGTACCTTTACAATCCCCATGATGTTAGAAAAAAGGACGCAAATTTGGCATGGATACCTTATGTGGTCAAAAAGTTACAGGGGCCTAAGCGCGCACTACCCCAAATAGCCAAAAAAAGGCTTAGCACAGGAGGGGAAAAGGCCTAGCAGCGAAGGGGTTAAAGAAAATATGGTAAACTCCCCTGGGGTCATGGATCCAATAGCCCGAGAGACTTTGGGCCTAATTATGAGTTTGGCAGTCCGATGAACCACCAAACCCACTGTGGAGGTGCGGCAACAGCCGCACCAGAGTGCCAAACACCATATTACGAGTTTGGCGGTTGGACCACCATTGGACTGCCACAACCGCCTGGGATACATGATCCCTCAGTGGTGGTTCACCGGCCAGAGGCTCGCAATATGCTGTGGTGCACCTGCGGCACTGCCAAATATACCCAAATATATTATAAGTTTCCTCACTGCCACAGTTTTAATGGTGGTGAGACCGCCAGGAAAAGTGAGGTGGTGAGGAAACAAAGGGGGCACTGCCTGTTACCTTAAGGCCTGGGGATGCATGCAGGCGGGCTCATGGTGTGCCCCCCTGTGTGCATGCCCACCCTGTTCCTACACGGCATGGACTGCACAGTCCATGCAGTACAGGAACGGGCTTTGGCACTCCTGCGGCGCTGCCTTGTTAAGGCTCACATATGAACCTTAGCACAGGACCGCCCGCCGGACCAGGAGAAACCTCCTAATCTGGTGGGTAGTCGGCGGTCGAATTTGGCGGTATGGGAGCCGGGCGTTGGTGTGACAGCCTGCTCCCACACCGCCAAATGTGTGATCAGGCCCTTACTGTGGGGGACTGCTGCAATCCCTTCTAGGGGTACCACCAGCATCAAGAAAATGTTAAAACAAAAACCCTTGCAGGGCATCAAGGGGTGTTTCCCACCTGTAGCAGTGAATATGAAAATGAGCAGATGGAATTTGGTCAAAATGGCAAAAAAAATATTGTGATACAAACATATTGTGTCAAGAATATCAGAATATCAAAAATATCATCAACAGGAATATCAAAGGTAAAAATCTTGTTTTTAGTGTTGATTTTAATATTGTTGTAATAAATATTGATGTATAAAATATTGTTGTATGTAATATCATTTATAAATGTTAATTTGTTTATAATTTATTGTAACACAATTTTTCAGTAAATATTACATATTTGTATATATTTTATACTATTATTTAATTTATACTTTACAATTTATTTACATTTTATCACAACATTGTTTCCATGTTTAATAATATTATACATCTTTTTAGACATTTATTCAACATTTTTGCAATATTTTCTATTTATTTCTATGGGGAAATAATCTTTTTTTGTTTCATTTAGCAGGTTTGTATTTTAATTCTACCTTCTATTTTGTAACCTATTTGTGTTATTTTTAGTCTATTTTTCCAGAACCAGGTCGCGGAAAGGTGCTACTTTTTGTCACGACAGGTAAGCCCTTTTTCAAGGATTTTCAAGGGATTTGAGGGTAGGTGGAGTCTAGCGGGGAGGTCTACAAGTTAGTTATAGCTATTGTCTATGAGTGTGTTCTATTGGCACTGGGAGTTTATGTCTTTTTAAGGAAATCTTTCTCGGTTTATAATAAACTAATGCTTTTATTTTGATTTCCTATTTTCCTAGATACTATGGATTGATTTGAGGAATTTATATTTGGATTCAGAGAAAGATCTGCAGCTGCAAAACAGTAACTTCTATTTACTTCTTTTCTTTTGGAAGGAAAATGTGATAATATATTGTTTTTGTAAACATTATGGGCTCGATTACAAGTCTGGCATTCCAAGAACAGTCAGACTCATGGGGGTGCAGCAGTGGCTGTTTCCTGACCACGCTATTATGACCAGGCCGGTCGGACCACCACAGCCCTCTCGCAGATGCCAGGGAACCGACATTCCCTGTTGGTGTTTCGGTGGTCAGGAGGCAGTAATATGCTTGGCCAGACCGCTGTGGTCCTGCCAAGCATATTACGAGTTTCCTTTCTGCTGGTGGTGTCATGGAGGTTCCTCCTCCATGAACACTGTGGCAGAGAGGGAACAAAGGAGGCTCTGAAGGGCCCTCTGTGCCTCCTCAGCATGTGGATGCACACAGGGGGGCCACAACAAGTGCCTCCCTGTGTGCATGCACACCAGTTCCTGCACGGCACGAACTTAACAGTCCATGCCGTGCAGAAGCTGTATTTGGCATTCCCATGGCAGTGCCCATTTTCAGGGCACCGCCATGGGAATGTTACAAAAAAAGCCCACCAGACAGGAGGAAAGTCCTAATCTGGTGGGTGGTCTGACCACGTCTTTGGCGGGGCAGTGGCTGGGTGGACCTGGCGTCGCCCCGCCAAATTTGTAATCAGGCCCTATGTGATTGTTATGTGAAATTGTCTGGTTTATGGGTGGTAATTATTTTATGTAATAGGTTAAGTTTGTTTATAACTTTCTTGGTTGGCGAAGGTTACATTTAAAAAATAATAATGTATATATATTTTATTATATCAGGCTTCACTAACATAGCCATTTAAATTTATTTTTGACCTACTATAATAAAATAAAATATTTAATTATTTAAGTAAAAAAGATTTGGTGTGTTGGTTTAGAATTTGTCATAGTGTTTTAGGACTTTGGTAGGTTAATATTTATTTTATAATATGCCTTTGGCCATGATTTCTAAGTAATCTACTCCTTTGTTATTTATGAAGAGTTTGACTTTAAATTGTAACATCTCGTACATTCTTTCAGTTTGTTTGCTAAGTTTAGGGTGAATTCGGCTAACAGATTGTTCCATTCATACTTCTTGGCAGCTTTGCTCTCTTTGTAATGTTTCTATAAATTTGTAGAGTTTAGGTTGGATTCTGCCTAGTGTGGATTGGAAGGCAATGTGCCATCCTTCCATTGAGTTGTTTGTTGTGGCTTTGAAGGAAGTGGCCCCTTTAGGGTCACTCGGGTAACTAAGGACCACCTCTCAGCCTTCCATACCAAATGAAGAGTCAATCAGACAGTAGAGAATACAAACCAATAACTTTTTATTCATATACACTCAGAGCGGAGCCCAGTCTGCCCAGTCGCTAACATTGCTGCAGAGGGACTGAAATCGACAAGCAAAAAGATACATTATGTACGTTTCATGACCAGGCAAAGGTACGCCCACAGTGGAATTTTCCAAGCAAGTGCAGCTGGACAGTGAAATACAAAAAAATAACGTTTCGGTTCTCATATCTCATACTACCTAAAACAACCCAAGGTCGGTTCTCCCTGCACCCGCCACCAGACAAGTGGGAGAGGGCCTCTATCTAGAGAGAAAGGTATGTACTAATATGAACATTCATTAATGAAGCAAAACCCAACATTGCAGAAACAAGACATAACAGAGGCTTATTCTCAGAAACAGCAAAGTATTAGTTTCGATCATGATTCAAAATGGCGCCTGCATAGAAAATGGTGCTGCGAATGCTAACTTACATAGGGCAATGCGCAAACATGAACATTTCTATTCTAACAGCTTCTTGTGCAAAGGTGCTGTCATAGACATTCCACCATTTTGTTTGGAATTAAGTTTGGCATCTGTGTCTAGAGCAGTGCAGTCTGCCAACCTGTCCTCAAAATAATCCATTAGGGGACTACGTTTGTCTTCATTTTCCTGGTAAAAAGCACTTTCTATTACTGAATTGTAATGGTTGGCTACCTCTGTAACAGGGACTGTAGGAAGGTGGAATCTGACTATATGGTTGCCCCCACTTTTTTTATGGTGTTTTGCTGGTTTATGACTTAGTTGGACTGGGACCCTGCTATTCAGGGCCCCAGTCTATCTGCTCTCTCTCTAAATGACATGGAGTGCACTCTAGGTGCACTAGTGATTGGATACTGTGGTGCCTTATGAGTCCCTAGTATATGGTACCTTAGGTGCCAAGGGCATAGGTACTTCACAGGTCTCCCAGGGGCTGCAGCATATGTTATGCCACCCCTGGGAAGCAGTCTAAATCTGACACCACAGGCCTGCTACTGCAGCCTGGGTGAGGTGGTGCTAGCACCCCTCACTGAGATATAGGTTTCCTATATCTCTCCTGCACACACATATAAACCTATCAGTCACCCCTAAGGCAGGCCCTATCAATCCTGAGGGCAGGGTGCTTGGCTTCTATGTGAGGGGGTGCCTCTGCATGAGCAGGGCCCCTCTGCAGTTCTCAGAGTCCATTCTCTGGTGCTGTTTGTGGATGCGGTTAAACCATATACTCTTAAGTGCATTATATCCTCGCGGTAAATGCTAACTTTGGAATGGCTGCATCAAAACATGTCGTGTTTGGTGTCAAACATCTTGGAATACTACCCCCCGCCAATCTTGGCGGCGGGGGTAGCATTCCACCCTTCTAGAGGGATAAGACATGTACCTGCTGTGGAAACGCGGTAGAATCCTAAAGAGCCCTGGCATCACAAAATGGATGCCACCAGTCACAGACACTGGGCTGCCCTCCTGCTGATGACCGAAACTCGCAGTGGAGGAAGCCCAACAATAGGCATCCTGTCACAGGGAGGTGTAACCACCTTCCAGACAGGGTTTAGTGTATTGGGGCTGGGTGGGTGCACTCTTAGAGTGCTTTGAAGTCCTGCACTGGGGGAGCAGAAGGCTCCTCTGTGCATATGCCAGTTCAAACCAGCTCAGGGGCTACCTGCCCCTGCTCTGGCACGAAACTGGACAAAGGGAAGTGGGTGTAGCCACCCCCTCCCTTGACCCTCCCATAGGTGGGGTCATAGAGCTAGTCCATCCCCTCTTTTTAGTTTAAGAGGGGGAACCTTGCCATTGCAAAGCAGATAACCCCTGGACGACGCTCTACAGAAGAATCCTGGCCCTTCGACGTTCCACTACCTTTGGAAGACAGAAGAATCTCCCTTGGAGTCAAGGAGTGACTCCCCTGCTTGGCAGGCACCAAAAACGACAACGACGGTCGCAAACTACGCCGCTCCCGCCGGAGTCCGAAGTCCCTGCAGCCCAAGAAGTGGATTTCCTGACCTCTCCCAGGCCATCGTGAGTCCCCAGCGAAGCTGAGGCAAGTGGACCCCCGAGTAACGAGGAACCGCGACCCCTGGGTACCGTGCACTATTGTCGAGTGCAACCCCTTCACAACGTTCTACGAACTTGTGCTTTGGACCACGTGTGGTCCCGACCTCCAGCAGGAATCCCTCCGAAGATCAGAGGCCTACACCGTCCTGAGTGACCGTGGGCCCCTGTTGAGTGATTCCGCCCGAGGTGTCTTCGCGATCCCTTGCCCGCTGGCTTGTGGGTCCCCAGAAGACTTCTTAAAGAAACCGAAGGGCTCCCCTGGTTGCTCCAGGCCTGCCCTGACTTACCCTCGCTGGGTGAGTTCCACAGACCTTGCTGGTCTGCGCCATCGACTTTTCTTCATCTCCCCGAGACTTGCGGCTGCCAAGGCTTGTTGGCTCCGATCGAGTTGCCGACACCGCAGTCAGCTGCAGACGTCGAGGGACACACCGAATCCAGCTCCTGGTCGTCGTCGACGCCTCCTGGACCACGTGGCTGAAGAGTCAAGGCACCTGCAACCGACCTGAAGCGACCGACGACGGTGGGCATCCATCTTCCTTGCCCCGGGTCACTGCCAAGTGACTTTGAACACTGTCCCCTCTGCTTTCAGGTCATCCTTCTTCAGAATCCAGGCTTGGATTCCACCGGACACTTCTTCAGCTCCCGCAAGCAGCAAGTCTTCTTTGTTCGCCATTGAAAACGACGCCGCGACCCGACACCAAAGGACACCTGTGCACCCGGCTTCCCTGGGTGAGGTAACTCCAGCACTACGGTGCTCCTGTGGGTGTGGGCCCTAGAACTACTTACCCTGTAAGTGACTTGCTTGTAGGTTCTCCCGAAGTATCCTAAAACTCTTTATTTCCAACCGCGACTTGCCCCATTGAAGTTAACGGCGATTCGCGCCTGTGTATCCACACTGCACGCGTCCCCCGTGGGTCCTTTACTTACCTGCCTTGGGTGGTTTTGTGAGGCCCCAGCACTTCTGAAGGCCCTAGGCCTTGTCTCCCTGCAAGTCGTTGTTTCTAAGTCTCTTACTTAGTATATGGTCTGGTACGCCCCTAGGGCCCCAGCCATATTTTGTGCTTAACTTATTGTGAAACGTTGATTTGTGCATATGTTTGTCTTCTAATCTCATAAAGAGATTAGTAGAGAGTTATTTAGAAATAAATACATATATTTGATATATATACCTGTGTGGTGTCTTTTCATTTGGTGATTCAAGAGATTATATGGTAAAACAAGCTGCTTTACATTCCTCCGAGACTTAGCCTGAAGGCTGCTCTCCACAGCTACCACTAGGATAGCTTTCTTTAAAAGGTTGTCTTAAACCTATCTACCATAAGAGTCGATTTGCCCTGGTGCAAGGTGTCCACTTTAATTAGTGAACAGCATATACCAGGCCAACTTCTCACATTGGTGGGCAGCGTGTGGGATTCCAGCTTGCCATTGTTTTACCAGAAAATCTCTATTTGAATTACTAACTGAAAACCATTATAGGTACTCAAGGTACATATAAAGTCAAGCTTAGTATCAATAAGTTCTACTGAACTTAGAGCTGTGTGCCAAGGGATAGCACACCCTTTCCACAGCTCAAGCTAGGATCAGTAGGCCACAAACTAGTGTAGGTAGTACAACACTGCACAACACTAGAATGTCCTTAAAGGGTGGACCCAGTGGATCCACTCAGCCTCAGTATAAGGACATGGCTTTCTCTGACTTGAGAGCCATGTGTGTTGACAGACACCTGAGACTAGGACAGAGTCCCTCAACACTACACCTGATAGATCTGCTGACAGCAGATGACCTTAGATTGGCTCTAGGAGCTAAGGGGTCTGAATCAGTGGGTGGGTCAATCATAGTATCTGGGTCAGATGAGGACAATCCGAATGACCAAGACTCTGTGGTTGAAGGGCCAGGCTTCAAGGAGCCTGAACAGGACAGAGGAGTTCTCCCTAAGAGAACTGGCAGAGTGGATGAGAGGCACAGATCCCCTTCCAGGGAATCTGAGCACTCTTATCACTCTGGCAGAGAATTTGTCCAAGAGAGGAGCTCATACTTTAACTTAAGAGAGACCTCCTCTGAGAGAAGGTGCAAACTGCTCCAGTATGAGGAAGCCAAAGTGGCCCTCAGAACCAAGCAGTTGGCACTGGATAGAGAAGCCCTGGAGATCCAGAGAGCTTCCAGAAGGGAGGGTTTAGAACCCCCTGGTGGCAGCAACAGTGTCCCTAGAGGCAGAGAATATGTCCCTGACCATAGGAACCTGAGCAAGGTTGTTCCTCCCTACCAGAGTGGGGATGATATCCACAAGTGGATAACTGCTATGGAGAGGGCCTGTAGAGTACAGCAGGTCCCCCAAAAGCAGTGGGCAGCAATCTTGTGGCTCTCCTTTTCAGATAAAGGTAGAGACAAGCTCCTCACTGTTAGAGAAGAGGATGCTGATAATTATGAGGTCCTGAAGAGTGCACTGATAGATGGGTTTGGCTTAACCACTGAAGAGTACAGGTTGAAGTTCAGAGATACCCAGAAGGCACAGACTCAGGACTGGACAGACTTTGTAGATTGTGCATCCAAGGCTCTGGAGGGTTGGCTGGTTGGCAGTAGGGTTACTGATTTCAAAGGATTTTATAATCTAATGATGAGAGAACAGATCCTTAATAATTGTCAAAACCAGCTTTTACACCAGTACCTGGTGGACTCTGATCTGACCTCTCCCCAAGAATTGGGAAAGAAGGCAGACAAATGGGTCAGAACCAGAGTAAGGCCTAAGAATCAGGGTGGTGACCACAAGAAAGATTCTACCAAGTCCCAAGAGAAAGGTGGGGATAAATCCAAGGATAAGTCCACTACAGGGCCCCAAAATTCCTCTTCTGGGGGTGGGTCCCAAACTCCTTCCTCTCCTGAAAAGAAACCCTATTGCCATGTCTGTAAAAAGCCTGGGCACTGGAAATCTGATCCCAGTTGTCCCAGGAATGGCAATAAAGAAAATGTTCCTCCAACAACTACTACCACCCCTCCTGGTACTACCAGTAGTAATCCTCCAGTTGGGAGTAGTGCACCCAAAAAGTTAGGTGCTTTTGCAAGAGGAACAGAGGTGGGCCCTAGTTTAGACAGGACCCCCTCAACAGACTCCTCAGATTCTGATGGTGGTGTAGGATATGCCACCTTTACCATGGGTCCCATAGCATTGGGCAGGTACAGACTGGAGCCAATGATTAATGGTCAGAAAGCTGTGGCATTTAGGGACACAGGGGCTAGTGTCACCATGGTGGCAGGGAAACTAGTCCCCCTCACCAGCTTTTACCTGAGTTTAAATACCAGGTGACCAACATTGATGGTGTCAGAACAGATCACCCCATGGCCATAGTCAATCTCAGCTGGGAGGGGGTCACAGGCCCAAAAGAGTGGCAGTGTCCCCAACCCTACCTGTAGATTGCCTGATGGGCAATGATTTGGAAATTTCAGCCTGGGCTGAAGTTGAACACCAAACCCATCTTAGGATGTTGGGCGTCCCTGCAAAGGTTAGTGGGGCTGTGATGGCCACAGCCCCAGCCCAAGAATTTGGAGAGATGGAGCCTGAAAGAATGGCCCACTCTCCCCGAAAGAGAGCACAAGGGTTGAAGAAAAGTCTTCTTCCCCCCAGACAGTAGGTAAGGGTCAGCCTCCTCAGGGAACTGACCCTACCCCTAGTGAAGGAACTGCCACAGAGGTAGTCAGGCCTGGCCTGGCCACACCCCTGATGGCAGAGGACCCTTCCAAGGTGGTACCCAGTCTGGAGCAGGTAACCTGCCCCTCTCTACCCTGCCTCAGTCAGCCCAGGGCTGCAGAGGTCAGGGAGGTCAGTGGACCCCCCGGGCCCCCTGTCCAGAGGAAGCCCCCATCAGCAGATTAGGGGCACCCAGTCTAGTAGCCCTAGCCAGGTGAAAATTCCTCTACACACTGAGGGATCCCCCATACCTTTATGTAGGGACCTCCCCCAGAAGGACTCTGGTAGGCAAGGGCAAACCTGGGACCAGAAGGTTCCAAACCTGCCATGTCCCTCCAGTGTTCCATCCAAAGGGACCCAACCCCCAGCTGTAGGCAGCCAAAGGTTGACCCTTAGAGCAAAGTGCAACTCAGTCATGGAAAGACAGGCATACATGGTGACCAGTGATCTGAGGAAGCTGAGGCCAACATTCCTAGGGCCTCACTTCCCTACTCAGACACCTCACCGGCCTTGTACTTTACCTAAGCACACCAGAGGTAGTGATTCCCCATGGTGGAGACCCTCTCATACCCTTAGGGCGAGGGATTGCTTAGTGGACCATAACATAGGGGGCAACCATGCTAGTGCAGGTGCTTCCTTATATGGCCACTTAGTCAATATAGGCTCAACTGGTCAAGGTTAGCCTTATCTCCTTTCGTTTGGGGGGGGGTTATGTAGGAAGGTGGAATCTGACTATATGGTTGCCCCCACTTTTTTTATGGTGTTTTGCTGGTTTATGACTTAGTTGGACTGGGACCCTGCTATTCAGGGCCCCAGTCTATCTGCTCTCTCTCTAAATGACATGGAGTGCACTCTAGGTGCACTAGTGATTGGATACTGTGGTGCCTTATGAGTCCCTAGTATATGGTACCTTAGGTGCCAAGGGCATAGGTACTTCACAGGTCTCCCAGGGGCTGCAGCATATGTTATGCCACCCCTGGGAAGCAGTCTAAATCTGACACCACAGGCCTGCTACTGCAGCCTGGGTGAGGTGGTGCTAGCACCCCTCACTGAGATATAGGTTTCCTATATCTCTCCTGCACACACATATAAACCTATCAGTCACCCCTAAGGCAGGCCCTATCAATCCTGAGGGCAGGGTGCTTGGCTTCTATGTGAGGGGGTGCCTCTGCATGAGCAGGGCCCCTCTGCAGTTCTCAGAGTCCATTCTCTGGTGCTGTTTGTGGATGCGGTTAAACCATATACTCTTAAGTGCATTATATCCTCGCGGTAAATGCTAACTTTGGAATGGCTGCATCAAAACATGTCGTGTTTGGTGTCAAACATCTTGGAATACTACCCCCCGCCAATCTTGGCGGCGGGGGTAGCATTCCACCCTTCTAGAGGGATAAGACATGTACCTGCTGTGGAAACGCGGTAGAATCCTAAAGAGCCCTGGCATCACAAAATGGATGCCACCAGTCACAGACACTGGGCTGCCCTCCTGCTGATGACCGAAACTCGCAGTGGAGGAAGCCCAACAATAGGCATCCTGTCACAGGGAGGTGTAACCACCTTCCAGACAGGGTTTAGTGTATTGGGGCTGGGTGGGTGCACTCTTAGAGTGCTTTGAAGTCCTGCACTGGGGGAGCAGAAGGCTCCTCTGTGCATATGCCAGTTCAAACCAGCTCAGGGGCTACCTGCCCCTGCTCTGGCACGAAACTGGACAAAGGGAAGTGGGTGTAGCCACCCCTCCCTTGACCCTCCCATAGGTGGGGTCATAGAGCTAGTCCATCCCCTCTTTTTAGTTTAAGAGGGGGAACCTTGCCATTGCAAAGCAGATAACCCCTGGACGACGCTCTACAGAAGAATCCTGGCCCTTCGACGTTCCACTACCTTTGGAAGACAGAAGAATCTCCCTTGGAGTCAAGGAGTGACTCCCCTGCTTGGCAGGCACCAAAAACGACAACGACGGTCGCAAACTACGCCGCTCCCGCCGGAGTCCGAAGTCCCTGCAGCCCAAGAAGTGGATTTCCTGACCTCTCCCAGGCCATCGTGAGTCCCCAGCGAAGCTGAGGCAAGTGGACCCCCGAGTAACGAGGAACCGCGACCCCTGGGTACCGTGCACTATTGTCGAGTGCAACCCCTTCACAACGTTCTACGAACTTGTGCTTTGGACCACGTGTGGTCCCGACCTCCAGCAGGAATCCCTCCGAAGATCAGAGGCCTACACCATCCTGAGTGACCGTGGGCCCCTGTTGAGTGATTCCGCCCGAGGTGTCTTCGCGATCCCTTGCCCGCTGGCTTGTGGGTCCCCAGAAGACTTCTTAAAGAAACCGAAGGGCTCCCTGGTTGCTCCAGGCCTGCCCTGACTTACCCTCGCTGGGTGAGTTCCACAGACCTTGCTGGTCTGCGCCATCGACTTTTCTTCATCTCCCCGAGACTTGCGGCTGCCAAGGCTTGTTGGCTCCGATCGAGTTGCCGACACCGCAGTCAGCTGCAGACGTCGAGGGACACACCGAATCCAGCTCCTGGTCGTCGTCGACGCCTCCTGGACCACGTGGCTGAAGAGTCAAGGCACCTGCAACCGACCTGAAGCGACCGACGACGGTGGGCATCCATCTTCCTTGCCCCGGGTCACTGCCAAGTGACTTTGAACACTGTCCCCTCTGCTTTCAGGTCATCCTTCTTCAGAATCCAGGCTTGGATTCCACCGGACACTTCTTCAGCTCCCGCAAGCAGCAAGTCTTCTTTGTTCGCCATTGAAAACGACGCCGCGACCCGACACCAAAGGACACCTGTGCACCCGGCTTCCCTGGGTGAGGTAACTCCAGCACTACGGTGCTCCTGTGGGTGTGGGCCCTAGAACTACTTACCCTGTAAGTGACTTGCTTGTAGGTTCTCCCGAAGTATCCTAAAACTCTTTATTTCCAACCGCGACTTGCCCCATTGAAGTTAACGGCGATTCGCGCCTGTGTATCCACACTGCACGCGTCCCCCGTGGGTCCTTTACTTACCTGCCTTGGGTGGTTTTGTGAGGCCCCAGCACTTCTGAAGGCCCTAGGCCTTGTCTCCCTGCAAGTCGTTGTTTCTAAGTCTCTTACTTAGTATATGGTCTGGTACGCCCCTAGGGCCCCAGCCATATTTTGTGCTTAACTTATTGTGAAACGTTGATTTGTGCATATGTTTGTCTTCTAATCTCATAAAGAGATTAGTAGAGAGTTATTTAGAAATAAATACATATATTTGATATATATACCTGTGTGGTGTCTTTTCATTTGGTGATTCAAGAGATTATATGGTAAAACAAGCTGCTTTACATTCCTCCGAGACTTAGCCTGAAGGCTGCTCTCCACAGCTACCACTAGGATAGCTTTCTTTAAAGGTTGTCTTAAACCTATCTACCATAAGAGTCGATTTGCCCTGGTGCAAGGTGTCCACTTTAATTAGTGAACAGCATATACCAGGCCAACTTCTCACAGGGACATAGGTCAGTGCTATCATTAATTTTTAGTTCAAAGGCAAATTAGCTGTTTTTAGAATATTCTACACTTAGTGCAGATTTTTGGACGTGTCTCCATATACTTTGATTGAAATAGTAGTAATAGCCTTATATGGCTGTGTGGGGGTACATTTTTTAGAATGGTTTGAATCATTGCTCGCTCAAAGTCTATGATTATTTGTGGGGGGTAGTTGTTATTTGTTTTATATGGTTTAAAAGGCTGTAGTAAGTGGTGCTTTGTTTATTTGTTAGTAGAGCATATATAAAAGTGATATTGTATTTTGATTTTCACCATGTATGGTGTATATCTGAGTGAATGATTTGGGACATATTTTGAAGGTCTCATCCATCATCCATGTTTGACATTGGTTCTTTTTACTAAATTATCTGCTGTAGAGAATAGTAGGATTCATTTCTTATTATTTAGGTTGTCATGTAAAAGGAAATGTTCCTCATTAAGTGTAATTGTTAAAATTACAGGTGTGTATATCTTGCCATCTTGTGGGGCAAGTGGGGTATCACTGGTGGCTGTTTTAGTTTGTGCAATTAAACATTTTAAAGTTGGGATGGATAGTAGTTGCCCTCTTATGTGTTCAGGGACTTTAGGTAGTATATCTTTAAGGATTTTGGTTGTAGGTTCCTGGGAGCTTGTGCTTGCCTCTCTTATATCTTGCAATATTTGCGTTATTTCAATTTCTGTCACATTTGGGGGTTGACTGTGCTCTCTTACATGAATTAAAACATCATCTGTTGTTGTGGTGCTCCAGTTGCATGTATTAGAATAATATCTAGTACATTTCTAGTTTATATTTTATAATGATGCATTTTCTTGGCTGTAAGCATAGCCCGTGTGATATAGTAACTCCTTTGCTTTCTTTGAAACAATGGGGCACATGCAACAAGCTACTTTGCGATTGCAAACGTTGCGAATCACAAAAATTGGCTGTTTGAGATCGTAAAATAGCCATAAGCAATGCATGAAGCAAATTCGCAGAATCTTCCCCCAAATCGCAAAATTTAGCAATTACCTAAATACTGATTCTCAAATAGCGATTCCGTAATAGATAATCGCTAATTGGTAATTGCAAACCTATGCATGAAAAATTCGCAAATTGTGAATTGGCTGAGAATCGCAAATTGCATTTGCTAAATACCACCAAATGAAATCAGGTGGTAACCATTTCAAAGTTAACAAATCAGGTGTTAACCTTTGGCAAACTACTTAAGCAGGCCCAGAAGGCCTCAGAATGTTTCACAATGGCAGCGCTCTATGTCATGGCGAGGAGGATGAGGCTACGAGCAGCCGCACAGAGAAAAGGGAGGATACAGAAGCGCATTTTCAGAGTGCGCGTTACATTGTTGGGGCAGACAGAGGAAGAGATATATGACAAATATAGGTTGAATGTAGACATGATCTATGACATCATAGCTGAATTAGAGCCACAACTGCAGTGTCAGACTCGCAGGACACATGCCATCCCCACTCAAGTGCACGTCCTATGCTCTCTGCACCTCCTAGTGTCAGGTAGCTTCCAGGGAGTAATAGCTACAGCTGGAGGTGTCTCCCAAAGTGCCCTATCGCGCTTTTTCAACTCATTCCTTGACGCCATGGTGCAGAGGATACACCACCACATAAGGTTTCCCACAACACCACAAGAATTGCAGCAAACTAAATATGATTTCTATCAAGTAGCCCATTTTCCCCACGTAATTGGTTGCATTGATGGGACGCTGTAGCCATTTGTCTGCCCTCAGTGAATGAGTACATTTACAGGAACAGAAAATCATACCATTCATTGAACATACAAGTCATCTGCAATTCCAAAAACATCATCACAGACATAGTGGCTAGTTAACCTGGCAGTACACATGACTCCTACATCTTCAGACACAGTGGCATACACACACGTCTCCTTGCAGGTGAATTTGGCGAAGGATACCTGCTAGGTAAACATACATAATACTGTCTTGCAGACTCTTTGGCCATGGTGACACATAGCAGTGAGTAATGTTTTTGGTTTACACCCTGTAGGTGATAGCGCATACGCTGTGCGCTCCTTCATACTGACGCCATACCTAAATCCAAGTACCCCAAGTGAGCAGCTATATAATGAGGCGCATATTTCCACCCGCAACGTGATTGAGAGGACATTTGGATTATTGAAATCTAGGTTCTGCTGCCTCCACAAAACTGGTGGTGCATTGCAGTACAGGCCAGATACCTGCTGCAAAATTGTGGCCACTTGTGCCATGTTGCACAACATTGCTACTACTAGAGGCATAACCCTGGAACTCTCTGACAGCGAGCCTGAGGAAGACAATCTGCCAGGACAACCACCACAAGCAGCACATGGTCCGTGTGCAGCAGAGGGGAGACAGAGACGTGCAGAAATCACAGAGCATTTCTTTTAAGGTGGGTAATGATGAGACAACACACTATATAATCAACTGTTTAATTAAACAAAATGTGGTAGTGTTAATGCACACATACCAGGTGCAAACAAGCATTGTTTTTTTTTTAAATTTAACAACATGACATTGCCATGGTACTTTAATGGCAGTCCAGACAATTTGCATGCTACTGGTTACCTCACCAGATTTAACTTTGTCCACTTTTACTTCTTGCAGCCACGCAATCCAGAGGGCCTTTCTGTGGGCTCTGCCACATCCCTTGTGGAGCCTTCGGAGCCAGTGGTGCTCCGAGTACTGCGCCTCCTGCTTGTGGTTACTGGTGCCAGGAGACTACTGAGGCTGGAGGCTTCCTCACTCGCCCCCCAGCACATTATTGCCAACAACTGCAGTAGTTTGGAGTTGCTCCACCGCATTGATGACCTGCATAAGGCCCCTGGCCACATCCCCACAGATATGGGTCATCTCCACTTGCATCCCCACAGCACGACGGGACAGCTGAGCTGTGGTTGTGCTCAGGTGATTGATGGCCCTGGTGTACCCATCTAGGGGCACCATCAAATTATGATGCCTTTTACGTTGTGATGCATGATCATCCTGCATCACCCTGCACAACTCTTGCATGGCGTTGGTGACATTCGTGAAATTGTCATTTGTGGCCCTCTGTCCTTCCATAACTGCAGTGGTGAGCTCCTTCATGCAGTCCCTGATTTCTCCAATGTTTGTGGCCAATGTACCAAGTTGGGCCTGCATTAAGCGCATGTTCTGGACCTTCAACATCTGTCCCTCCAGGCCACCCCAGACAGCAGACCCATCATCTCCTGCAGCTGCCATGTGTGCCCTTGCCCTGCGCCTACGGGAATATACGTTTCTGCGCCGCATCGGTACCTCTGCTCTTGTTGTGGGGGTATGGCCAGTCTGTGATGTTGGAGGGTCAGGTTGGCTCCTCTCTTCACTTTGATAATATGGCATTGGTGGCACTGTGGTCCTGCGTCTAGTGGATGCAGGTATTGGTGTTGCTGTTGCCCCTTGTGTCTCCTCTTCTGACTGGGCCTCAGTATCCTGGGTGTCATGGACCTCACCACCGTCGGACTCCTGCTCCGCTGCATCTGTGATGTTAAACAGTGCAAGTTCAGTATTTTTGGTGGACATGTATGTCACATTGTGCATGGCATTGTTTAATAAAGTTATTTAGTTACACACGATGTCTAGTTTATTCACTTGCTTGTTGTACTATGATGCACTAATTCTGTTTTGATCCCTCCTTGCCTTTCATATTGTGTTTGCTGTCTGCTAATCCCAAAATGCATTTGGGTGTGGCAAGTAAAATGTGGACTGGAGTCAGATTTGCTACACTAAGCCTGATCTGCATAGAGGGGAGATTTTTAAGATTTAACAATGAATGATAATTTGCATGTATCTTACCTTGTGAAGTCCCGGACTGTTCCGAGGTGTCAATCTGTGTTACGCCAACTACTGCTTCCGGCTGCAGTGCTGACTCCACCATGTCCTCCAGGGGTGTGTTGGCAGGTTCTGTTGATGGTCCCCTTCCTGTCTTTTTGGCATCTGCAAGCCTTGCGGCCACCCTTTCCTTAGCACGACTTTGCAGGTCATAGCAGCGCTTGTGCAGGCTGATATGGAGCACTGTGTGACCCCCACAGCATTGATCCTGGATTGGATCCCAAGCCATATCTTCCTTTTCACCGACTTTGGGACCTGGAGTGACTGCTTGCCAAACAGTTTGTCGTGACTCTGGACGACTTCCTCAATGAGGACTTCAAGTTCTTTGTCGCTGAATTTCAGCTTCCTCTTGCGCCCTTCTGCTTTCTTGTCACCTGTTCCAGAAGCCATGCTGGTGTTCTTGCACAGGTTTGGCTCTCCAAAATGCTTCCTTCTGCTCTGCTCCAGCAGTCAGCCTTCTCCTCTGTCTCTCTCAGTACTCCGGTGTGAGCAATTCCAGCATAACTTCCTGGTTGTGATATCATCATGCTGCATCAATGTTTCAGAATCGCTATTTGCGATTCGGTAATAGCGGATTCGCTTTTTGCGATTCGGTAATGCGCAATCGCTAATAGCGATAGCGATTTTTAACGATTCGCAAAAATTTTGCGATTTTTTATTTTTTTTATTTTTTTTTAATGCATCGACTTTTGCGATTACCAAATAGCGATTTCTTAAAAATCGCTATTTAGAAATCGCAAATTGGGAGTTTGATGCATGTGGTTTGACGCATATATTTTGCAGCTTTTGTCATTGTAACTGAAAGTAGTGTGAAAGTATAAATATGTATAATAATTTTAAGTTTGTACACTTGTTATTTACATATAAAAATATGCAACTGCTTCTATTTTGTACACTTACATTTATGTTCTGTTTAGATGTTTCACACGGTTTTTCAGTGTTTCCGTTGAGGGTGTTCTAATGTGGAGCAGGTGCTTTCTCTCCTGTCGGTTGAAAAAAACCTGTAAGTTTCATTTTAATATTAAGTTATTGGTCGTTTCTAGAGTATTAGGTTGTTAAGTTTATTTTTGCTTGCTATTTAGGTGAGTTTATATTTTTTTTATTTCTTTACATATGATTAGTTTCTTATATCTTTTTTCTGGTTTATGATAGTTCTTATTATCAGGCAGTTCATCATTTTTACAGATTGTAGTTCTTTCTTTTAGGATGTCTAATTAAAGAGCTAGAAGTTGGAGAGTGGTTTAATATAATTATTTGTTATTTTACATTTTTAAGTTTAATAATATTTACGTTTTAGTATAAATATGTTTTACTTACTTGCTTAGGTAGTTGTTTAAATGCACATATTTCTTCTTTAATTTTCTGGTAAGAGAATCTAGCAGAGTTTCCTCATCTTGAAACGTCTGTCGTTTTTTAAGTATTTAGTTGTTTATTTAGTTGTTTTTATATTGTTGATTTAATTGTCTGTTTGATTTTATTGATTAAAGTTGTTTATTTTTTTATTTTATTGGTTGGTTTAATTTAGTTAGAATTTTTCTTTATCACTTGAGTCCTTCTATGGTAGACGCTAACTAAGGTTTTGTTTTTTATGTATGATATATAGTTTGATCGTTTTTAATATAAATGTATTTATATATATTTATTATTATTTATTTTGGGGTTTACATGTTTGCAGTTAATGCTAATTTTTTTAGAGTTGCATTGTTAATATTTTAATTATATATATGGTGTATGATAAACATTTTGTTGATTTAATATATAATTATTTAATTTAAACATGTGTATGAAATACTTTGGTTTTATTTGTTTTATGTAAAAAGTGTTTTTAAAATAGGTATTGATGATTATTTGATTTTTATGGCAATAATGTTGAAGTCGATATTGTGTGAATCAATATTTTTCCCATCTAATATGTTTATTTAAAGGTCACAATATTTTTGTTTCTCATATTTTTTGTTTTCAATATAGATAAAAAGCGATATTTTTAACAATATTTGTGTTCTCGATATTTGTGGTTTTAATAGTTAAGTATAGGGATTCAATATTTTTGTTATTGATATTTAATTTTCAATATTTTTGTGTTTTGATATTTCATGCATCAAAATTATGTCAGTGATTCAAGCAGATACTACAGTTGTATTTTTTTTAATTTGGAGCGGGGAGCATGAGACCCTGCTCCCCGAGCCAACAAGGGCCCCAGGGACCCCATCCTTAGTGCTGATCATTTTTGGGGTGGGTTGGGGTGGGCCCCCTCCCTGAACCTTCTGAAAGCCCCAGAGAAACAATGATCCCGGACTGATTTATTTTTTTAAATGTGAGGTGAGTCTGGTGTCCTTAAGCCTTTTAAAGGCCAGCAGACCCCATCACCTCAGGCCGATTACTTTTGTAAAGGTAAGGGGGCAAGGGCCCCTTGATCCTCTTGAAGGCCCCGCGGAGAAGGGGGTGGGTCCTCTCTCCCTTGGCCTCAAAAGGACCCTATCCTCTGGGGCCGAATTTGTTTTTGTATGGAGGTGTTCATCCAGTGGCACGAGGGACCCCACCAAATTGAGCCCAATGACAGCAGTGTCGTAGGTGCCCCATCCCCCTGACACTGCAGTTTCCTGCTTGCCAGAATTTCCTATCCCTGCCCCCGCTTTTGCATGCAGGCAACACAGGGTTGCTCAAGCCGAGAAAAGCTGCTCCAGCAAACACATGTAGCCGGCTCCTGCCACACGAGGGATATTTATATAAAACTATAACTTTGTAGAGACTGTCTCCACTTGGTAGTTAGAGTTAGGTTTATGTTTCAATAGGAAATGTATTTTTTGTTTGCTAATTACTTTGCAGCCATTTCACGAATCTTCATGATACTGTCTAACATGATGGCCTTTTTTTGCCTTGTTTCTTCTTGGAAAATTTTGGGGTTATACATCAAACGAGGCCAAGAAATAGGGGGCACCCCAAAATGCAAAATTCCCATGCATTTTCCATTTCCTGTTTTGGAAAATGATATCACAAAAAGTGCTAAACAGAATTGCACCAAACTTGACAGCAAGCTTAATCTTGGACCTGAAAGTGTGCTTTTTGATGTAAACCCATTCAGCAGTTGCTGAGAATTTTTGGCACAAAACTGTTTGTATTTCTGGACGGTTGGGATTGAAGGACTCTTGCCAGAGTCCTGTGAGACCAGCTTAGAAAATAGAGCTTTCTGATTGTCCATGGAGCTTTTTTTTTTGGGCCTCCTTGCTCAGACAGGAGTAACACTCCTGCGGGAGTGAGCGCTCTGATTGGCTGGCTGCAACATAAAAGAAAATATCATAGCAGTCATTACAGGCCTAGTCCCCTGTCCTGAGATTGTTTATTAAAAAAAGATATGAGGGGCAAGGTAGGTACATCCTGACCCTCTAGCCCTTGTGGTGTGGTCTCAGAGGGATTCTGGGGCACTCAGACCCCTCCCTGAACCACTAAGTGCACCCAGCAGACAAGATCCCCATGGCCTTTTATGTTTTCATTAGGGGAGGGTGTGCCTTGGCCCCCTTCTCAAGCCACTACAAGTCCCAGAGACATTATTCTCCAGATCTTTTTTTTAAGTTAATTAAGTTGCACAGCCGATCTCCCTCAGGCGAATAGTGGCCCGAGGACCTCATCCCTTGGAGCGAAACCTTATCTCTTCTAAGGTGTGTAGCCCCCATGAACCTGTGGGCCCCCAGGGACTCCATTGCCCTGGGCCACAATGAAAAATAAGGGAGGGGGTGTGTGGTCCTCATGCCCTGGGTTTAATAGGCCCCGGGGACCGAATGCCTCATGGCCTGTGAACCTTCTGGGTGGAATCTTCGGCGCCAACCCGGGGCACCCACCAAACAATACATTGGGTTCCCCATCGCCCAAGCTGATTCCCCACATGCACCTATCCTGGGTGCTGCAGGATTTGGCATTGCACCCACCTGGCGGGAGCAGCTGCTTTTTTGTTTGGTCCCACAAGGCAGGAGCATGGTGTGTTTCCCTGCCTTCGCTGTTGCAGAATCAAAAGCCTTTTTTTACATGGTGGGAGCATATTAAAGCTCCCACTGAGAGAGAGCAATTATGGGGGTGAGTGTCTGAAATGTTTTAGCGCTCTGTACATCATGTCTTTGTGTCTGCTCTGTTTGCCCTACATTGGCAGGCTACGCACAGATGTGGGTCCCTAGCTCACCTTGCCAATGGATTCATGCTAGCCTGGCTGGTGAAGGGTGTTACCCCAAAACTGGTCCCAGGATGCTTGTTTCCCGTCCAGGGAAGACCTGGCTTGGCAGTTTGGGTTGGACTGTTCTCATGAGGAACAGGGTCAAGACTTTATTTGCATATGGCTTGGTCTGAACTGGGGTGGAGATGTGAGCAAAAGAACAATGATGGATTCAACCCAAATCTTTAACTGGGGGTGAGTTTCTGAAAAGTTTCAGTGCTCTGTACATTATCTCTTTGTGTTTGCTCTGTTTGCACTAAGTTGGTAGGGTATGCCCAGACATGGGTCCCTTGCTCACTTTGCCACTGGATTCAAGCTAGCCGGGCTGTTGATGGGTGTTACCCCGTAACCGGACCCAGGATGTTTGTTTCCAGCCCAGGGAAGACCTGGCTTGGCAGTATGGGCTGGACTGTTCCCATCAAGAACAGGGTCAAGACTGTATTTGCATATGGCTGGGTCTGATCTGGGGTGGCGAAGTGAGCAAAAGAACGATGATGGATTCAACCCAGATCTGTGACTGGGGGTCAGTGTCTGAAAAGGTTCAGCACTCCATCCATCATCTTTTTGTGTTTGCTTTTGTCACGCTAAGTTGGCAGGGTATGCCCATTTCTGGGTTCCTTGCTCACCTTGCCACTGTATTCAAGCTAGTCTGGCTGATGAGGCATGTTACTCCTTAAACGGTCCCTGGATGCTTGTTTCCAGACCAGGGAAGACCTGGCTTGGCAGTTCAGGCTGGACTGAAGGGTCAAGACTGATTTGCATATGGCTGGGTCTGAACTGGGGTGACGAAGTGAGCAAAAGAACGATGATGGATTCAACCCAGATCTGTGACTGGGGGTGAGTGTCTGAAAAGTTTCAGCGCTCAGCCCATAATCTCTTTGTGTTTGCTTTATGCCTTCCCTGCCTACATTCCTGCACGCAGGTTAGGTATGTCTGCTTGAACCCAGCGGCGCTATAAAAATGCTCCTGGTTGAGTGGGAGCAGACATATGTTTCTCTGCTCACCATGTTGGGGGCAGGTAAACTACTGTGTTCAGGAGGGTAGGCTCCCCAGGACACAGTAATTGAGACAGACCTCGGGAATGGGGTCCCCGGGCCCTTTACAGCCTCAGGGAGTTGGCCACGTGGGTGCCGCCACTGTGTGATTATAGGTCAGATTTCCGTAAGAAAAGTTTTTTTTATTTTGCTAATAACTTTGGCATCGTTTGACAAATATTCACATAACTTTCCAAAAATAAAATTCCTCCACCACAACTCCTTCCTGGAAAGCTCTGGGTTGTTCAATCAAGCAGTGGCCAAGAAAAAAGGGGAGTCTCAAAGCATTGTTTTCCCATGTTAATTCCCATAAAAAATGTTGGGAAACGTTACGGAAAAACGACTGAATGGAATTTCACCAAATGTGGCAGAAAATTAGAACTATACTCAGAATGTAATGTTTTGAGCACTAACCTGTTTCTTTTTCCTTCCAAAAGTTGTGCAATCTTGTAGGAGCGAGATGTGGTGGCAGAAGCAAGTTCGCTATGCCACCTAAACACTGGCACTGCCATATACAAACAAAGGATTCAACCTGTACCAGTCCTCAGGGCAAATTGGAAATGGATTAAAGAGAGCTACCTCTGTTCAGTCTGATCCTTCTTAGTGTAAGTATTTAACACTGTTTCCTCTCTGTTTGCTAAAGGAATGTGTCTGCGTGTATCTAACAAAACAAGAAAATCATGTAAATTATTGAGTACTTCTGACACAGAATCCAGTTCTGAGCAGTGTAACTTTGGGAGTGGAATGAAGAGTTTTCAAACAGATTTCAGCATGGTAAGCAACCTTGGCCGATGCCCGGTGGAGCTGTCCTACGCAGCTGTAGAGGAGTTTGGCTCTGGTTCACCCCCTCGGCCGTCACCTACCCAGCCGGACATCGGACTTTGTTTTTCCTCGTCTCCCCATATGTTTCCCTCTCTCCCCCGCCTCCTTCCTCTGTCGTATTCATGATCCCCCTCTCCACTTTGCTAAGTGTAATTGTGTTCTTTCCCTTGCTCAACTGCACTTTTAGTGTTGGACATTGATGTTGTGTATCTATTTTTTGTAACCTATGTAACGTCCACGTTCTCTCTTATGTAAAGCGCTC
The DNA here is from genome assembly GCA_963921515.1 of Calotriton arnoldi. Taxonomy (NCBI): domain Eukaryota; kingdom Metazoa; phylum Chordata; class Amphibia; order Caudata; family Salamandridae; genus Calotriton; species Calotriton arnoldi. The sequence goes on from CAWUFW010018066.1 coordinate 29,048, forward strand.
TGATACCTCCGGGTCTAGCCAGCGCTATATAAAACTCCAAATAAATAAATAAATAAGTATAAATTGGTTAGTATTAAACAATAGCAGGCAACAGCTGGACCTCCAAATGCAGCTTTTATTTTTCCCACGTCTGAACGCTTTGACTGCGAGGTACGGGTACTTCCATGTAGGGGCATGGCCTCTGATGCACAAGACGCAGCCCTAAGGTTAGACCGCGTACTGTGCAGTGGAACCCACTTCCTGATATGGCTGTGCCAGTGCACTCCCAGAGGAGTTGTGGCAGTCGTAACGCAGAAGCCATGCTTTTTGTTGTTTGGTGTATATCTATTCAACCATTTTCAAGAAATTTGCATTTAAAGAGGTGCTCAGAATGGTAATGAAGGGTTTAAAATGTTTCTGATTTCTGGACAGTTGGTTCTGGGGTAGTCCCACAGGGGTCCAGCTGTACTATAAATTTAAAAATAAGAGTGTCTGATTAGCCAAGAGAGCTTTTTCTCCTGTAGGTTTTTTTGGTCTTACGTGGCCAATACCCGTCCTGCAGGACCAAAAGATCCAATTGAATAGCTGCACCTTGGGGATATCAAAGATCTAATGCAACTAGAGACATCAGGAAAGTGTGACAAATTCAACGGCTTGGCTAGTAGAACATCAGAAGCAGAGAGTAGAATAACTTGGAGCATGTTGAGAACAAGATGAAGAAGAATTTTTCTGTCAATTAAAACAAGACTGAATCATTGCAAAAAGAAGGACCCAAGCTAAAAGAGGAGCAGAAACTTAAAAATGTTGATCTTGATGTGTGGTCTGGCCACGAACAGAGATTTGAAGCAGGAGCTCTGCGCAAGGATGGGACCTTGACGGTGGTTGCGACATCTTCTGCAACATGGGGGCTCATCCAACTTGCCCCCCCACCTCACCTGCCAAATGTGACACCCACCACTGGTGCTGCGGTGGTGACGGGTGGCATCATGGAGCCTGTAGATTTCTTTCCACAGTCCCGCGCAGCCTGAGGCGAGCTGGACCTATGTCGTGAGGAGGAGCATTGGCCCACAGCATCACAGGAGCCCCGGCCGGGTCGATCCTCAGCAGGTCGCCTCATCGTATTCAGATGGCAACAGGTGCCCCCCCTCACGGGGCAGTGGGGCCCGAGTCACTATACACCCACCACGCCTGCCCTGCACCTCACATACGAGGCACGGCTCAGGCCCCTGACACACCGCCCGAGATCCCCCGGTCTGATGACACGGGCATGACTGGGTGCACCCCGGCGGGTGGCTCACATGGACCTGTGGCCTACCTCTGGGTGGCATCTTCTTCCTCTTATGTCCGCCGCTTCTCACCAGTTGGACCTCTCCACCAGTTGGGCCTCTTCGCCAGCAAGCTCCACGACGACCCTGGAGACCTACTATGGGCCGGTTGGCAGTGAGTGGCCCTGGGGCACAGGGTGATGAGGGAGCATCTACCAACTGCTGCTACTGGGCCCCCCTTCTTCTTCTTTCCTTAAGCGGGGGCCGGTGCTCCAGCCACACCCTGACTGAGGCCTGGTGGTACAGAGTGGACCCTCAACATTGCTGTTTCTGCCCCGTGGTGGTCCAACCAGAGCAGCCACCTGCAGACATGCCAGCCCATCCATTGCGGTCTGTGCTGAGGACCCTGCACCTAACCTCTCATCTGTGGACCCCACTGGAGGCAGCCAGGAGCGCTGTGGCTCCTACCCCTTGTATGGTACTGGGCCACCTGCACGACATAGAGTGCAGCCCTCGGCTGTGAGATCACCTGAGGGCTACTTGTCATGCGCGGGTGAGTGGCCACCGAGACTGTGGACTGCTGGGCCCAGGCCTGGGCTGGGGCCTTTTGTTCATCTGCCCCTTTCTCCACAGATTCTGAATCGCCGATACCGGGCACCGGCGGACCCTCTGCACAACTTGCACCTGGATGCCACCGAATCACTGGGGGACCACATGCAGGTAATGCTCCACCACCTGTGGCCTCATCCGGGGCCCCTGTCATTGCCACCCCCTGACTCACCATGGAGCGTCCGCCCACTGCAGCGGAATGACCGGGGATGTCTCCTGGCAAGACAACAGGCAAACCTGCACGGCAGCTGCTCTTCTCTGAGGTCCTCAACCTGCCTCACACTAGGCCCACTCCTCTGGGTGCTGCCCCCTCTGCACCAGACCTGTCTCGACCCACTGCAGCTAGTGCTCCAGAAACCACCATGGAATGCATCCTACAGGAGATCGCCGCCGTGGGCCACCGCCTAGAGAGCATTGATGCGAATATCTCCATGTTGACGACCGAGTCTAAATCCATCCTCTCAGACATCACAGGCTTCCAGACTGGGGTGGATGGTCTGACCCAACGAGTCTCTGTGCTGGAGGACCACATCAGTATCCTGCCAGAGCTGGATCAGGAACTTTTAATCTTCCGCAGCAAGGTAATCAACTTGGAGGACAGGAGGCAGTGGGACAATATACGCTTTTTTGGCTATCCGGAGTCTGTGGAGGGGCCAGATGCCAAAACATTCCTTAAGGATACGCTCCCGATGCTTAGTGGCCTGACCTTTGAACCTCCCTTGGAGATGCAGTGAACTCACCATATAGGAACACCAAGGCGGGGCACGTCCATACGTCCACAGCCCCTCATTGCCTGTTTCTTGCGAGCAGGCTGACAGCTGATTTCAGAAGCCTGCACTCATGGCCCATACGTTTATGAGGGGGACGAGGGGCAGATGGCTGCAGACTTCTCCAGGGAGACGAATGAGCGTCGCAAAGCCTTCCTATCCCTCCACCCTTTGCTCCGACAACTGGACATTAAATATCTTCAAGCCTGCTCGCTTTAGGATTACTAAAGATGGAGACGCAAAAGAATTCTTTGACCCAGAGGGCCTGCGCAGCTTCCTGGCTGACCTCTCCACTCAGGACATGGACACTGCCACCTCAGCTACCACAGAGGGTAATGCCCTACTATCGCCCTCCCACATTGCCGCTTCAAGCAGCCTCCGGTGGAACTCCGAGGGCTCCCGGCATAGGGGCAGGGATCATGACAGAGCAGTCTGCCCCCAGGGCGACAAGAGCCAGGCTCTCCAGGAAGTGGCTGCACTCACGAAGGAGCAGGACAGGGACAAATCCTGCTCCCCCTTGAAACCCGCTACTGTCCCGGAGAACTGTGCAGCCACGGCAAGCCCGGTGCCAGGGGGGACTATGTCTGGAGTGTTGACAACCGAAGAAGGCAGATGGCTGAGTACCGGCATGCCTTTTTGCAGTCTGCCTTTTTCTTTCTGATTTCTGACTGTTTCATGCGTCTCTCAATGTTTCTTTCATTGTTCCTCTTCCGCCACTGTTTGGCTGCTATGTGTTTCATTATAGCGCGCTTTGTGCTCGGTCCCCTACTCCTGGACAATGCACGCATCATTGAATTGACCCCTTAACCAGGGACGGCATGCAATCACCCCGCTATTCCCTAACTATTTGCACCCCTGCTCTCCGTACCCTCTCACATCACGCGTCTGGTTTCCCTGGGGGCGCGTACGTGCGTGTTCACACACTGATCCTCCACTGCGCATCCCGCCCTTGGCATCGTTCCCAGTGCCATGCCCGCCATTGGAGGTGACAGACCCTCACCCCAAGTTGCGCCCAGGGGACCCTCAGACCCATGGTCACCTCCTGTTGTTGCGTGTCCACACCTGCACTTTTGTGCGCCTTCGAACCTGCCGTGCCCCCGGAAGGGTCCCTCCCTGCACGCTACATCCACAAGCCTAGTCCCGCAGCACAAAGTTTAGATCCCCAGGCACTGCACTCTCCACTGTGCTTCTCCCACCAATTCCCTCCTTCCACCTCCCACCCTTCCTTCCCCCTTTGACCCTCCCTCTGTTGCGTCCCAGTGTCCCCGGACCTTCCATTCCACACCAGCTGTTGCCTGCCTGCAGGCGCCCTCTGTGCGTGCCCAGCTCCCCTGTCTACCTGCTCTCTCCCCTTCCTACCTGAGCCCCCCTCCTCACCCTTCTTCTCCCACCCCATCACACCCCTCTCCCTCTCTCCCTTCCTTCCCCTTGTACCCCTAACCCCGTCCCCCTCTCGACCACTGCCTTGCACTACCCCTCTCCCGTCTCACTTTTCACCCACCCACCCCGGCCCTGTGACGGTTTGCAGCCTTCTGCTGCCTGCACCACATCCCAGCATGCCACTCTTCCCCCGACTGTCATTTACCACCCACACTTGCCCTCACATACTTGGTACCACCCCTGCGGGACCCTGGACCCCACATGACTGCACCCGCACTGCGCACCCTTCAAACTCTACACGTTTTTTCCTGGAACGTCCATGGCCTACATGGCACTACATCAAACGGAAAAACGTGCTCTCGTACCTGCATGCCAAAAGAGCAGATGTGGCTCTCCCAAAAGAGACACACCAGGGGGACCTAGAAGCTGACAAACTGCATCGCGACTGGGTGGGTAGAGTGATGCAGAGCAGCACTTCAACGCTATCCACCACCGAAAATAGTCCACAGCGTCCATGCGGAGTAGCAATACTTCTCCCTAAGTCATTGACTGTTACGGTCATGAAGACATGGTCTGATCCAGATGGCAGGTATGCATTTGCCAAACTGAGGGTGCTGGATAGGTCCCTGTCTGTGGGTTCAGTGTACGCACAGATGGGGGCCAAACGCCCTTTCTTCCTCCAGCTGAACCACCTCCTTGTGGAGATCAGCGCATCTCAGTACATCATCGGTGGGGACTGCAACCTTGCCTGCAGCACGGTTCTAGACAGGACAGGCCCTCTAAACAAGGGAAACAATGCGGATAGGGCCTTACTGGGGGATATCACCTCTGACCACGGCCTCATTGATCACTGGCATCTCTGCCACCCAACGGACAAGGAGTATATCTTCTTGTCCTCGGTACATAGCACACAATCCAGGCTAGACTACTTCCTCATCTCCCACTCGGCAGTGGCACTCATTGGAGAATCCTGTATACTAAACGCTGCCTTGTCCGACCACTCCCCAGTCCTGTCTTTAGATGTGGGACTGGCCTCCCCAGGCCACAAATCTTGGCACCTGAATGTACAAAGATACTGTTCCCCCCCAGGGAAAGTCCTAACTGTGGGCCCATGTCTCTGCATACATGTCAGACAACAAGCATTCGTAGACTCCCACAGGGTGCTCTGGGTGGCCACAATGGCAAACATCCTGGCCCAACTAATAAGGGACACCGCCGTGGCCAATAAACAGGCTTTTCTTCGTAGTGCCAAGCTGGAGGCACAGATCACCACCCTCAACCGCATTTACTCCTCCCACCCCACTGTACCCAAATGCCACCACCTGAAGCAGGCCCGTATGGCCCTCAATAGCCTCTATACCTCTAAGGCAGAGTATGTCCTTCAGCGCCTGAAAGGGAGGCAGGCCATCTGCTGGCAGCCCAGCTGCGGCAACAAGAGGCTACAACGGCCATTACGACTTTCCGGTTAACGGGCGGGGAGATACTCACCCAACCGCAGGCCATTGTCAATGAGTTTGCGTCATTTTACGACACACTCTACACCCCGGAGGTATCAGCGAGTGAGGATCGAATCACTGCATTCCTTGAGAAGGAACAAGGGCCGAGAGCTCACAGCGGGGGCATTAGTAAGGAGGAGATTGCGGCAGCCATCTCCTAGCTACCCTATCACAAAGACTGGGGAGAAGACGGCTTTCCGACTGAATTCTGCCAGTGGTCGGGGGAAGAGGTGATCAACTTCCTTCATGCGACCTTTCAAGAGGCAGAGCGGAGGGCCTCTTTGGGACCCCTTTCAAATACGGTGGTGATCGTGGTCCTCCCCAAACCAAGAAGGGTTCCATCGCTGTGTGGCAGCTACCAGTCAATATCTCACCTAAACGGCAATATTAAGATCCTCACAAGCATACTAGCATCACGCTTAAGAACGGTCCTTCCCTCCATCATTCATAACTCGCAAGTTGGTTTCGTACCGGGCCGTTCCTCCAGGAATCATCTCCGCACCTTAGCACACACCCTCTGGACCGCCAGGAACCTCCCAGAGGAGGCTGTGGCTCTCTCTCTCTAGATGCTGAGAAGGCATTCAACCACATTGAGTCGGGCTACCTCTTTGCCACCATGAAACAGTTCGAACTGGGGGATCAATTCATCTCAAAGGTGCGGCTACTGTATGACTGACCGACGGCCAAGGTCAAGTGCTGAGGGTTCCTTTCCGACCCCTTCCAGATCTGGAGGGGCACCCGCCAAGGCTGCCCGCTATCTCCACTCTTATTCCTACTGGTAATGGAACCCTTGGCCTTCATCATTCACCATTCACCGCTTGTAGCCGGCATCCCCATCGCAGGAGGCCTCTACAAAGTATATCTCTATGCTGATGATATCCTGCTCACCCTGTGGGATCTTCGCAGCTCCCTACCAACAGTACTGGAAGTCATAGACTTTGTGATCCTGTCTGGTTACAAGGCAAACTGGGACAAGAGTGAGGCCCTTCCACTGTTGACCTGCACCACAAAGGCTGCAATCCATGGATGCCTTTTCCGCTGCAGCCTCTCGGCTCAAGTATGTGGGGATCCTGGTCAACAGGGGCCTAACTGAGATGGTCACGGACAACCTGTCCCCCCTCATCACGCAGAGGAAACAGGACTTTGACAAATAGTCCCTGCTGGGTTTCTCTATGTGGGGTAGGGCACAGGCAGTGCGGATGGTCACGCTGCCGCACTTTACCTACACGCTCGGCATGCTCCCTGTCATGGTGCCCCTGGCCATGCTTTATCTCATTGACTCTCAGATATGAGCCCTCGAGTGGGGATTCATTCGACCCTGGATAGCTACAGCCAAACTTATGGCACATCACTCCTGCTGTTGCCTGGGCTTGCTGTCTGTGGAACACTACTGTCTGGCCCTACATCTTTCCCAACTCACCTACTTACCACCGGGCACCCCGGACACTCCACAATGGATTCACACTGAACGATCGCTCCTCGCTTGTGGTGATGAACTTGGTCTTCTTTATGGGGACCACGCCCTCCAACCATCCCACCCACACCCTGTGCTGCAGCCCACGTCCAAAGCCTGGCACCATGCCCATTGCCTCTTCAGAGTGGACCACTAACTACATACCAGGGTGCCGTTGTGGGGCAATGACAGCCTCCACATTGATGGCCGTACCCTTCGCTGGCCGCCATGGGTGGTAGTGGGCATACACACCTTGGACCAGGTACTGCTGGATGGTGTCCTGAAACCTTTCAACCACTTGAAGGAGGAAATTGGCCTCCACCCACAACAGACCTGACAGTACCTACAACTGCAACACTGCCTGCGGCGTTGCCTTGGTCCTCATCCAAGGTGCCTACAACCCTCACCGGTGGTGGAATACTTGTCCACGTGGGGCTGGCACTGGGGCATGATGTCAGGGCTTTACAGCACACTCACGAACCACCTCTTCTTGCAACCCCTCTCTTGCAGCCTCCACACCAAGTGGTAGGACCGCCTTCAGGCTGCTATTGAGGAAGAGGACTGGCCTGAAGTTCTGGAAGCCCTGGACAGAGACGCCCAGGAAGCGAGTTTGAAATTCTGCTTGTTGAAGACGCTCCACAAGTGGTATTGGACTCCACAAAGGCTGCAAAGGGCTGGCCTCCTGCCCCACTTGAACTGCTGGAGGTGTTCGGCTGCCCAATGCGACCGTACCCACATCCTATGCGATTGCCCTTCAATCCAGTCCTTTTGGGCTCATGGTATCCATGCCTCTCCAGCTCCCTTTTACTCCCTCCATCATCTTACTACATGATCTCAGAAGCTCCCCTGATCTATCCCAGCTGCAGAAACGAGCAGAAAGAAGCAAAATAGAGGTAAGAAACAAGCAGCAAGAGGCCGAATAAAGGTCAGAAACGAGCAGAAAGAGGCAGAATAAAAGTCAGAAACGAGCAGAATGTGGCAGAAGAAAGGTCTGAAATGAGCAGGAAGAGGCAAAATAGAGATCAGAAACCAGCAGCAAAATGCAGAATAAAAGTCAGAAACTAGCAGAAAGAGCCAAAATAAAGGTTAGGCGCGTGCGGAAAGAGGCAAAATAAAGGTGAGAAATAAGCAGCAAGTGGTAAAATAGAAATTAGCAACGAGCAGCAAGAGGATGGAAAAAAGGCCAGGAGCCAGTAGATAGAGGCAAAATAACCGGCAGAAAGAGCCGAAAGATGCAATATAGAGGGCAGGAGTGAGCAGAGAAGAGACAGGAAAATGTGCAGAAAACGAGCAGAGGAGGCACAAAACCAAGAGCAGCAGAGGGTAGTGAATGGTTGCATGATAGAGGCACAACTGGATAAACCACGTGTGTCTCTACCACACAGCCTAAACCATGAATGCGTCTTAACCACGCATTCCTTTACCATGCATGCCTTTATCACGTCATTTCATGGTAAAGGCATGAATAGTAAAGGGGTATGCGTGGCTAAAATTGCGACCCCCCTCCCCCGCCCTAAGCTACAAACTCCCCCACCCCTCCCCACCACGAGGTCTAAATACCCATACCATCTCCCAATCCCCATTCTGTCCCTAACCCTTAAACACTACCTCAACCCCCTCCCATTCCCTTGCACTGTCCCTACAACTACCCCAACCCCTTCCACTGCCCTTAGACAAACCCCTATTTTAAAAAACTACCCTAGCCCCAGCCCTAAAAACTACCTTGCCCTTCCCTAAGCCCTAAAAACTACCCTGACTACCCATTCCCCTCTCCCTGCCCTGAGGCCTAAAATCCTGTCCCTTAACTCCCAGCCCAGAAAACTACCCCTGACCCCCAAGCCCAGAAAACTACCCTGACCCACCTCCAGCCCAGAAAACTACCCTTGACCCCCCAGCCCACAAAACTACCCCCAAACCCCAGCCCACAAAACTACCCCCAACCCCCAGCCCACAAAACTACCCACGACCCACCCCAGCCTGAGAAACTAGCCCAACCCACCCACATCCCAGTAAACTACCCCAACGTACCCCAACCCAGAAAACTACCCCAACCCACCCCGCCCAGAAAACTACCCCCAACCCCTTCAGTCCAGAAAACGATCCCAACCCACCCCAAGCACACAAAACTACCCCGACCCCACAGCCTAGAAAACTACCCCAACCCCGTCCAGCCCAGAAAACCCCCAGCCCAGAAAACTACAACCAAGCCCCACTTACCTCACCGCGGATCTTTTCCTGCAAGATCGTCCTGCTTCCCTTCCCAGCAGCTAGACCGCACATTGCCTTAACCACGCATATGAGTTGTTAAGGCAAGCATGGTTTAGCATGCGGAATTGGAACACTTGTGGTTTAGACCGCGGTGTTCTGACTGTTTCTGGTAGCAAACTGCAGGCAATCTGGACAGAAGGACCATCACAGAGGAAGCTGGCACAAGGACCTGCTCCCGTGTGGCCCCCTACTTTTTTCCATAAACCCACCGACAGACCCACTCATACACTCGTATACCCACTCAGAGACCTACTCACACACTCATATACCCACTCACAAATCCACTGAGAGACTTAAACACCTACTCAGAGACACACTCGGACACTCATGCACCCGCTCACAGATCCATTCAAGCACTGATTCAACCATTCACAGACCCACTTAGAGACTTACACACCCACTCACAGATACACTCAGACACTCATGCATCTACTCACAAATCCATTCAGGCACTCATTCACCCACTCACAGACTCACTCAGATACTCATGTTCTCTTTTACAGACCCACTCAGAGACTCATGCACCCGCTCACAGAAACACTCAGCCACTCAGTCACCCACTCACTGACCCACTCAGAGTCTATACTTAATACGTCCCAGTAACCTTTGTATTTTTTATGTGAATTTCTAAGGTTTTTTAATTCTATTTCCTAAATATAACGTCCCTGTGACCTTTGGTTTTTTCATTGAATTACGTTTTAATTTTTTTTAATTTCCTATCCGTAACCTGTAACCTTTGAGAGTGGGTGTGTGAGTGTCTGTATAGGTAGGTGCGTGGGCAGGTGAGTGGCGGTATGGGTCTCTGAGTGGGTGTGTGAGTGGGTTTGTGAGTGTGTGTAGGAGAGTAGGATCTGCCTCTTATGTTGCCCCCACTTTTTTTCTGATGTTTACACTGGTTTCTGGCTATAGTCTGGCTGGGACCCTGCCAATCAGGGCCCCAGCCTCTCTGTTCTCTCTAAACGATTTTGAGTGCACTCTAGGTGCACTAGTGATTGGATACTGTGGTACCTTATGAGTCCCTAGTATATGGTACCTTAGGTACCAAGGGCATATGTACTTCCCAGGCCTACCAGGGGCTGAAGCATGTATTATGCCACCCCTGGGAAGCAGACTAAATCTGACACCACAGGCTGCTACTGCAGCCTGGGTGAGGTGGTGCTAGCACCCCTCACTGAGATATAGGTTCCCTATATATCTCCTGCACACACATTTAAACCTATCAGTCACCCCTAAGGCAGGCCTTATCAATCCTGAGGGCAGGGTGCTTGGTTCCTATGTGAGAGGGTGCCTCTGCCTGAGCAGAGCCCCTCTGCAGCTCTCAGAGTCCAATCTCTGGGGCTGTTTGTGGATGCGGTTAAACCATATACTCAAGTGCATTATATCCTCGCGGTAGAATGCTAACTTTGGAATGGCTGCATCAAAACATGTCGTGTTTGGTGTCAAACATCTTGGAATACTACCCCCCCCGCCAGTTCTGGCGGCGGGGGTAGCATTCCACCCTTCTAGAGGGATAGACATGTACCTACTGTGGAAACACGGTAGAATCCTGCAGAGCCCTGGCATCACAAAATGGATGCCACCAGTCACAGACACTGGGCTGCCCTCCTGCTGATGACCAAAACTCGCAGTGGAGGAAGCCCAACAATAGATATCCTGTCCCAAGGAGGTGTGACCACCTCCCAGACAGGGTTTACTGTATTGGGGTTGGGTGGGTGCACTCTTACAGTGCTTTGAAGTCCTGCACTGGGGGAGCAGAAGGCTCCTCTGTGCATACCCCAGTTCAAACCGGCTCAGGGGCTACCTGCCCCTGCTCTGGCGCAAAACTGGACAAAGGGAAGTAGGTGTAACCACCCACTCCCCTGACCCTCCCATAGGTGGGGTCATAGAGCTAGTCCCTCCCTTTCTTTTAGTATAAGAGGGGGAACCTATGCATTGCAAACTAGATACCCCTGGACGACGCTCTACAAGAAGAATCCCGGACCTTCGACGTTCCACTACCTTTGGAAGACTGAAGAATCTCCCTTGGAGTCAAGGAGTGACTCCCCTGCTTGGCAGGCACCAAAAACAACAACGACAGTCGCAAACTATGCCACTCCCGCCAGAGCCCGAAGTCCCTGCAGCCCAGGAAGAGGATTTCCTGACTTCTCCAAGGCCATCGTGAGTCTCCAGTGAAGCTGAGGCAAGTGGACTCCACGAGCGACGAGGAACCGCAGACCCTGGGTACCGTGCACTATTGTTGAGTGCAACCCCTTCACGACGTTCTACGAACTTGTGCTTTGGACCACATGTGGTCCCAGCCTCCAGCAAAGATCCCTCCCAAAATCAGAGGCCTACACCATCCCGAGTGACCGTGGGCCCCTGTTGAGTGAATCCTCCTGAGGCGTCTTTGCGATCCCTTGCCAGCCGGCTTGTGGGTCCCTAGAAGACTGTCCAAAGAAACCAAAGTGCTCCCCTGGTTGCTCCAGGCCAGCCCTGACCTACCCTCGCTGGGTAAGTTCCTCAGACCTTGCTGGTCTGCACCATTGACTTTTCCGTTCCACCACAAGACTTGCTGCTACCAAGGCTTGTTGGCTCCAATTGGGTCACCGACACTGCAGTCAGCTGCAGACTTTGTGGGACACGTTGAATCCAGCTCCTGGCCATCCTCGACGCCTACTGGATCTCGTGGTTGAAGAGTCAAGACACCAGTGAACAACCTGAATCTGTCGACGACGGTGGGCATTCATCTTCCTTGCCCCGGGTCACTGCCAAGTGCCCTTGAACACTGTCCCCTCTGCTTTCAGGTCTTCCTCCTTCTGAATCCAGGCTTGGATTCCACCGGACACTTCTTCTGTCGCCGCAAGCAGCAAGTCTTCACTGGCTCCCATTGAAAACGGCGCCGCGACCCGACACCAAAGGACACCTATGCACCCGGCTCCCCTGTGTGAGGTAACTTTAGCATTACGGTGCTCCCGTGGGTGTGGGCCCTAGAACTACTTACCCTGTAAGTGCCTTGCTTGTGGCTACCCTAGAAGTGCCCTAAAACTCTTATTTTCTAAGTGCGACAATTGCGCTGACTCGTACAGGGTTCGCGTCTGTGTTAGACACATCACGTCCATCTCCCTTGTAGCTCTATTTGTAACCGTGTCCTTCGACTCGTACTGAGTCCGATCGGTGGGTTCACCTCGAACACACAAGGGGCCTGTAACATTGACATCTCCAGTGCGCTGACTCGTACAAGGTTCGCGTCTGTGTTAGACACAGCGCGTCCATCTCCCTTGCAACTCTATCTGTAACCGCGTCCTTCGACTCGTACAAGGACCGATCGGTGTGTTCGCCTCGAACACGCAAGGGACCTTTAACATTGAAATCTCAATCGCGTCTGTTCGCATAGACTCGTACAGGACTCGCACCGGTGCCAGGACACCGCGTCCGTCCCCTGTGGGTCTCCTACAACTACCTGGGGTGGTTCTTGGGGGTCCCTCGATTCTAGATGCCCTAGACCTAGGTCTAGCCAAACTAAGATTGTGATATTTGATTGTGCTAACTTATTTTGATAACATTTGATTTGTACCTATGTTCCTGACTTCTAATCTCCTAAAGAGATTAGTAGAGTTGTTTATTAATAAATACATATATCTTTGATATATATACCTGTGTGGTGTCTTTTCATTTGGTGATTCAAGAGATTGTGTGGTAAAACAAGCTGCTTTACATTCCTCCAAGACTTAGCCTGAAGGCTGCTCTCCACAGCTACCACTAGGATAGCTTTCTATAAAGGTTGTCTTAAACCTACCAACCATAAGAGTCGAATATTTCTGGTGCAAGGTGTCCACTTTAAATAGTGAACAGCATATACCAGGCCAACTTCTCACATTGGTGGCAGCGTGTGAGATTCCAGCTTGCTATTGTTTTACCAGAAAATCTCTATTTGAATTACTAACTGAAAACCACTATAGGTACTCAAGGTACATATAAAGTCAAGCTTAGTATCAATAAGTTCTACTGAACTTAGAGCTGTGTGAAAAGGGATAGCACACCCTGTCTACAGCTCAAGCTAGTATCAGTAGGCCACAAACTAGTGTAGGTAGTACAACACTGCACAACACTAGAATGTCCTCAAGGGATGGACCCAGTGGATCCACCCAGCTTCAGTATAAGGACATGACTTTCGTTGACTTGAAAGCCATGTGTGCTGAGAGGCACCTGAAGATAGGACAGAGTCCCTCCACATTACACTTGATAGATCTGCTAACAGCAGATGACCTTAGATTAGCTCTAGGAGCTAAGGGGTCTGGATCAGTGGGTGGGTCAGTTATAGTGTCTGGGTCAGATGATGAACATCAGGATGACCAGGACTCTGTGATTGTAGGGCCAGGCCCAAAGGGGTCTGAACCAGACAGAGGAATTCTCCCTAAGAGAACTGACATAGTGGAAGACAGGCACAGGTCCCTTTCCAGGGAATCTGAGCACTCCTTTCACTCTGGCAGAGAAACTGTCTACCAGAGGAACTCCTTCTTCCCAAGAAGAGAGACCTCCTCTGAAAGGATGTACAAACTGCTGCAGTATGAGGAAGCAAGATTTGCCCTCAAAACCAAGCAGTTGGCATTAGACAAAGAAGCCTTTGAGTTCCAGAAAGCTTCTAGAAGAGAGGGGTTAGAACCCCCTGGTGGCAGCAACAGTGTCCCTAGAGGTAGAGAAAATACTCCAGACCATAGGAACCTGAGCAAGGTTGTTCCTCCCTACCAGAGTGGGGATGATATCCACAAGTGGATAACTGCTATGGAAAGGGCCTGTAGAGTACAACAGGTCCCCCAGAAGCAGTGGGCAGCAATCTTGTGGCTCTCCTTTTCAGATAAAGGTAGAGACAAGCTCCTCACTGTTAGAGAAGAGGATGCTGATGACTATGAAGTCCTGAAGAGTGCACTGATAGATGGGTTTGGCTTAACCACTGAGCAGTACAGGTTGAAGTTCAGAGACACCCAGAAGGCACAGACTCAGGACTGGACTGACTTTGTAGATTGTGCAACCAAGGCTCTGGAGAGTTGGCTGGTTGGCAGTAGGGTTACTGATTTCAAGGGATTGTATAATCTAATGATGAGAGAACAGATCCTTAATAATTGCCAGAACCAGTTGTTGCATCAATACCTGGTAGACTCGGATCTGACCTCTCCCCAAGAATTGGGAAAGAAGGCAGACAAGTGGGTCAGAACCAGGGTGAGGCAGAAGACCCAGAACCAAGGGGGTGACACAAAGAAGCAGGATTCTAAGGGCCCTGAGAAAGGTGGGGATAAGTCAAAAGACCAGAAGTCTTCACAAGGGCCCCAAAAATCTGCATCTGGTGGGGAGTCACAATCCAACAAGGGAAAAGGCCAAAAGAAGCCCTGGTGCAAATTCTGTAAACAGAAAGGGCACTGGACTTCTTATTGTAACAAGTCCAAAGACCAAACCACCACCACTCCTGCCCCTAAGGCAACTGTTCCCCCTAGTTCAGCTACTGGTGGAGGTGGTACTCAGAAAAAGGGTGTAGTAGGGTTGACCCTGGGTTCTGAAGTGGGCTCTGGCCTAGTCAGAGAACCCACTCAGGGAATGCTGATTTGTGATGGAGACATTGAAATGTCCTTCCTAGTGAGCCCCAGTAATCTGTGCAAATACAAACACCAGCCTGTAATAAATGGCAAACAGGCTTTGGCATTTAGGGACACAGGTGCTAGTGTCACCATGGTGGCAGAGGATCTTGTGGACCCTGGACAGATCATCCTGGGTGAAATGTACCAGGTGACCAATGCAAGCAATGCCAAGACCAACCATAGTCTGGCAGTTGTGAATTTCTCCTGGGGAGGGGTAACTGGCCTCAAGAAGGTTGTAGTCAGTGCAGACCTCCCTGTAGAATGTCTATTGGGCAATGATCTAGAGACTTCAGCCTGGTCTGAAGTAGAGTTATGGACTCATGCTGAGATGTTGGGCATCCCTGCAGAGGTATTTGCTGTGACCAGGTCACAAGCCAAAATGCATAACACTGAACCAGCTCTGGATCCTGAAACTATGGACCAGATGCTTCCCAAGAGGAGGAGCAGTAGGGTTAAGGCAGTGCCTTCCCCTCTGTCTCAGACCACTGAGTCCCCTCCCCAGGGAGGAGCAGATCCTGAAGAAGGAACTGCCCCAGAGGAACTTGAGCCTGATCAGGTTGAGTTCTTGGGGGCAGGGGGCCCTTCTAGGGAAGATCTGAGTAAGGAGCAACAGTGCTGCCCCTCTCTTGAACCCCTCAGACAGCAGGCTGCTGCTGAGGCTGCTGGGAGTGCTAGTGGGTCCCATAAAGTTTATTGGGATGAGGGACTCCTATATTCTGAGGGTAGAGATCCAGCCCCTGGAGCCACCAGGAGGATGGTAATCCCTCAGAAGTTTAGGGGGTTCCTCTTGACCCTAGCACATGATATCCCTTTGGCAGGTCACTTGGGCCAAAACAAGACCTGGGCAATCAAACAAAGGGGGCCCCTATTTAGGCAAATAAAGGTAGAGGGATCATAGGGGAAACATGGAGCAATCAAACAAGCGAAAATCCCCTACCTATTTCTTTAATAGTATGCTAAACGTCATGTGATATAAACATGTGAACAGTGCTGAAAGAAGAAAAGGCAAAAATATGACAAAATAGATTTATTTTTTCAGTAAAAGGACAAAAGACTCAAATGTAATACAGAAATATTATTTTTGGATAATTGTTAAATAAATACATATACATAGATCCACCACTCATGCAACAACTCACAGCTACACACATACTACCATACTTCTTTCATACAAACAACTAACCTGCATACACTAACTAGAGCAAAGCACATAAACAGTAAATGATAATCTGTTCGATAAATATCATGAATCTAATAAACAACATTCAACTGATCATAGAAGGCATGCCTCTTTTATCAGCTATGAAGTAACGACCATCATGTCGCCGCCATGACCAGCCCCATCCGAGTCTCCTCCGTTCTATCCTGAGCGAGGGACGCCCAGCGGGTCTGTATGAGTCCTGTGACACCTTAGTCTGCTGGACTGGTGAATGTTTGATTCTCGAGCAACTATTGGGTGCTTTATTAAAACCAACGTCTTGGGGAAGACGAGTCTTTTCCTGCCCTCAGCGCCTCTATATCTCGCACTTAATATCGGACTTCAGAAATTCTGTATGTCATTTGAATTTTATCAACACCCCAAGTCAGCCCTTTTTCCCGTGGAACACCGTACTTAAATTACGCCATCGAATCTCTATGCACAGCATTTTCTGATACAGCCTATTGGTCAGCTGTTCAATTCACCGAAATTTCCCCACCACTCCCCTGTCGTGGTATCCACGCCCTGATGAAGGTGTTTCGCCACATTTGGCTTGTACACCGAAACGCGCGTCGGCGTTTGTGATACTTCTATGATCAGTTGAATGTTGTTTATTAGATTCATGATATTTATCGAACAGATTATCATTTACTGTTTATGTGCTTTGCTCTAGTTAGTGTATGCAGGTTAGTTGTTTGTATGAAAGAAGTATGGTAGTATGTGTGTAGCTGTGAGTTGTTGCATGAGTGGTGGATCTATGTATATGTATTTATTTAACAATTATCCAAAAATAATATTTCTGTATTCTATTTGAGTCTTTTGTCCTTTTACTGAAAAAATAAATCTATTTTGTCATATTTTTGCCTTTTCTTCTTTCAGCACTGTTCACATGTTTATATCACATGACGTTTAGCATACTATTAAAGAAATAGGTAGGGGATTTTCGCTTGTTTGATTGCTCCAAAACAAGACCTGGGACAGGCTTGTTCCACATTTTCATTGGCCACATATGTCAGAGGACACAAAGGAGTTTTGTCGCTCCTGTGTCACATGCCAAGCCAGTGGCAAGGCAGGTGGCACAACAAAGGCCCCCCTGATACCACTACCTGTGGTGGGGGTACCCTTTGAAAGGGTAGGGATTGACATTGTTGGTCCCCTTGACCCTCAATCTGCATCTGGGCACAGATTTATCCTGGTGGTAGTGGATCATGCCACCAGGTACCCAGAGGCAATTCCCCTGAGGACCACCACAGCCCCTGTGGTGGCAAGAGCCCTCATTGGAGTCTTCTCCAGAGTGAGTTTCCCAAAGGAGGTCATTTCTGACAGAGGTACCAACTTCATGTCAGGATATTTGAAGGCAATGTGGAAGGAGTGTGGTGTAACTTATAAGTTCACCACCCCCTATCATCCACAATGCAATGTTTAGTTGAACGCTTCAACAAAACCCTGAAGGGAATGATTAAAGGACTCCCAGAGAAGCTTAGGCGGAAATGGGACCTTCTTCTTCCCTGCCTGTTGTTTGCATACAGAGAGGTTCCACAGAAGGGGTTGGTTACAGCCCATTTGAGCTTCTGTTTGGGCATCCTGTGAGAGGTCCATTGTGTTTGATAAAGAGGGCTGGGAGTTACCTCTCAAGCCCCCAAACAAGATGTGATGGACTATGTACTTGGTCTCCGCTCCCGGATGGCTGAGTACATGAAAAAGGCAACCAAAAACCTGGAGGCCAGCCAAGAATTACAAAAAGCTTGGCATGACCAAAAGGCTGTACTGACGGTATACCAGCCAGGACAGAAAGTCTGGGTGTTGGAGCCTGTGGCCCCAGCAGCCCTCCAAGACAAGTGGAGTGGCCCCCATACCATAGTTGAACAGAAGGGAGAGGTCACCTATCTGGTGAATCTTGGAACTCCCAGGAGCCCCCTGAGGGTGCTCCATGTCAACAGATTGAAACCATATGTTGACAGGGCTGACATGGGCTTGCTCATGGCAACTGATGAGGAACAGGAGGAGGAGAGTGACCCTCTCCCTGACCTGCTCTCGCAGAACCCTGATGATGGGTCAGTAGATGGTGTTGCTTTGGCAAGCAGCCGCACTGACCATCAGCAAACTGAGTGCAGACAAGTTCTGCAACCGTACAGACATATGTTTAGCCTGACCCCTAGTCAGACTTCCTGGTGCACCCATGAGGTGGACACTGGAGACAGTCTGCCTGTCAAGAGTAAAATCTACAGGCAACCTGACCATGCCAGGGACTGTATCAGGACTGAAGTCCAGAAAATGTTGGAGTTGGGTGTAATTGAGCCTTCAGATAGCCCATGGGCTAGCCCGGTAGTCCTAGTACCCAAGCCTCATACCCAGGGTGGTAAGAAAGAAATGAGGTTTTGGTAGACTACAGAGGCCTCAATGCAGTCACTAGGACTGATGCCTATCCCATACCAAGGGCAGATGAGCTGATTGATACTTTGGCCTCAGCCAAGTATCTCAGCACGTTTGACCTAACAGCCGGCTACTGGCAGATCAGGTTAGCTGATGATGCAAAAGCCAAAACAGCATTTTTGACCCCTGGTGGGCACTACCACTTTGTGGTGATGCCCTTTGGATTGAAAAATGTACCTGCCACTTTTCAGAGGTTGGTGAATAAAGTTCTGGCAGGGATGGAAACTTATTGCTCAGCTTATCTAGATGATATTGCTGTCTTTAGTTCCTCCTGGCAGGATCACCTGGTCCACCTCAGGAATGTTTTGGAGGCTCTGCAGAAAGCAGGCCTCACTATCAAGGCCACTAAGTGCCAGATAGGGCAGAGTCAGGTTGTGTACCTGGGCCACCTTGTGGGTGGAGGCCAGGTTCAGCCTTTACAGAGCAAAGTCCAAACCATCATGAAATGTGTTGCTCCAACCACCCAGACACAGGTGAGAGCCTTCTTAGGCCTGACTGGGTACTATAGGAGGTTTGTGAAGGGATATGGATCTATAGTGACCCCCTTGAATGATCTGACCTCAAAGAAAATGCCAAAAAGGTTCAGTGGACAGCTAGCTGTCAGAAGGCATTTGAAGACCTAAAGCAGGCCATGTGCACTGCCCCCATCTTACAGAGTCCAGACTACACCAAAAAGTTCATTGTCCAAACAGATGCTTCTGAGCTGGGTGTGGGAGCTGTACTGTATCAACTGAATGATGAAGGTCAAGACCAGCCAGTAGCTTTTATTAGCAGAAGGCTGACCCCTAGAGAGAAACGTTGGTCAGCTATAGAGAGGGAGGCCTTTGCTGTGGTGTGGGCCCTGAAGAAGCTGAGGCCATACTTGTTTGGCACTCATTTCATAGTTCAGACTGACCACAAGCCCCTCCTATGGCTTAAACAAATGAAAGGAGAAAACCCAAAACTTTTGAGGTGGTCCATTTCCCTACAGGGGATGGACTATACAGTGGAACATAGACCTGGGACCCAACATGCCAATGCAGATGGACTCTCAAGGTATTTCCACTTTGAACACGAAGACTCAACTGGTCAAGGTTAGTTTAGTGTCCCTGCGTTTGGGGGGGTTGTGTAGGAGAGTAGGATCTGCCTCTTATGTTGCCCCCACTTTTTTTCTGATGTTTACACTGGTTTCTGGCTATAGTCTGGCTGGGACCCTGCCAATCAGGGCCCCAGCCTCTCTGTTCTCTCTAAACGATTTGGAGTGCACTCTAGGTGCACTAGTGATTGGATACTGTGGTACCTTATGAGTCCCTAGTATATGGTACCTTAGGTACTAAGGGCATAGGTACTTCCCAGGCCTACCAGGGGCTGAAGCATGTATTATGCCACCCCTGGGAAGCAGACTAAATCTGACACCACAGGCTGCTACTGCAGCCTGGGTGAGGTGGTGCTAGCACCCCTCACTGAGATATAGGTTCCCTATATCTCTCCAGCACACACATTTAAACCTATCAGTGTCACCCCTAAGGCAGGCCCTATCAATCCTGAGGGCAGGGTGCTTGGCTCCTATGTGAGAGGGTGCCTCTGCCTGAGCAGGGCCCCTCTGCTGCTCTCAGAGTCCATTCTCTGGGGCTGTTTGTGGATGCGGTTAAACCATATACTCTTAAGTGCATTATATCCTCGCAGTAGAATGCTAACTTTGGAATGGCTGCATCAAAACATGTCGTGTTTGGTGTCAAACATCTTGGAATATTACCCCCCGCCAGTTCTGGTGGTGGGGGTAGCATTCCACCCTTCTAGAGGGATAGAAATGTACCTACTGTGGAAACGCAATAGAATCCTGCAGAGCCCTGGCATCACAAAATGGATGCCACCAGTCACAGACACTGGGCTGCCCTCCTGCTGATGACCAACACTCGTAGTGGAGGAAGCCCAACAATAGATATCCTGTCCCAAGGGGGTGTGACCACCTCCCAGACAGGGTTTAGTGTATTGGGGCTGGGTGGGTGCACTCTTACAGTGCTTTGAAGTCCTGCACTGGGGGAGCAGAAGGCTCCTCTGTGCATACCCCAGTTCAAACCGGCTCAGGGGCTACCTGCCCCTGCTCTGGTGCGAAACTGGACAAAGGGAAGTAGGTGTAACCACCCACTCCCCTGACCCTCCCATAGGTGGGGTCATAGAGCTAGTCCCTCCCTTTCTTTTAGTATAAGAGGGGGAACCTGTGCATTGCAAACTAGATACCCCTGGATGACGCTCTACAAGAAGAATCCCGGACCTTCGACGTTCCACTACCTTTGGAAGACTGAAGAATCTCCCTTGGAGTAAAGGAGTGACTCCCCTGCTTGGCAGGCACCAAAAACGACAACGACAGTTGCAAACTACGCCACTCCCGCCGGAGCCCGAACTCCCTGCAGCCCAGAAGGAAGATTTCCTGACTTGTCCAAGGCCATCGTGAGTCCCCAGCGAAGCTGAGGCAAGTGGACTCCACGAGCGATGAGGAACCGCAGACCCTGGGTACAGTGCACTATTGTTGAGTGCAACCCCTTCACAACGTTCTACGAACTTGTGCTTTGGACCACGTGTGTTCCCAGCCTCCAGCAGAGATCCCTCCCAAAATCAGAGGCCTACACCGTCCTGAGTGACCGTGGGCCCCTGTTGAGTGAATCCTCCTGAGGCGTCTTTGCGATCCCTTGCCAGCCGGCTTGTGGGTCCCCAGAAGACTGTGCAAAGAAACCAAAGCACTCCCCTGGTTGCTCCAGGCCTGCCCTGATCTACCCTCGCTGGGTAAGTTCCTCAGACCTTGCTGGTCTGCACCATTGACTTTTCCATTCCACCATGAGACTTGCTGCTACCAATGCTTGTTGGCTCCAATCGGGTCGCCGACACCGCAGTCAGCTGCAGTCTTTGTGGGACACACTGAAGCCAGCTCCAGGCCATCCTCGACGCCTCCTGGACCTCGTTGTTGAAGAGTCAAGACACAAGTGAACGACCTGAATCTGTCGACGACGGTGGGCATTCATCTTCCTTGCCCCGGGTCACTGCCAAGTGCCCTTGAACACTGTCCCCTCTGCTTTCAAGTCTTCCTCCTTCCGAATCCAGGCTTGGATTCCACCGGACACTTCTTCTGTCGCCGCAAGCAGCAAGTCTTCACTGGCTCCCATTGAAAACGGCACCGCGACCCGACACCAAAGGACACCTATGCACCCGGCTCCCCTGGGTGAGGTAACTTTAGCATTACGGTGCTCCCGTGGGTGTGGGCCCTAGAACTACTTACCCTGTAAGTGCCTTGCTTGTGGCTACCCTAGAAGTGCCCTAAAACTCTTATTTTCTAAGTGCGACAATTACGCTGACTCGTACAAGGTTCGCGTCTGTGTTAGACACAGCGCGTCCATCTCCCTTGCAACTCTATCTGTAACTGCGTCCTTCGACTCGTACAAGGACCGATCGGTGTGTTTGCCTCGAACACGCAAGGGACCTTTAACATTGAAATCTCAATCGCGTCTGTTCGCATAGACTCGTACAGGACTCCCACCGGTGCCAGGACACCGCATCGGTCCTCTGTGGGTCTACTACAACTACCTGGGGTGGTTCTTGGGGGTCCCTCGATTCTAACTGCTCTAGACCTAGGTCTAGCCAAACTAAGATTGTGATATTTGATTGTGCTAACTTATTTTGATAACATTTGATTTGTACCTATGTTCCTGACTTCTAATCTCCTAAAGAGATTAGTAGAGAGTTGTTTATTAATAAATACATATATATTTGATATATATACCTGTGTGGTGTCTTTTCATTTGGTGATTCAAGAAATTGTGTGGTAAAACAAGCTGCTTTACATTCCTCCAAGACTTAGCCTGAAGGCTGCTCTCCACAGCAACCACTAGGATAGCTTTCTATAAAGGTTGTCTTAAACCTACCAACCATAAGAGTCGAATTGTTCTGGTGCAAGGTGTCCACTTTAATTAGTGAACAGCATATACCAGGCCAACTTCTCACAGTGTGTGAGTGGGTTTGCCAGTGCATCCATGAGTATGTGAGTCAGACTTTGAGTGAGTGAATGACCGTCCTACTTGGTCTGTAAGTGGGTGAATGAGTCTCTGACTGGGTCTGTGAGTGTGTGCATGAGTGTCTGAGTGGGTCTGAGTGTTAGTTCATGAGTCTCTGAGTGGGTCTGTGAGTGAGTGCCTGAGTCTCTGAGTAGGTCTGTGAGTGAGTGCCTGAGTCTACAAGTAGGTCTGTGAGTGGATGCATGAATCTCTGAGTGGGTGTGTGAGTGTCTAAGTGGGTCATTGAGTGGGTCCTTGAGTGCCTCAGTGAGTCTCTGAGTGGGTCTGTGAGTGAGTGCATGGGTCTGTGAGTGGGTGCATGAGTCTGAGTGGGTTTGTGAATGGGTATGTGAGTGTCTAAGTAGATCTGTGACTGGGTGCATGAGTGTCTGAGTGGGGCTGTGAGTGGATGCATGTGTCTCTGATTGGGTTTGTGAGTGGGTGTGTGAGTATCTGAGTGTTCTATGTTTTGCCCTCTTCTGCTCTGTTTTGCCTTTTCTGCTTGTTCTTCTGCCCTCTGTGATTTGCCTTTACTGCTCACTTTTTCTGGTGTCTGTTTTGCCTTCTCTGCTGGTTTTCTGCCCTCTGTTTTGCCTTTCCTGCTTGTTTTTCTGCCCTCTGTTTTGTCTTTCCTGCTCATTTTTCTGCCCTCTCTTTTCCCACTTAAAAGCCCTAGGGACTACCCCCTCCCCAATGCTTTACTGATATTAAGGAGGGAGGCAGCAGGGGACCCCTCCATTTAGCTCCAAGAGCCCTGGTAACCACCGCCTCCCCAGGGCTTTATTTCTGTTGAAGTTGGGGGGCCGCATGGACGCCCCCTCCTGGGGCTTTCATATGCCCCAGGGACCTCCACCTACCAGGGGATAACTTAAAAATTAAGCATGGGCCACGTGGACCCCCAGGCCCCGGGGGCCACCAACTCCTGGAGCCAAATACTTTAGAGTGGGAGGGGGACTGTACAGCACCTGGGGCAGATTTTGGTCCCAGGGCCCCCATTGCCTGAGGCCAGGACCTAATTCAATGGGGGAGGGGGGATGCATGGCTCCCCTCCCAGGGTCAATTTTGGCCCCAGGGACCCCATCCCTAGGGCCCCAGTCTCTTCATTGTGGTTGCCCTGGAGTCCACCCTGGGCACCCGGTCACTACTGTTGGGGACCACAGGGGGACCTTCAAGACCCCCACGGTCCCTGCCAACTCCCCACCTCCCCTGGGAGCTCGCATTGCTCTCACAGATAGGGAGCCTATTAACATGCAGCTCCCTGTCTGTGAAAGCAATCCATGTGTCTGTTTACCTGTCTGCTTGACAGCAGCCAGAGAAACAGACAAAAACCCCACTCTCAGCAAGCGGGAGTGGTTTCACAGCTTCCACTTGCTGACAGCGGAGTTCAAGCTTGATCTGGTGTGGTGGGAGCTGTCAAAACTTCCACAAAGTCAGACTAAACAGCTATGTCCCAAGGGTGGGCACCACGGGACAAAGCAGGAGTTTGCCCTGGAGGGTGATGGTCCCCTGGCCCATAATTAGCTCCAGGAGGGAGGTGCGTGGTCGGTGGTCCCAGGGGCCGTATACGGCCCGGGATGGAGCTGCATGGCCCCTTCTGAGTATTATGAACTATTTAGGCCCCGGGGAGGTGGTGGACACCGGGATCCAGGGGGTCCTTGAGGCTCCCGCATATTTGTTTATTTGCCTATGAGAGGTGGTGGTCCCTGGGGCTAATTAAAAGCCCACCCCTGCCTTGGGGACCGCCACCTCTCCAGGGTTAAACAAATACAATTTATGCTGGGGCCCGCCCAGCCCCTCTACAGCCCGGGGACCCCCACCTCCCCAGGGCTGAAATAAATGAATGTAGGGGGTCCATCACGGACCCCTGGCCCCGGGGACCACCACCTCCCTGGAGCTAAGTTCTACAATGGAGGGGGGCTGCGTGGTTCCTCTCGTGGAGACATTTATGGCCTTAGCGACTGCCAACACCCAGGGCTGGCTCGGGCTCAGTCAACCTCCTGAGATGCCCACCCTCAGGAGGTAGCTGTTTGCTTTTGTTTGGTGGCAGATAACAGCTCCCACCAAGCAAAAGCAAACATAACTCGGCTTTCTGCAACCGGGATCCATCAAACAGCTCCTGCTTGCAGAAAGCAATGTTTTTATCTGTTTTCCTGCATACAAATATGCGTGCAAGGGAACAGATGAAAATATTGCTTCCACAAACAGGTATCTGCTATTTAAAGCAGCTCCCTGCTTGCAAGAACAAGGCTGGCTCCCACAGGAGGTGGGGAGCCGGCTGGGACCGCTGGGGCCTTGAGGCACCCCCCGCTGTCCTATTGCACACTGGGTGCCCTGAAAAGACTCCAGGTCACCCACAGAAACATGGCTGGGCCAAGGGGAATGGGGTCCTCAGGGCCACAATCAGCCCAAGGAGGAACATCACGCAGCCCCCTTCCCTATTGAAGCATGGCCAGG
This sequence comes from Calotriton arnoldi, assembly GCA_963921515.1. Taxonomy (NCBI): domain Eukaryota; kingdom Metazoa; phylum Chordata; class Amphibia; order Caudata; family Salamandridae; genus Calotriton; species Calotriton arnoldi. The sequence goes on from CAWUFW010018066.1 coordinate 53,984, forward strand.
CCCCAGGAGATGGGGTTCCCAGAGCTAAGGTCCGGCCAGGCATGGGGCTGCATGGACCCCCCCATTTTCAATTAAATATTTGGCCCCGGTGAGGTGGTGGTCCCCAGGCTTCAAAGAGAACCAAGAGGGGGTCCCCATGGCCCCTCTCGATTGGAAAAAAAAAAAGAAGCCCTGGGGAGGCAATGGTCCTCGGAGCTCAAATGATCACATGGAGGGGGTCCGCACGGCCCCCATCCAATGTTTAAATAAAGCCCCGAAGAGATGGTGGTCCCCAAGGCTAAAAACACGAGGAAAGGAAGGAGAAAACAGTAAAAAGTGATGGAAAAGCATTCAGAAGAAAAGGGGAATGGAAGGACAAAGCAGTAAAAAAATGAGGCAAAAGAAGGACAAAGCACGCAGAAAAACGGGGGTGAGGCCCTGCGGCCAAACCCCTGCTGCTCACGGCCAGAGGCAATACACAGTCTGGTATTGGCAGCACGTGGGGGGTGGCAGGAGGGCCTGGCCACAGGCTAAGCCCTGCAGGCAAGCCCCACTGCGTTTAAAACAAAGCATACACATTTATTGGAAAAAAAACCAAAGGTTACAGGGACGTTATAGCTTAGTAGGAATACCCTGACTCCTTCGGCCTAGTGATGTGGTCCTCATGGAACCCCGTCTTAGGACAAAAACAATTTATTTGTAACATTTTGAGTGAATTTGTGGGGGAAAAGTAAGAAAAACAAGCTCAGTCTCCCGTACTTGTGTTTTTTAGCCCCCCAGGTGGGCTAGGTTGTGGGGGGAATTGTTTATATTAATATAGGGGAGGGGGCACATGTGGCCCCCCTCCCCTGGTTGATTTTGTCTCCAGGGAGCCCATCCATCAGGGTCCAGGTGATATTAAAAAGGGGGTGGGTGCTACGCAGCCCCCACTCATCAGATCGATTTCAGCCCGGGGATCCCATCCCCCTCATCCCGGCCTTATAAAAAAGTGAAGGGGGCACGCAGCCTCCGTACCAAGCCAATTTTGGCTCCAGGGACCCCATTCCCCGGCTACGGCCATAGGTAATAACAGGGAGGGGGCACGCAGCCCACCTCCCTGTGCCAATTGTAGCCCAAAGGGCCCCATACCCCAGGGCCCGGACGTATTAGCAATGTGGTGGGAGAGTGTGGCCCCTCTCCTTGGGCCGATTTTGTTCCAGAGGACCCCAGGGCCCAGCCACAAAAACAAAGGGAGGGCTTTGCGGCCCCCTCCTGAAGCCATTAATGGCCTTGGAGACCCCATCCCTCAGGGCCAGCTCCTGCTATGTTCCTGGGTGCAAACCCCTGTACATAGCAGTTTCCCTGCCGGCACGGGTGCAGGCAAGGAAAAGTGTTTTTGCTCTCGCTTGATGGGAACAATTTCAAAACTCCCGCCAAGCAAGAGCAAACATGAAGTCTACTCCCAGCTGATGGGAGCTTTAAAAATTCTCCCGCCAGCTGGGATCGGAAATCAGATCTGTTTCCCTGCCCACATCACTGTGTGCAGGAAAACAGATCTGAATATTGTTCCCTCCCATAGGTAGCAGCATTTGCTGCTCCCTGTGAACGGGAGCAATGCTGGCTTTCGCTGAAAATAGGGGGCCAGCTAGTGCCATTGGGGCCTTGGGGCTCCCTCTGCTGCTCCCAACCAGGATACGGTGGGTTCCCTGGATGGACACCAGGGCACCCACCCTTTGGTGTCCGGGCCCTGGACGATGGGGTCCGTGTGGCCAAAATCAGTCTGGGGAGGGGGCTGTGTGGCCTGACCCTCCCTTTAGATATTGGCCAAGCCCTAAGGGATGGGGTTCCTGGGCTGATGTCAGCCCAGGGAGGGAGACTGCATGCCCCTTCCCCATTTGAAAAGGTGCTGGGCCCCAGAGGATTGGGACCCTGGGCTGAAATTGGCCAGTGGAGTGGGGCTGCATGCCCTCCCTCCCCCTTTAAAATATGGTTGTGCCCCAGGAGATGGGGTCCCGGTGCTGAAATCGACTAGTGGAGAGGTACTGCCTGACCCCTCCCCCATAAATATAATGGTAGGGCTAGGGGGATCGGTCCCTGGGGCCATAAATGTCCTGGGAGGACAGCATTGCACCCCTCCCCTAAAAAAATGCATCGGGCCCAGGGGGATGGGGTCTTTTGGGCCAAAATCAGGCTAAGGAGGGGGACATGTGCCCCCCGCCCGCACAAAATGTGTCATGCCATGGGGGATGGGGTCCTGGGGCCGACATCAGTCCGGGATGGGGGCTACATGCCCCCATCCTGTGTTGGCTACCTTTTAGTTGGTTGGCCAGAGGGTCTGGCTGCAGGCCAGTCCCTGCGGCCAAATCCCCATATTCACAGCCGAAGGCTGGCTGCATGTGGGGAGTTGGCCATAGGGCAGGGCCATAGGTGGTTGGATTATTGTATGATAATTAAATATTACTTTATGTTAAAAAAACGAGAACTTCACTAAAAAACAAAGGTTACAGGGACGTTATAGTTAGGATATAGAATGAAAAGACCTTAGAAAGTCACTAAAAAATTAAAGGTTACAGAGACGTTATTTTAAGTTCGGATTTTACACACACAAAACCAGAAACATTTAGCAGTTATAGTTATAGTTATCTCAAGTAACTATAACCTGTGCCCTAAGGTAACTATATCTCAAACGCGTCCGTGGTGATTTGACAATAGACTGATTTACTTTGGAGTACCCCTTGTTAAACAGTGTTTCGTTTCTCTTTTTGCTATCTATCTATTTATCTATCTATCTACCTATATATATATATGTGAACAAGGCAGGTATGCCGAAACGCGTCATAGCGATAATATCGTAATAAATGGAAGGATGGAATAGCAATGCTACCCCTGTGTCGGTGTCTGATCTGTACGGAGTTCAGAATTGGTTTGAATGTATATATATATATTTATATATATATTTAACGGTACAATGGTAAATTTTAGGACCAAACGTGTTATCTATTTGTGTCTTCCCTCCAAGACTATACCATTATTCATGCCATGTGAAACAGTAGGGAATTTGTTGGACTATAACAGTAGGGAAAGTGTTGGACTTCGGAGGGTTTAAATTTACTAATCCCACTCCAAGCAGAACAACAGTAGGAAAAGTGTTGCACTTTGGATGGGTTACATTTACTGTTTCCTGTTCAAAAAGTGAAATAGCAGGGAAAGTGTTTGACTTCAGGGGAGTAAAATTTACTATTCCTGATACAGTCTGGGCAACAGCAGGGAAAGTGTTGGACTTTGGACGAGTTGCATTTACTATTTCCACTCCAAACAGCATAACAGCGTGGAAAGTGTTGACTTCAGAGGGGTTACATTTACTATTTCTACTCCAAACAGCGCAATAGAAGGGAAAGTGTTGGAAGGATAAAATGTACTATTCCCACTCCAGTCTTAGCAATGGGAAACAGCCTTTACAACGAGGGCTGAATCACGCATGCCTTCACAAAGAAGGCTTTAGCATAAATGCGTCTATAAGACACAAGCCTTTATCCCGCAGTTGTTTATAATGAATATTCATTCACCACGCATGTCTGTACAACAAAAATTCCATTGTAAAGACATGAATGGTAAAGCCATATTCCATTACATTATAATTACGGTGAGAATTATTAAAATTATTATTATGTTCAGAAATATTAAAATAAAAATGAGCATACTTTGTGTTCTAAGGCTGCGTAGCGTTTGCTGTTCCATTATTTTGCCCATTTGCTGGATGTTTCAGTCCAAATCACGCAGCCTTTTACTCGAACTACGTCAGTGCCTGTTTCTCTGATACTGAGTTTCAGAGAATTCCTCCCTCCAAAGGGCTTGGCCTTCCTCAGGCAACTTCACAAAAATTCAATAGAGGATTCCTCAACATGCTGATGCCCAAGGGGAGGGGATACTGTTCATCGCCTAATCTTTCAAGTTAACCTCTTCCTGTCGCTAGGGAGAACCACGCGTCCGGTCACTGAGCAGATGCAGAAGGAAGAATACATAGAAGGTGTACGCGACACAAAGAATTAAAAATACATTCAATACAGCACACAGCAAACATTTTATACTGAGCATAAGTCTCAACCAAGCATGCCTTTACAATGAAAAAATCGTTGTAAAGGCATGCATGGTAAAGGCATGTGCGTGCTAAAAGTAACCTTTCTGAAGGCAAGCGTGTTAATGACCCATTTGTGAAATTGATAGCGTAAAAAAGGCATTCGTTATTTTGACAATCATTATTCCGTCACACACTCCTTTGCAACAAAAGGGAAAGTGCTTCACTTTAAACACATTACATATTTGACTAGCCATGTTAATTTAGAAAAAATATTCTCAATATAGCAATATTAATTAACATTAAAAACATGTATCCATTTATTTTAAAAAATAAAACACAATTAAACAATTTACATAATTATTAAATAATTACTTATAAATTAAATAAATCATCATTTACTATTTGATAATATTCATTTACTATTTTTTAAATAGTTTTAATAAGTATTTACTATTTTAAAAGGTCTTTTAAAATAGTTATTTAATTATTACTTAATTAAATTCCCAGTCTATACCCCTACAACCTTGCAATCATGCCTTTAAAATAAAACTAAAATAAATAAGTATAGCACAATTTACATAATTGATAATAAATGTAATAATTAACAATTAGTAATTAATGTTATTTAATTAAGTTAATTAACTTCCCACCCTAAACCCCTGCAAACCTAGCAACCCAGAACTAAAATATAACTAAAATATATAAGAACTGCACAATTTACATAATTAACAATCAATTAACTAATTGTTAATTAATTATCACTTAATTATCTTCCACCCTATACACCTATGAACCTAGCAACCAGCACCTAATAGATAACTAAAATCAATCAACATTGCATAATTTACAAAACTATTAATTAATTAATAATGTATTATTATTTAATTAACTTCCTGCCCTATCCCCCTACAAACACAACTCGCCATGGCAATATAAATTACTATTAACAACTTTTTTTTTTAAATCAAAATCACTTAAAATTACATACTATATATAAGAAAATTAATAACAATTATGCAAACAATAGTATCACATAAAATTGTTATTTTAATGAAAACACATTAAAATTATTTTAAAAGGGTATTTTTACAGCTTTATTAGAGAAACCGATATTCAAGTCGTCAAGTCAAGTTTTATTTAATTAAAACCACAACAGTTTTACTAAATGATACGAATACATTACATTTTACTGTCATCTTTTAAAATGAGTCTAAAAGAAGATACAATTTCTTCAGATCATGCAACCATTTCCTACACAAGTAAAATTATAAAAGGAGACGGATAAACTATTCTCAACTTTGATACATGGGAGCTATCAATCTGCTACCACGGCTATATCTTCCCCTCATCCTATAATTTATGGCCAGGGTTAAAGTGCATACTAGCGGCCTTTTCATTCCGATGGGTAATAAACGATAGAGGAAATGGAAAGTGCAATCTAAGGTGCATTATGAAATGCGGTAAAATACTAGACAATGAAACAATGATTTAAAAATGCATGCTGGCCAGCCATCAACGGTGCTCTTTTCCGTAGTCTCTTACAAGATTTCCATCTGCGCGCACAGGTTATTTATGGGGATCAAACATCATCGCTGTCATTTTCCTCCGTCCTTTATATGTTTTTCATCAGCGTGCACAGGATGTTTTGGGCTTCTCGCGGCAAGCTATTTCCAAAAACCTGATAAATTTGCATTTTAGTTGTGGGTCAACCAGGATTGAATCAGGCTATTATGGCTTCCCTGCATGAGCGTATATATGTGTCATTAAAACTGATCTTTAAGTATTATCGTCTAGGCATTCTCAGTCCTGGACAGATGCAAATCAGATGTATGTGGTTCTCTTTCTTATCAGTGCAGTCTCTGCATACTGCCGGGCCGGCGTATTCCCATGCAGGCATGGCCTCTAACGCTGGTATGTTACACATAAGTAAGGGCAAGATTCTGCGTTTTATACGTGCTGGGAAAGGAATTGACATGTACGGGGCAGGGAACAGATTGGTGTAGTACTTTCTTACTACCAATGCATGTGAACGAGTGCAGAATTTGTTTTTGTCCTCTAACAAGGAGATAATTTTTGTGGTTCTATTAGTTCCCCTTCTGAACGTATCATACGTGACACTTGATGCCTATAATTCTGTGAGGCCCTGTTGCTTGACGGAGGTATACAGATACTTATGGTGTTCTGATGATCGATTAATTTGAAGTGCTGACAATAAGCCTTGGTTTAGAATCCGATATTAAAAACAACAATATTCTTGAAAACTCTATTACTTACCTAAAAAGACAATCCAATCCAATCCAAAAAAGCTTTATTCGACAAATGTGTCATAAAAGCACAATACATAAAATAAATATTTCATAAATCACAGTATGAATACACAATTAAAACCATATTTGGAGTGATTAAAATCTATCCTCTGAGTAATAAAATACAATTAATACAGTCTAAAACGACTGGAAATGCTAAAACTTGGGAAACCATTTACAATTCATGGAGTTGAATAATACAGGGACACAAAGACTGAACCACGGGTAGTAAACACATGTCCGATGATACCATAACGGAGCTACAGTACCTAATATATGGGTGTCTACTCCCTGTGCTCATGTGCAAAAAGGCCGTGACAACAACAAGCCTTCAATTAACCGGGAGTGACTGTGACCTAATAGCCCAAGTCCATCCCAAGAACTTTGCTAGTGCAACAACAGTGGGAGTTGATGTATCGGTACGCAATAGTCTTTGCGCGTCACTGTTTCTTCTGGTACCCAATGATCTACAAATAGGCATCAGCCATGCTCTACGCGGGGCAGCATATGCAGGACAAACAAACAACAGGTGGGCCAATGACTCCAGATGGGCCTGACAAGCAGGGCAAGATTTGTCGACCAAATTAACCCATTTTGCAGTGTAAGATCTTATTGGTAGTGAGCCCACCCTAAATTGGAAGTATAACTTCCGGTCATGTAGCTTAGTTATTATGTCCCAATACTGCTCCAGACTTGGGGTTGGTTTTGCTTCTAGGAAACCACCTGTAAGTGAGGTGGTTTCCTAGAAGCAAAACCAAAAGACAATATTCTTGGCAGCAATATTTTTGCGTCACAATATTTTTGTATGACATTATTTTATTTCCGATATTTCTGCCTCCCAATATTTACAACTCGATATTTTGTCCAAAAAGCTGAAATGTTCCACTTCTGTTCAGAAACAATACCTTACCAAAAAGGAAATGACTGGGATGCATTTCACACCTACGACACCTCATGTGCACCTGTTATCAGCATTATGCTAGTGTCTCTTTCATATTTTATCCAAAGCTAGGTTCACAAACTACCAGCAATCACACACAGACCAATTCAAAGGTCACATTACAAACTTATGCTAATATATTTCAATCAATCCACCATTATATTTGCCTTTTTATATTTCACAGGCAAATACGATAACTATGTCAGAATAATTCACAGGCAAAAAAATGATAAAATAAATATTTTTGGGGAATGTTAGAACATAATATAAAAGCCAGTGTTTTGTTTGTAAACATTAAGGGCCTCATTCATCAGAAAGTAACACAGCGCAGTGCTGCAAGCCATTTGACTGTGCCATGCTGCATTACTTTCAGAACACACAGGTGTGTTATATTTACAACAATATGATGGATCCCTGTACTTTCCACCATGCTGGCGCACAATTGGCTGCCATGCGCCAATGCAGGCACCCTTGCACCATGTTGCAAGGGTGCCTACGTTGCAGGCATAATTGTTTTTGTGCAAGAAGGGACACCTCCCTGCACAAAAACAATCATGGGAGGAGTTTTCCTCTTTCTATGCATGCTGCAGAATGCAGCATGCATAGAAAGAGGAAAAAATGAGGAGAAATAAAAGTATTTCTCCTCGTTGCACCTCCATATGCCTCACCTGGGAAGGTGTAGGATTCTGTCGCATTCCAGGGTTTACGAAACCTTGTAAATTTGGGAATGCGGCACAATCCATGGGTGTTGCATGGGAACACCCACAGCAACACCCATGGAACGCCCCTTTCACACAAAGTGCTGCTTGAAAAAGGAACGTATTTACGACAAGACACGCAGGGTGGCTTTACGTGTCCTTGTAAATATGGAGCACCAAATAGCAGAGCCGCCGCCCCAAAAAGTGATGCACTGGTGGTGCAAGGGGCTTGTAAATATGCCCCTAACATTTTTATGCAAGCTAAGATATTCTGAAATGAACTTGCTGTGGCCTCTCTGAACACAACTGGTCCAAATCCTAGAAATTCTCTCACAAATGGAGACACTTTGGAATCTTTTCACTAAAGCATTTTGAACTATGTTAAGTAATAATCCAAAGGTACTCATTTACTTGCTCTTACCTGCCTTTATGAATTAGACCGCAAAAATGTGAAATAGGACTAAAATGGGAATGTTCAGGGAGTATTCATATACAATTAGTTACTACTGTGTAGTTATAGATAGGTTAGTCTTTCCATAGGTAAGAGTGTTTTTGTTTTGCTAATAACGTTGGTTTGATTTGATGACTCGTCATGAAACTTTCCCCCCAAAAAGTGCATCCACCTCAGCTCTTTCCTGGAATGATTTGGGTTGATCCATCAAGAGGGGCCAAGAAAAATGGGAGGGCCCAAAACACAATTTCCCCGTGCAATTTCAATAGCAAATTTTAGACGGCGCTACAGTAAAAACAGCTGAACGCAATTGCATAAAATCTGGCAGAAAGTAAAATTTTTATCCAGAAATTGAGCTTTTTGTAATTTGGTGAAAATCTGTTCAGTAGTTTTGAAGGATTTAAGGTTCAAAATCTATAGATATACTGGTAGTTGGGCTGAAATGTAAAAATTCAAGACTCCTGAATGGCTGAGAGCTCTTTTTTGAAGCGAGTGCTCTGATTGGCTAGCGGCAACTTGAAGAGAAATATTGTAGCAGCCATTACAGGATCTGGTGACTTTGTCCACTGTCCTGAAAATGTTTTCGAAAAGGACATATGGGGGCAGGGTAGGGATACCCAGACCACCTAGGCCCTTTTTTGTTGTCGTTGTAAAATCCCACATTTTAATTTTTTATTAATATGGTGAGGAGGAATTTCATCTGCCCCCTCTACGAGCCAAGTTATGGCCCTGAGAACCCCATCCGCTAGGTCCTGACAGATGTCTAATTTGTTTGAAAAAAATATATATAATGGGAAAGGTGGGGGGAACCTCCCTCCCCTGCCAAGTGTTGGCCCTGGGGAAGTAATCCCTCAGAGCCTGATGGATGATTAGTGTCCCGGGGACCTTATCCCTTAGGACACTAAATGAGGCCGAGATTTCTCCCACCAGCGGTGTAAAAGTGCAGCAGGGGCATTGTAAATATACCCCACAATGTCTTATACAATTCCTTGTGAATTGCAAGGAAAATGGGAAAATAAAGATGTCCCATCGCCCTAATCCCCTTTCAGGTGATGTGGAAGGAAATGTTTCACATGTTTATAGCGAAACCATTGAAACATAAGAAACTTTTAAATTAGTAGGCATCCAGTCACAGTCACACAATTGTAGTTGTCCATGAGGAACAGCTTCTACTATGTGCATGGCAGCTTTAGATGTAGGAGGAATCAGGCAGCAGTCTAAGGGACTGCAGCATGCTTCACCGATGACTCATTGTGGCACATTTTTATTAAGGCAGACTCTTTCATCTTTCCTCCTCATGGGAAAGGGATAAAGGTCTGCTCCCACTTGCATTCCTCCATGCTTGTATATGAAACCATTTGTAGGGATTAACAGAGGAAATCATGCCACCTTAATTGTAATGAGGGAAAATGTCTTTGAATATTTGTGACTGACATGTTTTGCACTGTGTAAGATTAGCACATTTGATGCAGCTCAAAACGTTTCCTTGCATCACTGAAGCTGTGCAAAAATAGAACTGCTTTCAACCTAGGTCTGCATACCCGAGTGTTTGGATTTGAAGATACCAAGCTGTTAATAAATTGCTCAACATTCTTTGGGAATCAGCACCAATGACAATTGAAGATATTTATGCATGCTAAGCGTTTGTGAAGAAGTGAAATTTGTATATAGGTCAGGACTGTCTATTCCCTAAAATAGTTGTCCGTATGCTTTCCACAATGTGTTGGAAATCGGAACGTGTTGTGGAAAGCATACAGAGACAGATACCTGTGGCTTCAGCACTGCCCTCTCAAATTAAATCAACGCAGATTAAATTGAGTTTACTACCAAGATGCCACTACCACTCAGCATACAAGTTCCGCAATTTGACTGCAGAAATTTCCTATGTTGAACTCTTGTACCAAGGTGTCTGGGATCTTCACATAAAACATCCTGTCCTGATGATGGTCTCGTAGATTTACTTTAGAAGAGACCAAAACATCAACGCCCTAACCCATTTTCATTTTAGTTTCTGTTAAGAATGAATCTGGGAGACTTTGTTCCTATGTCTAGGGCAATATCCACATTGTATACTATTGGAAACGGCCTATTGTGCATTGATTACTAGCGAAACTTAACTGTCAAGGATTTTTCAGTTCTGTTATCAATGCCATTGAAGTACATTCTCATTTTGAACCCCTAATAAAACCATCATTTTATGAGTGAAATATAATGAATTAACAAATTCATCCGGTTGTACTGATTTATTTATTTTCTTCAAATAATACAGACTATTGTGCCCTGAATTGGTTTGTTGATGTCATGATTAGACGTTTAGTAAGTAATTAGAAATTCCTACCTAAACACATATCTAGATACGTCCCTTGTGGGCACTACTACCCGAGTATTATAGACGCTGGCAAGGTTGCAAAGCAGCTGTCAGGAGGTGCACTGACAGTGTGCCACCTAAAAGGTGAAGTACTGTCAGTGCGCCCCCTGATAGCAGCCGTCTGGAGGTGGGAAAAAGGGTTCCTATGTACCCCCAGACATCCCCTTGCAGGCAGGTGCAGTCACTCACTGCACCTGCCTTCAAGGGGATCTCTAATTCCCCGTAAAAGTGCAGGTGGGTTGCCGCTTGCTCAGTGAAACACAGAGCGGCTTCTTCAAAGTCGCTCCATATTTCACCTGAATGCACTAACCCCAAGGTAGCATGACTTTGCAGATGCCTTGAGGGCAGTGCATTCAATATAATATGGCACACTCTCCTTTTTTGCACAGGTCGCACCTTTTGAAAGGTGTGCCCGGCAGAAACAAAAAGAGCGCTTTGTATTCTGTAATATGGTCCCTGGTTTCTCTGCTGTCAAAAACCTGCGACCCGAAAACTCATCTGCCACTGAGCCACTAGGTTACAGTGCATGTAGCAGCCTCTCATTTTCTCAGTCTAGACCTGTTATGATCTGCAGAGGTAAAACTCATAAAGGCCTCCCCACAATGGCAGCAAACCTCCTGATAATGATGGCCATTGCTTTTTGTTAATGTCAGTTCACTGTGCCTGCATAATTAGCATAGTGTCCTGAATGACCTTCGTAGTCCAGATCTTTTTGTTCGGACAGTGTCTAATCATCATAGCCTAAAGATCAACAGACGAATGCAAGGCTTAAAATCAAAAACCTTCTTGTATGTTGATGTTATGAATTTATGAATGTATTCATTATTTGTGATTATAAAGTACCATATGATAAGATAATGAGAGAGAGATTCCAACAGAATGAGAGGTGTACTGTGTACTGTGAGGTGCTGGCTTTGTATTTAATGCCACATCTTTAGACATGCATGTTACATACCAGTGAGTAAGCAAATTTTGTAAATATCTTCAAGTGTGCTTTGACACAATTTACCCACCAAGTCTGGTTCTGCTTTAATATAATAGAACAATGCTTCTCTGCCAGACCTAAATATTTCAGCTATACTGTTAATGCTGTGCCAATGGGATCTGGTTGCCATTATCCGAATGAGTCAGATACTGAGGGACGTCACTTTTTATGATGCTCTGGTGGCACAGAGTGCAGACCGATATCTACGAGGCCACACAAAGCCTCTGAGTGGCTTTTCATTGGCTTGTAGATATGGTGTAAGACAGCGTTACCTTACACTGTGTCAGGGGAGCATTCCATGAGGGTTGTGGTGGGTTTTCCCACGCAAAACCCATAGGTTCTGACACATTCCCAGATTTAGGATGTGTAAACCTGTCAAAAATGTACACCTCCCAAGGGAAGGCATAACAAGGAAAAAAATCTTTATTTCTCTTTCTTTTTCCCTCTTTCTATCCGTGATGCATTCTGCATTACAGATAGAAAGAGCCAAAAGCCTCCATTGACTGTTTCTGGGCCTGAAGGTATCCCTTCCTGCACAAAAACAATCCTGCTAACAACGCAGACACCCTTTTTTACATTCATTGTAAATGAGGTCCTGAGTTGCTTGAGGTCTTGCATTGTTTTGTGCTGGGTACTGTTAGAAACGGGGTCTCTAGTTGGCAGTGGTTTGCACCCTGTCCAAGTAGGGACCCTAACTCTAGTGAGGGTAAGGGAGTCACACAACTAAGATAACACCTGCTCACCCCCTTGGTAGCTTGACACGAGCAGTCAGGCTTATCTCAGAGGCAGTGTGCAAAGAATTTGTACATAGACACACAGTAACACAGTGAAAACACTACAAACGGAGTCCACACGAGTTTAGAAAATAGCCAAAATGTTTCTGAATAGAACAAGTCCAAAATGCCAAAAATCCAACTTACACAAATCTAGATATCACTTTTAGAAAGATGACTGTGCAAAAGGGGCATGGCCTCCGATCACCTCTCAGCAATTCCACTATGTGGGCCATATTGGAGGTAACAGGTGGGCTAGTTGGCCCCTAAGGACCCTCAGCAGCAAAGGGGACTTAGTCCCCTAACCAAGAGCGTGCCAGGAGGCGCGTTTGCAAAGTAGTGGAGAAAGGGGACGAGGTCTCTGGTGAGTTACCAACTTCCTTTTTTTTATTTTAGGAAGAGGGGCCGTGTGGCCCCCTTTCCTTTGAACATTTTAGGCCCCAGGGGACCCCATTTCCTGTGCCCTGACCCATTTTTTAAAATGAAAATAAATTATGCAGAAGAATATTATATGTGGATGGTTGTGTAGGAGTGGGTGTATAAAAGATTCTGTGGTGGTGTGAGTGGGTGCGTCAGTGATTCTGTGGATGATGTCATCAGTGATGTCATTTGAGATGTCATCAGTGATGTCACTCACCATGTCATCAGTGATGTATTATTTGAGGTCATAAGCAGTGCATTGCACGGGTGTGAGTTATAGTTAGCTCAGCTAAGTATAACAGATGAATTTCACTGGGTTTGTATGAGTGAAACGTGAGCCTAATTATAACGTCCCTGTAAAATTTGTTTTTTTCAATGAATATATACTAGCTTGCCAATCACTTCAGCTGATGTCTTGAAAATTTCAGGTTGATCTGTCAAGCAGGGGGCGAGAGAAAGGCAGGGTCCCAAAATATGTTGCCCCCCTGTTAATTTCCATAGGAACTCTAGACACAGCTTGAGGCTGAACTGCTGAATGGAATTATACCAAATTTGGCAGAAAGGTAGCTGATGGTCCAGATAGTGCACTTTTTGTTAAATGTTGTAAATCCGTTCATAATTGTGGAGTTATTTCACAAAATTCCCAGTTGTATATATATCTAGGGACGTGGAGGATTTGCGACCCCTCGCGATCTCGTGGGCAGATCTGATTGGTTGCCAAAACTTCAAACCAGGGACTGTTGGCAGCCGTCTTGTGACTTGGTTGAATCATATCACATAAAAAACTATTTAAAAGTCCAGCAGGGACCCTACAGGGCCAAAAAGAATCTTTAAAAATAGAATTGGTGGGAGTCATGCCAGATCCTCGAGTCCCACTGAAATGTTGTTTAAAAAATGAAGCACAGGCTCCCGCACTCCGTTTCTAATCAGCCTTCGGGCAGGTCTAGCCCTGGGGGCATTTGGATATTATAGGAGGAGAGCGCAAGGGCCCCCTCCTTAAGCTTACTAATGCCCCGGAGACCACCAACTGACTGGGTTTAATATTTTATAAATGGGATGCTTCTTATACCCCCAACCCTGGGGACAGCCACCTTCCCGGGGCTATCATTTTAAATAATGTGGGGGGCCGCGCAGACCCACCACAGCCCACGGACTGCCTCCTCCCCAGGGCTTTTGTAAATTTAAATGGGGGGCTGCAAGGGCCCCCACAGCCTGGGAACCACCACCTCCCCGGGGCTAAGTGAATGAAAGATGGCCCTGGGGACGTCACCCCCCAGGGCCGGCTCCTGCTATGTCCTGTTGTGTCCACCCCAAAGTCGTAGCTGTTTGCTATGACTTGGCAGGAGCTTTACCACTCCCACCAAGTCATAGCAAACTGTGCTCCACTTCTAGCAAGCAGGAGGAAAAAAAATGCTCTTGCTTCCTGGTGAGTTGTGTGAGTAGCTGTATGGGTGAGTGTGTGGCTATGAGGTTGGCTGTACGGGTGAGTGACTGCTTGTATAAGTGGCAGTATGGGTGAGTAAATGGTTGTGTGAGTGGCTGTATGAATGAGTGAGCGGTTGTGTGAGCGCCTCTATGGAACGAGCTCCCTGTCAACATCAGACGCTCCCCCACCCTCCACACCTTCAGGAAGAACCTCAAGACCTGGCTCTTCGACTGATCCGGAGCTGCACCCCCCCTCCCCAGCGCCTTGAGACCCTCACGGGTGAGTAGCGCGCATTATAAATCCCTGATTGATTGATTGATTGATTGAGTGAGTCGGAGTGTGAGTACTGGTATGGGTCTGTTAATGGGTATGTGAATAGTTGTGTGAGTGGGTGCACAAGATGTTGCATGGGGTGTGAGTTGGTGTGTGAGTGGTTCTGTGGTTGATGTCATAAGTGATGTCATTTGAGATATGATCAGTGATGTCATCAGTGATGTAACTGACCATGTCATGAGTGATGTAATATGTGAGGTCATGAGCAGTGCATTGTGAGGGCGTAAGTTATAGTTAGCTCAGGTAACTATAACTGCTGACTTTCACTGGTTTTGTACAAGTGAAATCTGAGCCTAACTATAACGTCCCGGTAACCTTTGGTTGCCTGGCTGGATAGAGAGACATTGCTAAAAGACATCAAGACTTTGAAAGAGGAACTGGAAAAATCAATGGAAACTTTGACATTTAACAAAGAAATGGAGGACTTGAAAGTGAGGCTCAAGAAACACGAGGACGATATAAAAGAAAGTAAACAATGGAAACTGCACAGAGACTGTGAGGATTATGAACATGGCCGCACCTCACATTCAGTAAAAAGTATGATCACATATTCAAATCCCTCATGCCAGGGACAGGACCAACATCAAGAACGTCAGAAAGCTCTCTATCAGAAGATGCTACCATCAGCGGTAACGAAACCGACAATTCGGCCGCATCCAGCAATATATCGTCGGAAAAGGATTTGGGCAACAAACCGGTTACTTTTTTAGACAAATACAGGCTCCTGTGACGGAGCCGTCAAACACCAAGAGGAACACCAGCGATAAAACCAAAAGGACAAAGGGGGCGAAGAAGAGGACGAGGCTGAGGCGAAACCATGAAAGAAAGAAAAGAATCCGACAGAGGTGGCAAAAGAGGCAGAGGAAGGGGGCGCATGGGAACACAGGAGAGAAGCCCCTCAGAAGCACTATGATGGACATGGTGAACAAAACCATTATTAATCTCTCAGAAAACAATTGAGTGAGGTTGATAAAAGAGCACTCTCCCTAGGCCTTTTCCTTTTGTTCCACCCTACCTTTTAATTATGCAGAAACTCGCATTGATCTCTTTAAATTTATACGTAAATTAAAACTCAAAAAATGCCATCTTCTTAAAACAGGGGGTGCCACGGACAGGCAGGGAGCCCCCGACAGAGCAAGGGAGGGTGACCTCAACATCAGTGACATCGACACCCTTGTCACCCTACACCAATTGGAAACAGGCGTGCATAACGATGAAGGTAGCAATGCCATTGATAACATACTTGATGACTTACACATAACATATGATGACACCGCGAAAACACAGCTCAGACCACGTTCCACTTTTTTCCCTTCTCTCGCACATGACAATATCGACACCTTTCATGAGGTTGTCACTAGCAACCTCATCAAATTCCGCTGCAAAAAGTGGTTCAAAGAACAGGCACCACATAATCTCACACTTGCACAAAGACAAGCACTCAAAACTCTGGCAGATGACAGTAACATCATCATACACCCTGCCGATAAGGGTGGCAACATAGTGATTCTCAGTAGAGACATGTACATGAGGAAATCTGAATGACAACTTACAGATGAGAGATTCTACACCATAGTGAACAGAGACACGTATTCACAGGGTGTAGAGGAAATTTGGGACAAACTTAAGACCTGGAGAGAAAAAGGTATACTTGAGTGGGAGGAATACCGTTACCTTAAGAAAGACCATCCCATTATCCCTGTTATATACCTCCTACCTAAGGTCCACAAGGACAAGAACAACCTCCCTGGCAGGCCCATCATATCATCCAAGGGCAGTACCACCGAGAACATTTCCAAATATGTGGATCATTTCCTTAGGGATTTTGTCAGCAACCTTCCGTCCTATGTTAAGGACACAAAAGATTTCCTGAGCAAGTTGGAGGACACACACTGAGAAAGTGTCTTCTTGCTGGTTACCCTGGACGTGAACTCACTTTATACCATCATAGATCACGAACAGGGCATCCAGGCGTGCCTACATTACCTCAAATCCAGACACATAAGATTTAAAGCCCACACTACCATGATCCTTGAGATGATTAAGTTCTGTCTCACTGCAATAACATCTTCTTGTTTAATGGGACACTTTATAAACAAGTCCTCGGAACCGCGATGGGCACGTGTTTCGCGCCTAGTTTCGCAAATCTCTTCCTAGGCCAGTGGGAGGAAGACATTTTCACGGACAATCCAGTTTTTCCCGAGGTGCAGCAGGCCATATTATGGCTTCGCTACATCGATGATATTTTTATGGTATGGGAAGGCAGTGAAGACGAAGTCAATAAATTCATCGATAAACTCAGCAAAAATACCCGCAACATCATACTTACCAGAACAGTCAACAAATCCTCCATGGAATTTCTTGATATCAAAATTGAAATCAAGGATGACACCATCCACACCAAACTTTTCTGCAAGGAGACAGCGGAGAACACCTTGCTCCATGCTCTTAGCAGCCACCCGGATCCCTTGAAGTGGAGCATACCATACAGAGAACTGCTAAGAGCAAAACGCAATTGTAGTTCCAACACATCATTCATGGAGGAAATGCAAATCATGACCGCCAGATTTAAGGAGAGAGGGTGCCCTCAATGGGTTCTTAACAAGGCCATCAGGAAGGTGGGGCAGGTACAAAGAAAAGACACCCTTCTTGCTCATGCAGACAAAGACAGGGATACTGCTGACACTGAACACAATACCAGGATCATTCTAACACACGATATGAATGCCAAGGGCATCAAACAAATCCTGACCAGACACTGGGACATATTGACCAGCAATCCCACCATAGGTCATATGATTAAAGAACGTCCCAGTATCACATACAGAAGGGGCCACTGTTTTAGAGACAAACTGGTCCACAGTGACGTTGCACTGTACAATGCCAACAGGGACCAAGGCCACTCTGGCTTTTTTCCCTGTGGACATTGTAAAGCTTGCAAAATTAGTTACATGAAGAAGGAATTCAGTATCAACAAAGCGTTTAGCAAAAAGATCACTCAATTCCTCACATGCAGCACCCCGTATGTGATATACATGCTGGAGTGCCCATGTAAACTCAAATACATTGGGAGCACCATCCAACCAGCCAAGAAACGTGTATTAGAACACATGAGAGCAATTACGAACAATGACCAACAATATCCGGTTGCTCAACACTTCCAAGCATTCCACTATTCCAACAGCGCGTTGATCAGTTTTTTCTGCATTGAACATATCCCGAGACCTCACAGGGGAGGGGACAGGACACTCAAATTGAGGCAATGCGAATCTAAATTTATCTTTGAGTGCCAGACCAAGAGCCCGGGTAGCCTCAACATTGACGAGGAATTAGGAATACATTTGTATGAAAATTGAATTGTATATGTATGTGGAATTATGTAACCTCTCTTTGCTTCTAGGGAATATAGTACTCATGTACCCTGTTTTTAATCACAAGTATACACTGTTTCAACTTGAGATTCTAATAGATTCTTTTGTTTTCCCTTGTTTTTCACTGCAGGAGGAAAGGAAGGGACCCACTCTACCTCGGTAGTTTACCCTCACGGGCACCCTACCATTTTCTTCAGAGGCACGTGGTGATGTCTAGTCACTCCAGCTAAGACTGCACACCAGTGGTTTGGTTTTCATTGTTTTTTAGTGTGCTTCCATCTTTCGACTCTCCTCCGAAGTGATCTCTCTTTGGGGTTGAAGGACATGGGCACTTGCCTGATAAATGACTATGACTTTCAGTTTACCATTGTGTCCTACTCAATCTGTTGTCAGCAGCGCTCTACTTGAGTGTACACACATGGCCACTTGCCCTTCATTTCGGTACACTTCATACACATTACCACACTTTGTGTCATACATCTACTCGTGAAGCTCTAGATACTGCTTTTCCCTGGCCGGTCTACACTTTTGTAGGCATTCCACCATCCCCAGGCACTGGCCTTTCATTGTGCATCCCGGGGTATATCTTTTGGGTCATTTGTCCCAGACTGGGCACTGTGGGATCTCACCCAGACCGGGAGGATGAGTAATTCGGATGTTGCACTTTTACACTGTCTGTTTGGACTCACAACCCCACAACCAACCCCGTTCCAACCTTTTCTGCAACACGGCCACTGGGGGGACACACACCACGTCTGTCCCTCCATACCATTGGCACCACTCATTCCAACCCTGTCAAACTCCATCCATTGACGTTCCACTCTTTCAGGGCTTGATTCTCTTTGGCCGGTGCTGCAGACAGAACCACTCCATGATGGCCGCCACTCTGTGGTCTCCCGTACCTGTGACACGCGTTACCCTTTCACACCATTTGACATACTGTGTCGCAGTACACTTCATATTATGAGATTCATTGGGACTCATGTTGCCAAAATCATTGTAGAACCGTAGTACGACAAAGCTAGATGCATCTGTTCTCGAGGTTGTTTAATGTCGTTTTTATTCCAGACATGTTCACTTATTGCATTGTGATGTGTACATTATAACTGCTCAGCATTGCTGTTAATCTTATACTCATGTTCGTCACGATTGTAACACTACAATATGGCCGCGTATTTTCAAGCAAGTTGCTAGGTTTTTTCTTGTCACTTCTCAATGTTTATTTTTTGGCATTTGTACACTGTGTGTTTGCAACTTCTCACGTGTGAGCAAGGCTGTTTACAGCCGAAACACGTAGCGGAGAAGCAGAATAAACCTTTCCTGAGCATTTACCGTGTCTGTGCCTTAAGAGTATGTTAAACCATGGATACGGGGACCGTGTTGGTGAATATATATATATATATATATATCCCCAAAATATTCCAAACGAAATTGCAATCCACTTTAGGATCATGCAAACCAAGCCACGCCACCGTCCTTTGTAACCAACTTTATTCAGGCAACAGCAGGTAATATGCATAACGCGTTTCAACTCTAACGAGTCTTCTTCAAATGCATCCAAGAAAGTGGCAACCTATTGGTCTCTTTATAAAAACAGAAGGAAAGCAGTGATGAGGGTCACGTGACATTAGTTCAATTTTAAAGAAACATTACTCATGGTAACAGTCACTTCCAAACAAATGTCTTTTGGTGTAGTCGGATACAGTGCACAGATTCAGCTTTTACAGTGTTCGGGTAAATCCTCAAAAGTTCTTTTAGTTACCTCCTTGATTAATTGCACTGAATCTGGTTGCGTATCGTTAAGAGACCACATTGTCCATAATGCATCATTGTTGTCACACAAATCCGTGTCCCTTCACCACTCTAGATCACAGTTCTTAATTGATTTTAAACTTACTTACAGTTTCTCATTTTGCCTTTCAAAGGATTCAATTCCATGCGTGGCTGAGTTAAACTGTAAACACGCTCCGGTTTTGCCACTTGTTGTGAAACCTGTCCCTCGATTTCAAACAAATCTCTTTGCCTTTCATTTCTTTCTTAAAGGCACAGTGTGCAAGGGTTAATACCCCTGCAAATCCTGGCTGTCACTTCACAGGTTTCCAAATATCTATTGTGCGGGCCGGCTTTCAGCACTGCCCCAACTTTGATGATTTTGTCCACTTTGCTCACACACAGCCGGCGGGCATCCTGTTACATTAATTCCAAACGAAAGGCAACGCTTCAGGATGCCTCAGCCTATCGGACCAGGGCTTGTTGGGTCGTGTTTTTCCCCAAAATATTCCAAACGAAATTGCAATCTACTTCAGGATTATGCAAACCAAGCCACACCACCGTCCTTCATAACCAACTTTATTCAGGCAACAGCAGGTAATATGCATAACGTGTTTCAACTCTAACGAGTCTTCTTCAAATGCATCCAAGAAAGTGGCAACCTATTGGTCTCTTTATAAAAACAGATGGAAAGCAGTGATGAGGGTCACGTGACATTAATTCAATTTTAAAGAAACATTACTCATGGTAACGGTCACTCCCAAACAAATGTCTTTTGGTGTAGTCGAATACAGTGCACAGATTCAGCTTTTACAGTGCTCGAGTAAATCCTCAAAAGTTCTTTTAGTTACCTCCTTGATTAAGTGCACTGATACTGGTTCCGTATCGTTAAGAGGCCACATTGTCCGTAATGCATCATTGTTGTCACACAAATCCGTGTCCCTTCACCACTCTAGATCACAGTTCTTAATTGATTTTAAACTTACTTACAGTTACATTATAACCGTTCAGCAAGTTGCTAGGTTTTTTCTTGTCCATTCTCACTGTTTATTATTTGGGATATGTACACTGTGGGGCATATTCTCAAGGAGCTACCGACGAGTTATCGGCACTTTATCGCAGCCAAAGTCACGCTAAATTTACCGCCCCATTCCCATGTTGGTGCTAACAGCCCATAACACCAGTTTACCTGCGAAAGCAGTCGCAGAAAACATCGCCACAGATGACCCCGGCAACTAATGCTAATGAGATGCAGAGTAGGCGTTCACGTGCAAAAAGCCGCGAAAACACCACTTTGCAACATTCTCAATGACCAGCCCGATCTGCGATAAGACCACAAAACATGCGATAAGGCGTGTTAGCAGCAGGAAATTAACACCTGCTCTGACCTGGTGTAAAGTCGGACAACAACCTGCACCAGACAACGTAGCACAGCCCATAGCCACACATGAAGAACAACAGATGCACTGGAGCAACCCATCATGTAGGCCTGAGCCCCAATAGGCCAACAACACCCACCGCCACCACCCAGGACCCCACCACCCGACCCCCCCCCGGGGCCCTACCCCGGGCACCCCCCCACAACCCCCCCTAGGACAAAGATATCGCACATCAACTTCACAAAACCATGAACCAAACAAATCGCCTGATGTCGCACAAGCACAACACCCAACATACATGTGTGTTCGGAAAAGAGGGAAATCATACATCAATATCATAATATCCAAATAACACATTTATTACAGAACATAACAAAAACTGAAAATCAGAAGAGGCATGGCGGTTCGTCCCACGACATCCAGTAAGTCACAGCCTGCAAAACAGAAATCTGTATAAGGAGTGACATGCGCCCATCAAATCATAGAGAGAGAGCGAAAGAGAGAGGGAGAGAGAGAGGGAGAGAGAGGGAGAGAGGAAGAGAGGGAGAGAGAGAGGGAGAAGGAGAGAGAGAGAGGGAGAGGGAGGGAGAGAGAGGGAGAGAGAGTGCTGACACTGCGGACCTATGCCCCACTGCTCACCTGCTGCCACCGGTGTGTCTCCAACCACGTGCCGGGATTCACAGCAGTCCCCCAGGTCCCTCATCTGAAACAGTTTCCAGAGACATGGATGTCAGAGTGCATACAGTTGCACACGCCACCATCGCTTGCCCACCCCTGCGCACACAGGCAGCTGCACCCCAGCCCCTCCCGCCGTCCAGCGCTGAATGCCCGCCCCTGCGCAACCAGGCCTCACTGCTCACCTTCCGCCATCGGCGTGTCTCCAAGAGGGCCCACCACGTTCTGGAGGGATCTCCAAGCCCGGGGCCCGCGACCATGGCACCCTCCACATCATGCAGCCCGCACCGCAGGCCACCAGGTCACACATGTTGCTGGGTCTTGATTTCGCAATGGCAGAGACCACATCTGTGGACACGGCATCATAGCAGGCTGCACACTCGCTCAGCGCTTGAGGTGCCACTAACTCTGTGAACCGCAACGCAATGCCACGTGGCGGGAGGCCCACCCTGCCCTTGCCCAGGCCCACACTGTGAGCCAGCAGGTCTCACACAAACCCATGCCAGTCCGGACCGCCAGGACGGCGCATCATAGCAGGCTGCACACCCGCTCAGCATTTCAGGTGCCCCTATCTCACTGCACCGCAAGACACCGTCCCGTGGCAGGGTGCCTGTGCCTGCCGCAGTGTATCCAGTGCCACCAAGTCTGTGCGCCGCTAGCCATGGACCCTGAATGATTGAGTCCCATGGTGCGGACGCCATCATGTCACCCCCGGCACTGGGCAATGTGAGGTGGCAGGGCCCTAGGCCCTCATGCGTAGATGGAAACTACATGGAGACACCCAGTTGTAGAGTTGAACTGGCGTCCAGCACGTGCGCCAGGCCCTATTTATTGGCAGGGTCACATGTCCTGTGACACCTGTGCTGGATGGGTGTGGTGTGGGTGTACATCAGCCATGAGGGAGTGGCTGTGGCATGCTGACAACTAGACCTGTGAGCTGCAGATCCCTGCAGTGAAGACCTGGGACATGTAGCGTTTTCGTTCCCCCCCCTGTGTGCGTAAGCGGAGTGGGCTGCCCTGGCGTATGCCAGTCCAGCGTAAGGGTGTGAACAATGACCCGGTCCTCTGGGCGCGGTTCTGTCCTGGGCTGGACAAGGAAGTGACTAATGGATGTGTCTCTGTTGTAGTGTCAGCAACCCCCGGCCCGTAACGGAAATGTGCCACCCTGTGACAGAAGTCCCACAACATGTGCAACATGGACGTAAGGGGGAATCACTGACCCTACATTCATCCATACTTCCACACTTGAAAGATCATAGACATGACACACCAGTGTGAATATGAATGTTTATTGCACATTCAAGGGAGTGTTGCAGCTGGAGCAGTACAGGGCCATGCCAACCCCACTCCACATAGTTGGGCCGTGTAGGGCCAGCCAGAGTCCTTCAGGGAGTGACCGGTACAGCAGGAGAGGAGGAGTTCAGTCCCGCGTCTGATAGCTGTGTCATTGGTGACCAAACAGAATATGGCAGTCCATGTCGAGGTCCAAGGTGAGTGTGGCAGAGTGCATCAGGGGACAGTGGAAGGTGATGATGCAGCGGGCAGCACCAAGCAGAAACAGGCCACATGGCAGAGATGCATGCTACTGCGTCCTTCTGACCACGAAGTCTGATTCATACGCATCCTCGTCCGCTGCTGTTGCCTGTCCCTCACATGTGGGTGGTGGTGTTATGTCTTCCACACTGGGTGGCACTGACACATCAGGGGCCGGAGATGTGGATGGGGTGGTAGCAGCAGCATGCATCAGCGCCAGGCCTTGTGGCAGCAATGCCATGAGGGTGTTCCCTATGGCATGGAGGGACCCAGCTAGATCTCGCTGGTGTGCAGCCGTGGCAGCCGCTCTTTCCGCCTGCATCCGCTCCATGTTCTCCATGATCCTCCGCATGTGTCCCAACTCCCGAGCGAGATCGCTGGAGGCACTCGGACTAGACAGTCGTTCCTGTTGCAGTCAGGACTCTAGCGATGTCAGCCATGGTTCGTTGGAGAGCATGGAGCGGACTGTGGGTGTCCGTTAGGGACTGTGAGTGGTACCTGATGGGACTTAGACACCCACGTATGGCGTCTAGTCTGGCTGCCATGCGGTCAAACCCCACCTGCACCTGTTCAGCCAGCTTCTCCTGGCACCCCAACACACGGCGTTGGAAAGCCTTGTGTTCGTCATGGGGGTCCTGGGAGGCAGCCGTGGTGGTGGATGCTGCCTGCTGTGTGTACTGTGCAGGGGGTGGGTTCTCCTCATGGCAGCTGGGCTGCCCTGCTCCTGGAAGTGGGCTGCGGAGGCTGTCCACGAGCTGTTCGAGGGTGTCGGAGTCAAAGGTTTGGTGGTCCTCTTCGTCATCAGAGAAGAGAGGTTCGGACTGCTCTGCAGGAGGTGTTGGATTTCCCCCTGCAATGTGGAGGCGAGATGCAGTTTAACAACGTGTTCACATGTATGTTGCCCCATTGTACAGGTTCACATACAGACTGCATGACAGTGTACATTGTGACTGTTTGGGGGGTGCTGCCTATTTGATGGGGGACAGTGGCCATTTCGACTACATCAGGGATGTGTGTTTGTACTTGTACATTGTCAACTCACATTTCCCTGCAATGCCAAATGTGATTGTCCAGTTACTACGCACATGCGGCACCAGTTGTGTCCTCTGTTCTGTTGTGGACGTGTTGCGGTTTGTACCACGTCGTTGTCAATGTTGATGTGCTCTGCATGTAATGTGTGTGTGCCGCATTTTGGGTGATTCGCCCCTGCAGTTCTGATTTTGCTGCCCTTATCCCTTACATGCGGTGTGCCTCTGGGTTCTGTGCTTATGCAGTGCTGAGGTGTTGCATACCTGTGTGCATTGGTCTCTTGGTGGGAGTTGTAGGTCTGGGATATGGTTTGTCCGCAGATGTGGTCTGCTTAATTGTGCATGTGTGCCATTGTGCCCATCTCCCCCCGTGCCCCCAGTCCCTGGTGGTTACTCACCCTGTTGCTGTTGTGACCGGTCATGCTGAGCAGTGTCTGCTCCCCCCACTCCTGCCACCGTCTCCCCACTGATGACTGTGGAGACCATTTCCTCCATCTCGTCCAGCTCCTCCTGTGTTGCTGGGCTCCCACCTCCAGTCTGCATTGCTGCCTTCAGGTTGTTTGCGAGTTTCTGCTTGGTTTTGCGCTTCACATCATTCCAGCGCCTCTTCACCTCGTCCATTGTCCTCTTCAGCACTCCGACTGCATTCACCTTGTCCACGATGGACTGCCATATTCCATTCTTAGTTGCCAGTGACACAGTGGAGATGACGAACAGTAGTTGATGGTGTTCTATCACCTCCGTGATCAGGATCCTGTTTTCCTGCAGACTGAACCACTTCTTCCGACTCTTCTTGTCCTTGCCCTTCCCTGACCCAGAGTTCCCAGGCTGGTCCTCCGTGGGGCTTGTGGGGTTCTGGTTGTCCTCTGTGTTTGCTCCGGGTGCCTCCATTGTGCTTCGCTGTTTGTGTTTTTTTTTTTCTGTTTTTATAGCGCATTTTCCCGCATGACGCGTGGGAATTGCAGGCCTGTGGCTGGTTTTTGCAGATTTTTGTATCGCGATTGGCGTCATCGCTACTATTTTCGCGTTGGCGTTTCGCGTTTTTGCGGCGTGGCGTTGCTTTAACGCGTTCATTTGTCACGTTCTCGTGTGTCTATCGCATGGTGCCGCCAGGTTGAGAATGCTACGTAAACACGGCGTTGTTTTCCCGCGATGGACTGCGATGTGAGAAGTTGCGTTAAGCTAAACTTGCGGTAGTTATCACACGTTCTTGAGAATATGCCCCTGTATGTTTGCAACTTCTCAGGTGTGAGCAAGGCTGTTTACAGCCGAGACACATAGCGGAGAAGCAGAATAAACCTTTCCTGAGCATTTACCGTGTCTGTGCCTTGAGAGTACGTTAAACCGTGGATACGGGGACTGTGTGGTGAATATATAGGTAGGTAGTTATAGTTAGGACCTAGTTTCCATAGGAAAAGCATTTTTTGACTTGCCTATAACTTTGGCCAATCTTCATGAAATTTTCCCCAAAAAGTGTCAGAGTAGGTTTTGTGTGTCAGGGATAGTTTGGGGGTGATCCGTGCAATGGGGACCCTGAAATAGGGGTGCAAAAAAAGGGTGTGTTTGTAATGTTAATTCCCATAGGAACATTTTGTCGAACCTATAACCCGAACCGCTGGACAGAATTACACCAAATTTGGCAGAAAGGTAGATGTTGTTATGCAGATTGTGGTTTTTGGTGAAAATCCGTACAGTAGTTTTTGAGAAATATCAGCCGAAAATTATGGATATATCTCTGGCTGCAGATATTTCGCTGTGGTTTCATGATTAATCGTGGATGTGCACGCCATCAGGAATGCTGTGATTGGCTGGACGCAACTTGAACAGAAAGTTGTGGCCACCATTTTATCGTTCGGGAATGGTTCCTAGGGCTGAAGATTTGTGTGAAAGCTAGCATAAGGGGTCAGGGTGGAGATACTCTGATCCCATGTTTGAGAAATGGGTGTGTTAGTGACACAAGTTATGTGTCCAAAATTGATTTTTTTTCATTGTGCGCAAAATTCACGACAGCGCCGTGACTGCCAGCGCAGCCCCCTTGTACCATCGCGGGGACGTCGTGAGTATTGCGGCAACACCACGAATATTAGTGGAAATATAAAAAATATCTCAGTGAATAATTAGTACACATTGTATTATATTGAGACTCTGATAAATGTTTTATAGAGTTATTTAGATAGTGATTTATCTAGTGCGATGGTTAGAATTAATTATATAGTTATAATTTTGAATGTGGTGGTGGCTATTGAATTCCTGCTTTTGCTTTCCACTTTCACGCCGTATCCGTGGGGATTGCGATTACCAACGCAATCGCGATCTCCGGCCTCATAGCAAAAACGGAAAATAGGTTTTAGAGATGGTTTTTCCAGAAATACACTAGAAAAACATGAGTTTGAAGTGTACAGTAATAAACCCATAGTGTTTAAAAAAATGTAATATGTGTGCATATATTTGTTTTTCACTTTATGGAAAAGGCGCGATCGTTGTGCTTAAGGGTGTCGTTGCGACTTCCCGAATGGATTTTAAAGAAACTTAGTACAAAAACATGGGTTTAAACATGCTTTTAAAGAAGCATGTATAAAGTAATATGTGTAGTGCAATGTTTAGAATTGATTTTTTTGCTTAATATTTTTGGATGTGCTGGTGGCGGTTGAATGTCTGCTTTTGTTTTGTGATTTGACAACGTATTCGCGACATCATTGCAGAGATTCCCAAAAACAAAAAAAAAGGATCTTTAGAAAAAAAAATACCAATATTTCGAGTAATACGGTGGCTCTGGCAAGAGCCTTAGGGGCATATTATCAAGCGGCAGCGATAATTATCGCTGGCCGCGCTTTGCGTGAGATTTGTTATCGCCGGCTATCGCTGGAAATTATCTCCATGCTAGCGCTGTATTAACAACGCTTAGCGCAATGGCGATAATTATTCCAGCGATAGCGGTGTTTTCCAGCGATGTTCCATGGAAAACGGCGATATCCTTGATGATAGGGACTGTGGTCTTAGCCACACAATCCACCCCCCATGTTAGGTATGCCTTAGTCTGGAATTTAACAGACGTTAAATTCCAGCGTTAAGGCATAGTTAACGCGATTTCAAATATCGCTACCCCTCGTTGATGATATCGCGAAGCTGGGTTAGCGATATTTTCCCATGAAGTTTTGTCAGGCACGTCTCCTTTGCATCTCATTAACGATGCGATGTGAGGCGTGCTGACAACGGGCGCTAAGGCAAGGAAACATGCACTAGTGTGTCCTTGTTAATAAAGCGATAATATTATCGCCGCTTTTCGCCCGAAAACGGACGCTAAAGCGGCGATAATGTTATCGCCAGCCCTTGATAATATGCCCCTTAGTGTTGATTGTGTTGATACGCTAGCTACACATAAGACCGGATGCAGAGTTTCAAGTTACTTAGAAATACCTTGTTGCCTTCATCTGTAAAGTGCACGCCATCATTTCTATAAATTTCATGCATGTCAAAACGCAGATTGTTGTTTTAGACAAACCCCATGTGATGGTCTCTGAGGAATGCAGAAACAATTTTATCAACATGTTTCTTGGCTTTGTCAATCAGTGGACAGAATTGATTTGACCACTTCCATTTCTTTCTTTGGCATATATTAGAGTACACCAAGACAATGTGAGGGAAAAGTGACATCAGTTCTGCAAAGACATCTTTCATTAGGATTTCCAGCCCTATCCCAGTCAATGTGCTTAGGTCATTGCCACCACAGTGCACAATCATGAGGTGAGGAGCTCGGCAATCTGCAATGGATTTAACAAAAGCCAGCAACTGATGAAACTTTAACCTTCTCTTGCCAAACCAAGTAATCTCCACCTTTGGCAAACCCAAGTCCCTGTCAATTCCTCTATTTTTTTTGCAGCCTCTTTAGCCCAATAGACATAGCTGTGGCCCACAATCCACACTCTAAGCATTTTGAAGTGAAGGAGCAACAGCAGTCAGGAGAAGGCTGGAGCTGAATAAGGTAGTTTTCCAAATGAAAAGCAGTTAAAATGGAGGTGTTTTAAAAAAAATAAAAAACAAAAGATACATTTCATTTGGATGCTGTCAGCATAATAGTGAATACAATTAGGTAGTGTGGTGGAACCTTAGCAAGAAGTCCGATTATTGGCTGTTGTTTAAAAAAAGAAATGTATTACAGACATGAATATGCTTTTGAATCTGTGGAGTAAACCACACCTGTTGTATCACATTTGAAAGTAGCATGTTCCTTCTAGAATCTACTGTAAACTTGTGACCTACTGGTTCCACTGGTTGCTAGGTACACTGCGCTAAGAGTGTATTGGGGGAAGGGTATTAAAGAGACAGAACTTTTTTTAAATAATGGCAAACTTTAATTTCCAATTCAGGACAATGTAATAAACTGTTGTTCAGTATTTAAATTTTAAAAAGCTGAAGTTAAATATCGGTTTGGACTCCCGTTTTTTTTCACAATTATTCCTCAATGATCGCGAAAACATCACAAACATGCAGAGAAAGGAACTTTGTTTTGAAACAGATGGAAAAGGTTAACTGATGCTAACCATTCACAAGTGGAGATGCAGTAGTCTAAAATGAAAGACATGATTTCATTTGCTGCCTTTCTCATGATCACAGAGTGGAAAGTATAAGATGTTGCCTTTTTTATAGTTGCTTTCTATGAGAGTGGTGTACCATTCTTGTGCTTAGTTTTTACAAATCTTAACAGTGTCAAAACTATCCAAAAATAGCTAAAACAACAATATAATCTACAATCTCAATTCACTGGTATGTATATAACTTTTTAATTTTTAGAAAAATGTACATTAGAAATTAAGATGTATATGAGAGATTGATTAAAAAGAGTATCACAGTGATGTGATTAAAAATATATCAGATTAACTGTATCTGGCAGTGGGTATGTGTTTAAGATGTCAGTACTGTTGAAAATTACCATGAGCAATGCCTTTAAAATGCCTTTAAAAATGACAATGTATTAAATGTCTAAGCATTATGTGCAGAATAGATTAGATACATCTATATTATTTACGTTCTGGGAGTTGTGGTAGTTTTAGTCACATTATTAAACAGGAGTAGTGTAGTCAGAAATAAAAGATAAGAAAATGTGCTGCGTCTGTAAATTAATTATAAAGTAGTAATACTTGTTAGGTATGTATTAGGAAGTGTTTGTCAATGTGGTTTTTAACTTATATGACCGGTTTGTACATACTTAGATGCAGAGATATGGTTTTTGTGGTTGTATATAGTTATATGTACGATGACTCTTAAGTTTACTTACAGATGCAGAGAACTATATATTTTTGGAAAGATGTCATGAAGGTGTATATTATGAAATCACATATATATTTACATGGGGATCTATGTTCTTTAAGGCTGTTGAAAATGTCATGTATATGGTGAGAGTGCTCTATTTCCTTTACACATGCTATGCTTAAAATTGAGGAGAATGTCTCTTGAGAGTTCTAGTGCTAGCTTCACTTGGTGTGTAACTTTTCTTTGAGGAATGCTGAATATATGTTTTAAAGAAACAAAAAATATTTGCGAAATGTTGTATGTATGCCATTAAGAAAAGGTTTTGTGCTTTGAAAAAGTGAGAATTGTTTTCAGTTTTAGAAACTTGCTGATGCATTTGCACGCTGAGTAACAGAGCAATGTATGCTCTTAGAGAGCGATGTATGCAATTATATATCAAGTGTGATATCTAGACTTATTCAATCACCCAGGCACTACACATGCACTCTTCTAATCACACAGGCACTAATTATGTACTCATTGAACTACGCAGGCAACACTCATTCATTCATCCAATCACCCAGATAGCAGCAATATAGTCATGTGAATACACAGGCACTAACTATGCAGATATGGAACGACCGATTTAGTTCCAAAATACTCAGGAAATCATACAGGCACTACCTATATTCTGAGGGAATCACCTAGGCACTATCTATAGACTCATCCAATCATCCAGGGAGTATTGTTGTACTCAATCAAAAACACATGTATTTACAAGTTTTAGTGAGGAATATGTACTCTTTTAGAACCATCTGGTGAATTTTATATGTAACCTGGCACACATGCATGTACTCTGAAGAATTAAAGAGCTATATGCTGTGATACAGATTAATGTGCAGATTTTTATATGCAGTGTTTTTCAAAATATAAATCTGAAACATCTAAGTAGAAAAGTATTGAAACACTAAGGGCCTCATTATGATGTCGGTCGGAAAGCATTCCAACCGACTCGGGTTCGGGAAGTCCAACCGACCGATTACGATGGTCCCGTACACCGTTTGGTCGGACTCCCATTGACTTCAATGGGAGCCTGTGTTACGACTGACAACATAGACTCCCACTGGAGAAAGGGGAGGTTGCGGAAAACCTTGCCCCCTGTAGCTGGCACTCCATGGTGCCTGCCACACTGTGCATGGTTGCAAAGAGGGGCTCCATGGGTATCCCCACGGGCTCCAACCAGAGGCCTCTGGGTGAAGAGGGGCCTGCTATGAGCCCCCAAAATCTGTTTCCGACAGCCGTTAAATGTCAGACAAACCGATTAGGAAAGGCTGTCCGAATCCGATATCGTAATTGCTCGGTCGGAAACATGATCCATAGAGATGTATGATTCGGCTCCGACCAACTCGGAGTCTCCAAATGCCAATCAGAACCGAGTCGGACAGACCAAATGGTTACTTTCCATCGTAATCGGTCGGTCTGCAATGCTTCCTAGTCGGTCGGAAACATGGGTTCCGACTCGGGTTAGGAAAATCCGAATTCCTTTCGGAGCCTTTCCGACCGACATTGTAATGAGGCCCTAAATGTACCAGTGACACAGTGGTAGAGAGGCACAGAAATAGCTCTTATGTTGTGTTTTTGGATTTACAGTATTCAGACACTGTATGTACTTTTAAACTTTGGTTGATGTTTATTTTAAAATTGAGTACATAAGGGATAAAGTGCTCTTTTAGCTTGTATAAGTGAGAACTGAGATATGGTGCAGCTGTGTTGTAGGAGAGGGTGCTATAATATTAAAAGGTAACTAATAAATTAAGTTTTGTGTTTTGGTTTGGGTTTGGTACATTGAAGTAAGTGCTTGTAGTTATGTAGGAAGCTTCATTTGTAGATTTAAAACTGCAACATAACATAAAAACTGTTTTTGCATAATGTGTACGCCAGTAGTAAAGTAGTTGGTACATTGGCTAGAAAAACAAATCATTTTTTTTTTTTTTTACAGAACAATATCTGCATAGATACAGACAGAATGCCTACAAAAGCTCAAAGGAAAAAAAGGAACAAAAGTAGCTACAGTATCTATGCAGAACTGAGACTCATAAGGGGCAAAATGAAGAAAAATGGTGAACAAAAAAGAGCTATTGGCAAGAGGACAAAGTCATTTCTTAAAAATATATGTGGACATTTCAAAGATTATTAAATAATGAAAATAAAATTCAAACTATGAGAAAGATTTACAATGGACAAAATCTATATAACAAGAACAGGAAAGAATGTAACAAAAATGGACACAGCTTAACTAGGAGACAGAAGCAGTTTAAGCAAATCAGATCCATGATGTTTTATAGTTGAGTAGGTATAAATCTACTGAGAAATATGAAGAAGTATAGAAGAAGGAGACATGCACTGAAACAGAAAGAACAAGTTGAGAGAGTAGTTAATGAGGGCCTTTGCTTTGAAGGCGAAATTTTTTATTTTGATCATAAATAGAATGAAGACTCTTGACAAAATGGTGTTGTACATGAGGAGACAAAATTAAAAAAAAAGATTAGTGAATAGAAGTAACTTTTGTACAGTTTTAGTGGAGAATACATTCATACTTCTAGTACGGAGTTTTTCTTTAATGAAGAAAGCTATCTCCAGGATAATAGATTAGTTCATGCTATTGATTACAGAGGATGATGTTATGAAATGAAGAATGGCACTCCTATTGCAAAAGTGGTGATGGTACCTGCAAATGTAGAACAAGTTATTGGAGAACAGGTACAAGGAAGGCGGAGTCAGGCACCTGTATAGAAATGGAATTGTAGTAGTGTTTGTAGTATTCGACAGCAATTCATTGATATATCAAGGACATTTCTACATATCTTTCCAAGGCGAAGGTTAAAACAGAAAATAAGTACTTTACAAGACACTCACTAGCTGGTTTATCAAACAAAGTGTGCCAAAGCACCTTTCATCATTTCAGGATTTTAGCTGTGCACCACTCAACAATGCGAACTTTAGTTAGGAGGCTGTACTATGTGAAAACTCCTGCTTCATGTTTCGGAGAAATGAATAGAGCACTTTTGCAGTGTACTGTGGCAGACTTAGAAAAGATGTGTGATGATGTGCAGTTTTGTTTCTTTGATCATGAGCCGGATTCTAGGGAAAATGAAGAGTTGTTAAGAGGAGGAGTTGCAAAACAGGACACAGATATTACAGCTGATAGTTTTGAAAAGATATTACAAAATTTATCACAGTGTGGTCTCAAAAACCAGAGTATGTTTGTATACTTTGTCGACGCACTCACTGGAAGATTCAAACACAGACTGTTGACTTGTATTTAAAAAGTGAAAAAGTAAATAATGAAAACTGGCAAAATTTAGCTGTGTATATATTTGTGGAGGAACTCTTTGACTTGTCAATACTGCAAGTTATATGTAAGTATTGTAACAAATAAATTATAAGATAATAAAATTAACAACACATAGATATTAGATACCCATTTTGTAAGATAATAAAATGCCTGCTAATGTAGAAAAACTGTGAAGGGCCACAAATAAAAAAAAATCAACATTTATGATTCTTTGCAGCATTGCAAAGGGCTGTTCTGGACTGCTCTCTAGCACTCACTACAACTCCACAATCAATGCAGTATGATGCCATCTGGGAAAACTGTGGAGCCAAATCTTGAAGTTGAGATTGGACCTCTGAAGGGACTCTCTGCCCCTGTGTTGTTGCGGCTGCGTCCTTCAGCCTTGCGTTGCCTTTTTGCTGCTTTTATACTATTGCTATGGTATGTCTTTAGATGGTAAAGCATGGACGTAGTCCAGCGAGAATTTTTTTATTTTACCCCTTGACAATGCTTTGTGACGTATTGTGCATTGCGCAAATCTGCTCTCTATGAACTCCTTTGAAAGAATGTTCAAGATAGATAAATAGGCGTATTCTTCTTATTCTTTTTGTTGAAAAGTGCATTATGCAATGATATTCCTTTATTTCCCTGTGACATGATTTTCTGTTTTGTTTTTTAATTATTTTTTTTGGTGTCTTGTAAACTTTAAAAAAATGTTGATCTTTTTTATGGTAACAAAATTGGCAACTGGGACAGGAGAAATTCGAAAAATGTGCACCTAGAAATGTGCAAAAAATATAAAAGGGGGAAAAAATTAGCATGTATGATTTTTTACAGCATTGCGTATTACTGTAACACACTGCTCACTAGCACTTATAACAACACTACAGTCCATGCAATGCGTGGCCATTCTTGAAAGCTCTGGAGCCATATCTGTTGTAGTAGTCTGCACCTCTGAAGGGACTTTCAGGCCGGTAATTGTTGTTGCTGCCACTGATGTAGATGGTCCTCCAGCTTCCCTCTACTAGATCACAAGTTGGAAACGTTTTCTATGATAGGGTTTAAGATGATATAACATGGGCGTCATCCCACATGAGTATTTTTTGTTCATCCCTCTAGGGAGGGTCTTGTCATAAATTTGTGGGTTGCACTAGTTAACAGTAGTTTTTGATTCCCCAGGAGTTTGGGTAACAATGGGCAGTAGAATTGGTGTTTCATAGTTATGTTCTATTTGCAAATTCAGATGTTGAAAGTTATTTTTTTGAAACTGTTATTTTTTACAAATGTGTTTTTAAAATAAAGTATACCAATATCTTACTATACTGCTAGACTTAAACTTTGTGTAAAATATGTCTATATATCTGTTTTACATTTTGTCATTTGTCTTTGTGACCACTGATTTAATTGCCACTTCTGGTGTTGCTGTGAAGAAGGACAATGCATTTTTGATGTAGTTATTTTGACAAATGAATACAAAGGGGAAGTTAAATTAGTATCTTACTAAATAGCTACACTAAAACTTTATGTAAAATATGTCTATATGCATGTTTTATACTTTGTCAAAAACACCCGGTATTCGCAGTGTGTCCTTGGCAATTGCACTTATAGAATCACACCAATACTACTCGGGCACTTACGCAATTACCTAGACATTGCCCACTCACTCACAGGCCCATATAGCTACTCACACACCCAGTCACTAACCTGTACAGCGACTCACATATCCACTCTCAAAGTTTACAGGTTACAGTTAGGAAATAAAATTAAAAATACATTTGCAATTCACTGAAAAAAACCAAAGGTTACAGGGACGTTATAGTTAGGAATTAGCATTTAAAAAACCTTAGAAATTCACTGAAAAAAACAAATGTTACAGAGACGTTATAGTTAGGCTCTAGTTTCACCTGTTCAAAATCAGTGCAATTCAGCAGTTATAGTTAGCTGGGCTTACTATAACTCACGCCCTGCAATGCATTGCTTATGACCTCACATATTACATCACTCATGACATGGTCAGCGACCATCACTAATAACATTTCAAATGACATCACTGATGACATCATTCACAGGATCTCTGACGCACCTACTCACATTCTAAAACAACCTTTCATACACCCACTCCAACTTCCACACTACCATTCTCAAAACCATTGACACACCCATACCAGTACTTACACACCCATTCCACTCATACGTGCATAAGCTACTCATACGCCAAATCACTCATTACTGCAGCCACTGATATATCCAATCATACACCCATACAGTCACACATACTCTGTCAGTCACCCATAGACCTACTCACACACCTACTCACTTACCCATAGAGTCAATGACACAGCCGCTAACTCACCTATACAGTTATATACACACCCACTCACTTTTTCATACAGATATTAACAAATACTCACTCACCCATACTGCAGTGACACAAGCACACACTCAGCCATACAGCCACTCTCACAATCACTCACTCACACATACAGTCACTCATATACTCCAACACTCACCTATACCGGCTTTCACATATGCAGTTACTCACCCATATACCACTGACACATCCATTCACTCACCAACACAGCCATACATAGACTCAGCCACCCATATAGCTCCTCACAGATGCACTCACTAACCCATACAGCCAATGACTCACCCACTGACTCATCCATGCAGGCAGTCACACACACCCTCCCCCACCCACACAGACATTCATACACCCATAGAGGGACTCAGACAACCAATGAATCACCCATACAGCCATTCACGTACTCACTCACCAACCCATACATCCACTTTTAGACACCATCTGACAGACTGATACACACATTCAGACAACCTAGTCACTCACCCATACATTCACTGAGACACCTAATCGCTCACTTATATAGTCAATCACGCACCCACTAAATCATCCATACAGGCACTCATTAACCCACTGATTCATCAATACACCTTGATATATATATTTAACACTCATAACTTTTCAAAACCACTCACAGTCACTGGATGATGTCATCAGTGATGGTATTTAAGATGTCATCAGTGATGTCACTGACCATGTCATAAGGGATGTAATGTGTGAGGTCAAAAGCAGTGCATTGTGGCGGCACAAGTTATAGTTAGCTCATCTAACAATAACTGCTTAATTTCTCTGGATTTGTGAAATGTCAGCCTAACTATAACGTCCCTGTACCTTTGTTTTTTTCAGTTAATATAAATGTACAGTATTTGTAAAGCGCGAACAATTACCCGAAGGTGTCAAGGCACTGGGGGCCATCGGGAAGATTAAGCGAGCTATTGCCCAGAGTTACATGGTGCTGGGCTGATCTGCCGCCAGCACCAGGGATTGAACCGTGAGCCCCCGGGTTCCGGAGTCAGTCGCCCTGGCTGCTGCGCCACACCTCTTCCATATATATGTGTATATATATATATATATATTCACTGAAAAAACCATAGGTTTTAGGGACAGTTATAGTTAGTTGGACATTTTGCTCGTACAAAACCCGTGAAATTCCCCCGTTATAGTTAGTTCAGCTAACTATAACTCGCGCCCCCGCAATGCACTGCTGATGACGTCACATATTACATCACTCATGACATGGTCAGTGACATCACTGATGACATCACTGATGACATCTCAAATGACATCACTGATGACATCATCCAGTGACTGTGTGTTTCTGTAAAATTTAAATATTTTTAATATATATAGGAAAAGACGTATTGAAGAATGAGTGGGTGTGTAAGTGTCTGTATGGATGATTTAGTAGGTGCGTGACTGACTCTATAAGTGAGTGATTTAACGTATCTTACTGAATGCATGGGTTAGTGACTAAACTGGGTGAATGTCTGTATCCGTCTGTCTGTTGCTGTGTAAGTGGCTGCATGGGTTTGTGAATAGCTACATGAGTGTCTATAAGAGTTATTGATTTGTTGTCTGAGTATCTGTATGGGTGCCTGAGTGTTTGTGTGGATGGGGTGTGTGCGACTGTGCATAGATGTGTGAGTGGGTGATTCACTGGGTGGATGGTTTCAAGAGTGCATCTGTGATAGACTGTATGGGTGGGTAAGTGTGTGTAAGAGTGTGTTAGTGAGTGAATGTATGTCCCAGTGGTACATGTGTGAGTAACTACATATGTGAAAGGCAGTATATATGTGTGTTGGAGTATATAAATAGCTATAAGCGAGAGTGAGTGATTGTGATAGTGGCTGTATGGATGAGTGTGTGCTTGTATCAGTGATTGTATAAGAGCGTAACAATGTGCTAGTATTTGTATGATTAAGTGAGCTGGTGTGTGTATAACTGTATAGGTGAGTAAATGGCAGTGTGTTTAATTATTTGCATGACTGACTAGGTGTGTGAGTACCTCTTTGGATGAGTGGCGGTGTTTGAGTGTCTATATAGGAGTAAGAGTGCATATGATAGTCCTGTACTGAGTGACCATAAGTATGAGTGACTGTACGGGTGAGTGAGTGGATGTGTGTCTGTAGACCTAAGAATCAGTGAGTGGGTATGTAGTTATTGGTGTTGGAGTGTCTATAGTTTTGCGAATGGCAGTCTGTAATTTAGATTGGGTGTATCAAAGGTTATATTAGGGTGTGAGGAGCTGCATCAGATTATCACGTGGATGATGTCATCATTGATGTCATTTGAGATGTCATCAGTGATGTCACTGACCATGTCATGAGTGATGTAATATGTGACGTCATCAGCAGTGCATTGCGGGGGCGCGAGTTATAGTTAGCTGAACTAACTATAACGGGGGAATTTCACGGGTTTTGTACGAGTGAAATGTCCAACTAACTATAACTGTCCCTAAAACCTATGGTTTTTTCAGTGAATTTCAAAGGTTTTTAAATGCTAATTTGTAACTATAACATATCTGAAACCTATGGTTTTTTCAGTGAATTTCAAAGGTTTTTTAAATGCTAATTTGTAATTATAACTGTCCCTAAAACCTATGGTTTTTTCAGTGAATTTCAAAGGTTTTTTAAATGCTAATTTCTAACTATAACGTGTCTGAAACCTATGGTTTTTTCAGTGAATTTCAAAGGTTTTTAAATGCTAATTTGTAACTATAACGTGCCTGAAACCTACGGTTTTTTCAGTGAATTTCAAAGGTTTTTTAAATGTATTAATTTTTATATTATTTTTTTCATACTGATTTACTACATTTTTAGAAACAATTTCTTTTACATATTTTATTTTTTAAATTACATTGTAATTACATTATACATTACATTACAAAAATACTTTCTCAGAATGAATTACTTTAGTTTAAATACTTAGCACATAGGCAATAGACTTTTAAGTACAGTAGTTACAGTTGTTGCAATGGGCAACACATTTTCAAACACAATGCAACATTCAGCTCAATGTGAATTTCTAGTTAAATGCAATTAGTTACTTTATGGATTACTTTTCTAACCACAGGACTGGATCCTAGATTCAGTCCTGGGACATCTCCTGTAAACAGTTGAGTAAAAGCGTTTTGGTTACAGTCGTGATTTTTAAGGAATATTATTGTATTTTAAAAGTTGACACTTAGAAACTTTTCCTCATAGAATCACCAATGTTATCCTATGGAAGGAAATTCACTTAGCAGGTAAAAACTGTTATCGTTACTTTTTCTTACTCAGTGTTGGATCCTGGATCCAGCACTGGTGCATCTCCTGTAAACAGTTGAAAAAATGCGTTTAAGTCATACAGGCGATTTTTAAGGAATATTTGTAGTTTGTGAAAATCGACACTTTGAAACTTTTCTGCTGAAAACCAGACAATGGATTCCTATGGAAGAAAAGATAAGTTACTGGTAAGTACGGTTAAAATTACTTTTCACGGTCAGTTCTGGGCTAAAAGATGCAGCACTGGGTTCTCTCCTGATAACAGGTGAGTAAATCGGAATTCGTATTTCGGCTGATTTTAGAGGAATATTTGTATGTTTCAAAAATCAACACTTAGAAACTTTTTCAGCAAAAAGCAGGCAATGATATCCTATGGAAGGAAATTCAAGTTACTGGTAAGTACGGTTAAAATTACTTTTGAGGATCAGTACTGGGCTGAAAGATGCAGCACTGAGGTCTCTCCTGATAACAGGTGAGTAAATCGGAATTCGTATTTCGGCTGATTTTAGAGGAATATTTTAAAGTTCCAAAACTCCACACTTAGAAGAATTTCCAAGTGAAACCAGTCAATGTTAGCCTATGGAAGGAAATTCAAGTTACTGGTAAGTACGGTTAAAATTACTTTTCAGGACCAGTAC
The DNA here is from genome assembly GCA_963921515.1 of Calotriton arnoldi. Lineage (NCBI taxonomy): Eukaryota > Metazoa > Chordata > Amphibia > Caudata > Salamandridae > Calotriton > Calotriton arnoldi. The sequence continues at coordinate 93,302 of CAWUFW010018066.1, forward strand.
TGGGCTGAAAGATACAGCACTGAGGTCTCTCCTTATAACAGGTGAGTAAATCGGAATTCGTATTTCGGCTGATTTTTGAGGAATATTTGTATGTTTCAAAAATCAACACTTAGAAACTTTTTCAGCAAAAAGCAGGCAATTATATCCTATGGAAGGAAATTCAAGTTACTGGTAAGTACGGTTAAAATTACTTTTGAGGATCAGTACTGGGCTGAAAGATACAGCACTGAGGTCTCTCCTTATGACAGGTGAGTAAATCGGAATTCGTATTTCGGCTGATTTTAGAGGAATATTTGTATGTTTCAAAAATCAACACTTAGAAACTTTTTCAGCAAAAAGCAGGCAATTATATACTATGGAAGGAAATTCAAGTTACTGGTAAGTACGGTTAAAATTACTTTTGAGGATCAGTACTGGGCTGAAAGATGCAGCACTGAGGTCTCTCCTGATAACAGGTGAGTAAATCGGAATTCGTATTTCGGCTGATTTTAGAGGAATATTTTAAAGTTCCAAAACTCCACACTTAGAAGAATTTCCAAGTGAAACCAGTCAATGTTAGCCTATGGAAGGAAATTCAAGTTACTGGTAAGTACGGCCAAAATTACTTTTCAGGACCAGTACTGGGCTGAAAGATACAGCACTGAGGTCTCTCCTGATAACAGGTGAGTAAATCGGAATTCGTATTTCGGCTGATTTTAGAGGAATATTTTAAAGTTCCAAAACTCCACACTTAGAAGAATTTCCAAGTGAAACCAGTCAATGTTAGCCTATGGAAGGAAATTCAAGTTACTGGTAAGTACGGTTAAAATTACTTTTCAGGATTAGTACTGGGCTGAAAGATGCAGCACTGAGGTCTCTCCTGATAACAGGTGAGTAAATCAGAATTCGTATTTCGGCTGATTTTAGAGGAATATTTGCACAATGGTGAAGGGAGGGCGGGGCCTGAGGTGACATCTGTGCAAACGCGCCCCGTGGCGCGTTTTAAGTAGGGGATTAAGTCCCCTTGAATCATGAGGGTCCCTACGGGCCAACTAGCCCACCAGGAACCTCCAGTATGCGCCAGGGGCTGCGTTGCAGAGACATGTACAGAGGCCACACCCCTTTTACACCTCTCTGCAACGCAGCTCTGTGGCGCTTTCTGGACGTACCTGTTGGGCTAGTTGGCCCCCAGGGACCCTCAGGATTGAAGGGGATTTAATTCCCCATCTTAAAACGCGCCACGGGGCCTGTTTGCACACATGTCACCTGAAGCCCCGCCCCTCCCTTCACCACTGTGCAAACGCGCCCGTGGCGCGTTTTAAGTCGGTGGATTAACTCCCCTTGAATCCTGAGGGTCCCTGGGGTGCAACTAGCCCACCATATACTTCCAAAAAGCGCCACAGAGCTGCGTTGCAGAGAGGTGTAAAAGGGGCGTGGCCTCTGTACACCTCTCTGCAAGGCAGCCCCTGGCGCATACTGGAGGTTCCTGGTGGGCTAGTTGGCCTCAGGGACCCCAGTATTCAAGGGGAATTGTTCCCCTCTGCAAACGCGCCAGGGGCGCGTTTGCAGAGTGGTAAGGAAGGGGCGGGGCCTGCGGGCCCGACCGTTTTTTTTTTTCCTGAAGGGGGCTGTGTGGCCCCCTTCCTTTTCCTATTTTTAGGCCCTGGGGACCCCATCCCCCAGGGCCTTACCCCTTTTTTTTAAATTAAAATTAAAAAAACGGGGAAGGGGCCGCGTGGCCCCCTTCCCTGGGCCTGTATTGGCCCCGGGGACCCCATCCCCCGGGGCATGGCCTCTTTTTTTTATTTGGAGGGGGCTGCGTGGCCCCCTCCTCAGGCCATTTAAGGCCCCGGGGACCCCATCCCCCGGGGCCGGCCTAGCACTTTTTTTTTTTTTCCTTTTTTTTCCTTTGGGGAGGGGGGCTGCGTGGCCCCCTCCGTGGCCACTTATGGCCCCGGGGACCCCATCCCCCGGGGCCTGGCCTCTCGTTGGGGACTGTGGGGGGTCCCCAAACCCCCACAGTCCCGCCGGCTCCCCGTGTCCTACGGGAGCCGGCATTACTTCACACATGGGGAGCAGCTAACATGCTGCTCCCCATGTGGAAAGCAATCAGCTTTGGATATTGGAAGAGAGAGCAGGTTTCCTGCTCTCTCTTCCAATATCCAAAGCAGTTTGCAATGACAGGACGGGAGCCGCGAGGCTCCGTCCTGTCATTGCAAACAGCAGTGTCCCGGGGGTAGGCACCCCAGGACACTGCAGGAGCCGGCCCTGGGGGGTGGCGGTCCCCAGGGCCACCACAGGCTCCAGGAGGGGGCCGCGCGGCCCCCCTCCTTACATTTTGAAAGCCCCGGGGAGGTGGTGACCCCCATTGTAATTTTTCTTAGTGCCCCGGGGAGGTGGTGGTCCCCGGGGCGTGTGGGGGGGCTGGAGCCCCCCCACACAGGTTAATCAAAAATAAAAAAAGAAGCCCCGGGGAGGTGGCGGTCCCCGGGGCTGCGGGAGGGCTCAGAGCCCTCCCGCACCATTACACATAAAGCCCCGGGGGGGTGGTGGTCCCCGGGGCTTGGGGGGCCCTTAGAGGCCCCCACACATAAAATTAACCCCCCCCCCAGCATGCCCCCGGGACTTGGCCCACCCGGGGGCCAATTAACATTTTTTTTTTTTTTTTGGCAGGATTCGCGCACCCTGAGCGCATCCTGCCGATTTTTAAAAAAAATATATATTTTTTTTTTTGCCGACCCCCTGAGCAAACCTAGGGGGTCAGGGTGTTTCTACCCTGCCCCCTTTGTGCGCTTTGCGCACTTGTTTCTGTCCCTCGGTTCTACCGAGGGACAAAATGGCTGCCAACATTTCCTGAATCGGAATGTTGACAGCCAGCTGGCAGCCAATTAACATGCAGCTCGTGATCGGGACGGTGCGTGCAGGGTGCGCTGAGGGTACGCGGACCCTACTCGGCCATAGATATCACTATCTTTTTACTTTTGATTTTCTCAGCAACTACTGAACGGATTTACACCATTTAACAAAAAGGGTTCTTTCTGAACCAAGAACTACCTCTTTGCCAAATTTGGTGTAATTCCGTTCAGCAGTTCGGGCTGTAGCCGTGTCTAAAGTTTCCTATGGAAAATTGCATGGGGAAAACGCGTTTTGGGACCCCCCTTTTTCTCGGCCCCCGCTTGACGAATCCCCCGAGACTTTCAGGGTAGGAGCGGACCGGAGCGCCCCACAAAGTTTGAAAATTTTGCGAAGATACGTCAACCGGCAAGAGAGTTATTTCAAATAGAATGTCGCAGATTTCCTATGGATAATAGGTTGTAACTATAACTATCTACTGGCGACCGCCAGTAGATAATATATATATATATATACACATACATATCTATATCCACAATTAAAAAACAAGGCAAAGGAGGAACAAATGCAGGAGCAAGAGGCGGAGGAAACACAAGCAGCAATACCAACAGAGGTGCAATAGCAAAGAAGTGGAGACACTAACTAAATCAGATGACAACACTGTAATCAATCTAACAGAGATTGTACTTACTACGGCGGAATTGCAACTTTTATCCTTAGGCCTGACTTATTGTCCTTAGAGCAACTTTGCGTATAATCAATCTAGAATTTAAGTATTCAAATTCATCCGCAAGTTAAAGCTAAAGAGGTTTAACAAACTGAATACGACCACTACAAAAGCTGATGTTCATACCACACTTGGAGACGATGTTAGTAATCTACAGGCCGAAGACATCCCTACTCTCCGGTTACTACACTCAATGGCCAACGATGACAGCAATTCCGCTATTTCCACACAACAAGACCTAGCTGAGGAGGGCATTAACATCTGTAAAGCTGCAAGTAGTCCCTTCTGTCCTCCATCTACTTTCTTTCCATTAATGCCTAAAGATGCTATTGATGTCTTCAGTGATAGAGTGGTGGAAGAACTAAAACAACCTAATAGTTCTATTAATCAGAAGAAGCATCGGAGAAACGACGCACAATCATGATATTTTGCTCTCATGAAAAAATTAGGAGTTGACATCGTTGTCAACAAGGCTGACAAGGGTGGACACATTGTTTTGTGGCCAAAAAACCAGTACCTAGAGGAGGCCAACAGACACTTGTCTGATTTATCATGTTATAGGAAAGCCTCTATACAAGATCTGCGGTTAGTAAAGGACAAAGTGTTTCAACATCTTCCACAGTGGAAAAGGCAAGGGTTGTTAACTAGAAATGAATTCAACTTTTTTAAAAATGAACATCCCATTACCCCTATCCTTTACTTTATACCCAAAGTACACAAGAATGTTTCTCCTGTTCCTGGTAGGCCTATCATCTCGGCGAGAAAGAGCATTTTAGAATCAATCTCTAAATACGTGGACTATTTCTTACAGGATCATGTGATTAAATTACCCACCTTTATCAAGGACACTGGAGACTTTTTGAGAAAAATTGATAATATTGAATGGCACCAGGATTATTTGTTGATTGTAATGGATATTACGTCACTATATACAAGTATCCATCATGCTGATGGTCTGGCTGTGGTGAAATATTATCTTGATAATAGATCAATTCATCTGCATGAGCATAATTGTATGATTTTTAAAATGATCGAATTGTGCCTTGAAAATAATTTTTTCCTATTCAATAAGGAAGTATATCAGCAGCTAAGAGGGGTAGCGATGGGGGCATGCTTCTCCCCCAGCTACGCATGTCTTCATGTGGGCTGGTGGGAGGAGCATGCCCTCAGGTCGCTTCATAAAAACATTTGGGATTCTCATGTGAGACAATTCTGGCGGTACATTGACGATGTTTTCATCATATGGGAGGGCACCAAGGAGTCATCTCAAGCTTTTGTGAATTCGATCAATGGCAATGAGCTCAATTTAAGATTTACAGCAGAAATCAGCAACACAAGTGTTGAATTTTTAGATGTCGAGGTCTATATCAGTGCGGGGAGATTCAAACGAAATTACATCATAAGAGTACTGCGGAGAACTCGATTCTCCACGCCACTAGCTCGCACCCCCGACATTTGATACACAGTATACCTTATGGCGAATTTTTACGAATTTGCCGTATTTGTAGCTCGGATAACGATCTGATACAATGCCAACAGGAAGCACTAGACAGATTCCTTGTTCGAGGGTACAAACGATCTGATTTACAAAAAGCCCTTGTCAAAGCAAACTCAAATACTAGAGTGGCGTGCCTGGTACCCAAAAGTGATAGAATTGCAGATCATATATCTCAGGTAGAGTTGGATGAGCAAAACACACAGTCGATAAGATTGGTCACTACTTTTAGCAAACAAGAAAAAAGATCCGTAAAATTATCTATTCTCAGTGGCCCATTGTCCTAACGCCATAACTCTGAAACCCATTCTGCCAGCATTACCCTCTATCACTTTTAGGAGAGCTCCCTCTATGAGGGATGCCCTAGTGAAAACTAGCCCTGAAGTCACTTTGACACAAACTTGGCTATCCAAACCGGCCTTTTCAAGTGCAGGTCTTGTCGTGCCTGTAAATTTGGCGCCAATATAACAGAATACAAGACTGCTTTTAGTTCAGTACCTATTCCCATAAAAGAGCATTTTACGTGCCATACTGATTATGCTGTATACGTCCTAGAATGTACATGTGGGCTGAAATATGTGGGCAGCACTAAGCTCCCAGTATTTAACAGAATCCTACAACATCTGAGGGCTGTAGTTAATTTGGATCCCAACTACCCCGTAGCCTGACATTTCAAACTGGTGCACCAGACCAATGTGAATGAGTTGAAATATTCTGTAATAGGGGCTGTCCCCGTATCTAGACGGGGAGGCAATAGAGAAAGAAGCCTACATCAACTCGAATCACATTTCATCTTGGCCTTAGACACCAAGATGCCCAACGGCCTAAATACAAGTGAAGACCTACACAATTTCCTCTAGATTTTGGTGTGTTCAGCAATCAGTATCTATGCTCTTATTCATTCTTTCTTTCTGTCAGCATTGGTCTTAATCCCTCTTTGTTGTAGGCTGTGTTACAATTCCAGAGCATAAGGGTTTGGTTCAAATGATATTGTATGGCCCTGATACATTTTTCCTCTACAGAGGTCATTTGATCTATGCAATTTTGATCCACGTTTTGCATCAGTTATGTGAGTACTTAGTACTATTGTCGGTCAGTGCCCATACAACTATGTCCCCACATAAAGGTACTCATCAACTCATGTTCTTGTCCTATAGTGGCTCTAGCACTTGCACTTTACTTTCATTTATGTCCAGGCATCTAGTATCGCGTCTGGGTAGCCTCATTAGTTAAGTATTTTTTTTAATTTCATGGTGATTAGGTTTTAGAACACTGGTTTTGCACATTAGGTTAGGTATTCAAGGAAGCACTGCACTTTATGGACAAACAGACTATCGTGTTATAAGGTATAAGGAAATTAGTCATGTCACAGTAGCAGGCAGGATTATGTTCCTATTATCAATGAATAAACAGTGGTACATTAGATTCGTTCATGAAATACACATTCCGAAGAGGATGCATTTCCTTGGTACTGTCATTAGTATCAGCACTTATGTAAGCACTAGCACTTTATTATGACTACATGGAGGAACAGTTGTCCGAAATTATATAAAGATGGTATCAAGTTTACTAATGAACGTTTTCCATTTTATAATTCCAGTACTGTAAATATTCTTCAAATTAATATCAATTTGGATATCATTATGTTTATTTTTCCATTACCGTTGTGTATATCGTATTCACATATAATGTATGAAGCAAATATTTTGAACTACGAGGTATTACGATATTTTTGGGTAGTCTGTTGTCTATTTCTATTAACATTGCCTGTGAGTTTTCAAAACCGATAGGGCATGCACACTATTTAATGGTCAATTGTCACCGGCGTGTCTTGTGATGAAGATCGCGTCCCAGCGATCAAAACGCGCCATGGCGGGCACTTGCCTGTTGTAACACTGAGGTCTATGGAACTAATTAAAGCACTTTTGAACAAGCAACTCTAAGTCTCGGCGTACTGTGGTCCGTACCTGGATGATCCCATTGAGTGAAGATGGTGGGCTAGGATCGTGCAATTTATATATATATATATATATATATAATCGTGCCATACACAGTATTTGGCACGATGATAGCCTTGGGGCAATGAGTCATTTTTTGCAAAGCAGACAGATCAGCCTGTACAAGCACACACAAATGCTACTAACAATCGCCAGAAGATTCCTGGAGTGCAACTTCTTCCTTTTTGGAAGTGAGTTTTCCAACAGGTCCACGGGAATGTGATGGCCACCTATAACTGCTGAATTTCACTGGTTTTGTATGTGTGAAACTTGAGCCTACCTATAGCATCTTGTAACCTTTGTTTTTTTCAGTGAATTTCTAAGGTTTTTTAAACTATGATTCCTAACTATAACATCCCTGTAACCATTGTTTTTTTCAGTGAAAATATATATACACACACACATACACATACAAGTGTATATATATATATATGATTTAAATACTTTGTTCTTTGTAAATCCCTCACATTGTGGAAAAACAGGAACGGACTCCAATTTTGCTTGTGCATATAATTTATTTGCTCAATGCTCCGCCATGACACGTTTTGGCCTTTGCAGGCCTTGATCACATGATGCGACTTTTGTAAAGTTTTGACTTTTAAAGTCAATCAATCAATCAGGGGAATTGTAAGCGCGCTACTCACTCATGAGGGTCTCATGGCGCTGAGAGTGGGGGGGGGTCCGCAGGTCTGTTCAGCCGAAGAGCCAGGTCTTGAGAGTCTTCCTGAAGGTGTTCAGGGAGGGGGAGAGTCTGATGTCTGCCGGTAGCTCGTTCCAGGTCTTGGCTGCGATGTGAGAGAAGGATCTTCTGCCTGCTCTGGCTCTGTGGATGCGCGGGGTTTCGGCCAGTGTGAGGTTAGCAGATCGGAGGTTTCTTTGGGGTACGTGGAAGTTGATTCTGTCGTTGAGGTATTTAGGTCCGTTGTTGTGTAGGCATTTGTAGGCGTGAGTGAGGATTTTGAAGGTGACTCTTTTCTCTATGGGGAGCCGTAGTGACAAGTGCATGATAAATAGTGAAAACAGACTCACGTCTGATTCGACATGGTCTGGCGGTTAACAGCAAATTTATACTCTTATGTTAAGTTCATTAACATTTGCTAACATTGTATCCAATACTAAAATATACATATAAATATATTTATAAATAGTTGGTTAAATACAAGTAAAAGCATACATGCTGGCTAAAACTATTATCATGTATCTCAATACTGTTATTTCAACAATTATTTCTTTCCATGAATAACCAGCCACAGTATAGTTATAGATCTTGTTATTCTCAGATAACTGCTACTGCATAGTATAGCCCAAGTGGGCCTATGTTGCTGTTATTCCTGTCAATAAAGTGCAATTATAAAGTGCTATAGTGCAAAAAGAAAACACCCTTAGTGCCACCATACTGATTTTAAAAAGAACCTCAGTTCTTAATTGAAAAAGAGAAGCGGTATTCATCTATATACATACGGACAAGTTTATACTTTGTGTTAGTATTTAATTGTGGTGAGGAATCTTATGCTGTCTTATTGTCTAACACTTATATCATAATGATATTATAGGCAGGTGTAAAGATCCTCACTGGCATTTAGCCCATGTGGGCTTTTGGTGTCAAGCTCTAAGATGTATCGTGTCTCTAGTCTCTTTAATGCAGTTTCTCTGTTGCCACCTCGTCTTATACATGGAACTGAATCCGGTACATAGTACTTTAGATGTTTTAACTTGTTTTCATGTGTTTCTCTAAAATGACGAGCCACCGGATATGATGGGTCAGAGTTGGTAATTGCTCTAATGTGTTGGAGTACTCTCTTGTGAACCTGTAGCTTCGTACTGCCTTCATATCGTAGTTCACAAAAGCACTCCAGCACATATATCGCATGGTCAGTTTTGCATGTTAGAAATTTTTGGACTTCGTTGGTTGATCTCTAAAGGGTGTTGAGTAAGATGTTTTATTTATACCAAATCTACATGCGTGGCATGTGGTACATTTTACAAAACCTTTCCTTTGTGTCAGCCAATTTGTTTTGGTTATAGTCTCAGGGCTGCTGCTGACTAGAGTGTCATAGAGATTGCTTTTCTGAAGGTGATAGCTGGTCTCCTGGGTAATATGTCTCCTAGCACAGGATCACTCAGAACAATTGGCCAGTTTTTCTTGATTATGTTACAGAGTCTGTTTTTCTGTTTGTTAAAGGTTAAGATCAGCCTTGTACTTTCCTTTTCCTGTACTTTTAGGTCGAGCCTATAGCGGCAGCGCGCATGCGCTGCTCGCTTTGCGAGGCATGCAGTTAACTAGTATGGCGTGGAAGCTCTGCCCATTCTCCGCCCATGTTTTTAATTGGCTCCTGTCATGGTCTTTCTTATATGCTGCCGTCTGATTGATTATGAGGCTTGTTAGTCCCTCCTTATTATGGCTGTATCATCATTTGTATCCTTCCACGGCTACTGGCCCGTTTACTTCGAATGTTGCACGGTATGTTTTATTTAGATTGTGAGCACTATTTACTTCCTGTGACTCCCAACCCCCTGCCCCCCGCCCGCCTGCACTTCCGTGCCCGCACTCACGTTTGCAATGCAATAGGTCTTGCGTAAATGCGAGTCCTATTGCATTGCAAATGCTTGTTTCTCTGTGTTCTTCGGCACGGTTTTCATTGTTTTAGGAGTCGTTCGGCTGCACCTAGAAACTTATTAACGCTTGACTCACCTGAGTGGTCAGGTCAGCGAAACCCAAAACAATGAAGTGCCTCATCACATGTAGAAAACTCTGCCATTGGCACGTTACATCCATAAGTAGGTCACGCATGTCGGATTTTTTCGTTGCATGCTGGGATTTATAGTCCTCTTTAACCCCTTAAACAACGAATGATACAAGCCTACGAATTCAAAGAAAAAGCGACTTTATGAGCTATTGACACATGGAATTTAGAAATCATGAGACTTACATGCAAGGGTGAGGTATTATAATAATGCGGCTCTGCTAGGACTGGCTGTAAACATGTTGTTTAGGCATTTACCGCCCAATGGTATAATAATAATAGGGCAATCTCTAGAACACAATATAAATGTCAGAGGTCATTTCTGTTAATAATATTCTGACATGCAACCCCGTTAGGAAACAGATTGGCTCGAGTGGTGCTGGGGGGGGGGGATGCTACCACTGAGCGGAGGGGATACTATTGAGTACTAAACCTTGTCACCTCTCTGGGGAGAGGCCCTACGACGAAAGAATGGGTAGAAGTAGTCTTTGACAATTCATCGACGATATGCTGGTCTTTTTTGGGCTACTCGCCCTCCTATCTTCAGTGGCATCATGATGTCAGTTTGCCACACTCCTCTGGCAAAGGCCGGGCGGCACTCGCTTCCTTCCGGAGGCTCCCACACCAACTAGATTGCTGACCTTTTCGTGCGCGAGCGGTGAATAGCACTGGTTTCTGCCCGCGGAAATCTACTTCCGGATTGATGGGTGGTAGAGTACCAGTAGGTACGGCCCGGCTGTACAGCATTACCCTTTCTGTAATGGCTGCTCAGGTGTTCTTGTGTTTTATATTTGTTGATTTCTTTTTAATTTACACCTTAAGCCAAGAATTCCTAACCTGAACAGTGGAATACATTCATTTGCTGTCATTTTGAGATGCAGCTCGAGCAATGTTTGAAATCACAGATTCCTTCAATAGCGCCGGGTGCTATAGCAACGGGATAAAAGCTGGCCAACTAAAATACAAATATTATTGTTTACATTACCGAATCTTGCAACAGTTGGTTGATGCACTCATCGTGTATACACAACACAGTGCCTCCCACTGACATTAGTGGGCATGATGGCCAATCGCCACAGTCCTGAGGCAGTTGTGTTCAGATTTGTGCTGTGACGAAGTTCCAGAGGCCTTGACAGAAATCTGCTCGGGCTGTCTGTCGACAATAATTTATCTTACCGTTGCTACACTAATTCCCTTCTCTTAAAAGAATGAATTTGTATTGAAAGTGTTATTGTTATGTTTCCAGTGCTTGTGTTATTGATTTCAAGTACAAATAATCCGTATGCATTTTAAGTCTCCAGATACAATGGACGGTAGTTGTCAGTGCTGGACACTTATTTATGTAATGTATCTATACAAAAGGTAGACCCCTTGTTCTGTATAATGGCATGAACATATGTGAATATCGAAACATCTATACCGCCGCTCCTTAGACACAGGGAGCAGATGTGTGACAATTTAGTGAGTAACTAACATTGTCTATAAGGTGTGCATGCATCACGCATGTCTCTTCTTAGAGCAGTCTCTGAAGTGACTTCTATGTGGTGTTTTCTGCTGAATCACGGAACTGTGAAATGTACTCACCTGCAGTGCAATGCAAGGGATTGTGGTAACTGTCTACTACATACCTCTTCCCCTGCAGGGGGACCCACGGTCTTTCTTTCCATGAGGTAACCCCTGGGGTACCTTTTAGGCACCCCAATTAGCTATTACAGAGGTAGGGAGAGCACACGAGGAACATAAACAAGCACCACTGCAGCACAGAAAATGGAGGGACCAGCACAGAGGCAATAGAAACTAATAAAGTGATGCTGGACAAACCACCCTGCAGCAGCAACCTATGCACTGAGTTTTCCAACAGGCTGGCGTTGCTCCTACGAACAGAACACCAAAAGGGGAAAATAATGGCCTTTTTCACTTTGAAGTCAAATTTGTAAAGAATATAAGGTTTCCACTCTTCTTTTTCCTCTCTGCATAAATATACTGGATAAAAAACGGAAAAAGCCACTTGTTGTTATGCTGACTAATTTACACGTTTTATCTGTGCTAAGGTTGCATCCCCCGCTCAGTAGTTTGTATTTGTGATTTCTGTTTTATCTATGGCTCTGTTACATCACAATTACTGCAAGCTTTGCCCATGCATGCAGTGTGCAACAAACCATGTGCACGCTGTTCAGGGCCGGACTGGCTACCGGGCTTTTCTTAATAAACAATGCAAAACAAATGTTTTGAAAGGTAGGCTTTAAAGCTATTTGTTTTGCATTGCAGAAGCGCCTGCAGTTCTCCAGCAACAAATTCGTCCCCTTCGCAGTGAACCTGGACCCCACTCTGCCTCCCCAGTAAAAAACGCCCGGTAGCCAGTCCGGCCCTGACGCTGTTTACACCAAACAGTCCGTCTGTCGGGCACTACGCTATGCAGCGCGCCTGCATAAGAGGCAGCAAAGCACACGTGAGCAACGGGTCCTGCTAAGTGCCAACACTATACTAATATGCTATAGATCATGCGCGGGCTTTAGCTTTATAATGTTTGCTGCTAAAGCTTCTTTAATTTATTAGAAGGCGTGTGAGAGAGCTTCTTTGTTCACCCCTGTTTGGTGTCTGATATCACTTTGTTGATACTCATAACACGACTAATCATTATGCAGCATGCACCTGCAACCACCAGTTCAAATTGAGCACTTGGTGGAATGGTGCATTTTCTAACCCTGCCGGAGCGGAGCACGCTAAATCCCTACTACCCCTTTTCTGCCACCATGCTTCTACAGAATATTAACAAGCATTTGCAATGCAATAGGTCTCGCATTTACGCGAGTTTAAGCTATTGCCATTGTAAATGACAATGTCTTGTATTTATGTTTTGAAAACCAAAACCAAAATAAAAGGCATAGCCATTTACAATGCCAATGGCTCAAACCCGCGTAACTGCGAGACCTATTGCATTGCAAATGCTTGTTTGGTTTGTTTTTACTGGACCTGCCTCGGTGTCAGATGTTTTAAACAGCAAGTATGATCTACATAAGGCTTGGGTTTTTCTGATTGATGTGTTGATGGTACTTTCTGAATAACCCCTAGCCAGAAAACTTTCTCTGCTGTCTCTTTGAGCTATCTTTAAATCGGTATCACTGCTAACTTAACGGAGTAAGACCTCCGACCCTCGGTCTAGGTCCACTCTCTCCCCACTGCTCCGCTGTGCCGTCTCTTGCCTCCAGACCCCGACCTCCTCCTTGGGAGGTTCGAGGCTGCTGCCCGCTCCTGCGCCTGCTGCCTGCTCCAACTGGGACCAGACTGCCTCCAACCACCGTAACCTTTCTCAGACGCTTTTTTTCTTAATTTTTTCCCCTGTTGTGCCACTGTTATTGTGCCCATCGGTGTCTTGCTCTAATTCCACCACTGTTTTTATTTTCTCGTGCCTGCCTGTTCCTTTTGCCTTTCGCCGGTGATGCCCTTTACGTCCCTCTCCCCCGGAATTCCCCCCGGAATTCCCTGCTCCCGCCTCCCAGCCTCTCCTCCCTCCCACCTCCCTACTTAATGGTGGCCGCTGCGCGGTCGTGCAGCGGACGCACGCAGCGGGCGCGCCACCGGCGCACCAAAGGCGCGCCAAAGGCAAGCCCGTCTGCGCCCGTCCGCGGCCCGACCACGGCCAGCGCCAGGAACCCTGGCCCTCCCACTACCCATCGCTACGACACCACCACCCTCCTCGCACTCAACCCTGGAAGACTTAGAGAATGCCAACAGGCCTCGCCGAACACGACCCACGGCCAGTTCTCCTGCCTCCACTGCCGCCAGACCCTCACCGCCACCCCGGCCTCCAACACCGCCGACGCCAGCACCGGCGACACCCTAAAATGCATCCTCCTCAACGTACGCTCCGTACAAAAACACGCCATGAAAATCTGGAACCTACTCGACTTTCTTTCGCCCGACATCGCCTTCTTCACAGAGACCTGGACCAACGCATCCTCCGCCCCCGACATCAGCACCGCCATCCCAGACGGATACAAGATCCAGAGGAAAGACCGCCCCAACCACCCAGGAGGGGGCCTCGCCATCGCCCACAAGAGCACCCTCCGCCTCACCACCTCCAGCGAAACCTTCCCCTCCGCCGAACACCTGCACTTCAAGATCCAGACCACCCCCAAAGCCACACTCCGAGGAACCCTCGTCTACAGACCCCCCGGCCCCCGAACACCCTTCGCCGCCACCATCACCGACTTCATCGCACCCCACGCGATCGCTTCAACAAACTACATACTCATTGGAGACCTGAACTTCCACCTCGACAACCCCAGCGACCCCAACTCCACTATCCTTCATGACAACCTCGCCAGCATCGGACTTAAACAACTCGTCAACACACCGACCCACAGAGCAGGACACACCCTCGACCCCATCTTCGCGGCAGGAAACAGCGTCCATTTCAGCCACACAACGCAGCCGCCATGGACCGACCACCACTGCGTACACTTCGCCATCAACAAACCCAAGGCACCCAAACCAGCCCCACGCCCACCACGAAGGAATTGGAGCAAGGTTACCGACGAGCAACTTAACTCCACCCTCAACCGAGACAACCACACCTGGGCACCCGACGCAAACAGCGCAAACGACGCAGCCAGAGAACTCCACACCTGGATCTCCAACTGCGTAGATGAGCTCGCCCACTACGCAACCCCCGACAGACAACGCCCCAGGAAAGCCGCCTGGTTCACAACTGCTCTCCAAGAAGCCAGACGCACCTGCAGACGCCTGGAGAAGAACTGGAGAAACACCAAGACAACCGAAAACCACACCACCTACAAGGACGCCATGACGGACTACCACAACCAGATCAGAGCCACCAAAAGGAACTTCATCCACAACAAAATCCTGGCCAACTCCACCAACTCCAAGGAACTTTTCAGTGTCAGTCAAGAATTCACCAACCCACGCAGCGAAGCCACAGACATCACCCCATCCCAAGACCTCTGCGACAAGCTTGGAACCTATTTCCACCTCAAGATCAAAAACCTCTACAACAACTTCATCGACCATCCACCAGGCGCCACAGACGGCCCCCCGCCCCCCAGAAACACCAGCCAGCCCACCATCTCCAACTGGACACCGATCACGGCAGAAGACACCACCTCAACCATGAAAAGCATCCACTCGGGGGCCCCCACCGACCCCTGCCCCCCTCACGGCTACCACAGAGCCATGGCCGCCATTGCACCCGAACTACAACGCACCATTAACACCACCTTCAAAACAGGCACCTTCCCAGACGACTGGAAGCACGCAGAAGTCAGACCCCTGCTCAAGAAGCCCACAGCTGACCCCACCGACCTCAAGAACTATCGGCCCATCTCGCTCCTCCCCTTCGCAGCCAAAGTTGCAGAGAAAACAGTCAACAGGAAACTGACACGATTCATTGAAGAAAACGAAGTCCTCGACCCGTCCCAATCCGGATTCTGAAGCAACCACAGCACAGAGACCGCCCTACTCACCGCCACAGACGACATCCGCACCCTCCTGGACCAAGGCCACTCCGCAGCCCTCATCCTACTCGACCTATCAGCAGCCTTCGACACCGTCTCCCATCGCACACTAGTCGTCAGACTACACGACGCAGGCATACAAGGAACAGCCCTGGACTGGATCCGATCATTCCTCACCAGAAGAAGCCAAAGGATCAGACTCCCACCCTTCCTCTCCGACCCCACGAAAATCACCTGTGGAGTCCCACAGGGTTCATCACTGAGCCCCACCCTCTTCAACATTTACATGGCCCCCTCGCAGCCATCGTCCGACAAACGGCCTCAACATCGTATCCTACGCCGACGACACCCAGCTTATCCTCTCCCTCACCAAAGACCCCACCACTGCCAAACTCAACTTCCAGAAAGGAATGCAAGACGTCGCAGTCTGGATGACCAACAGCTGCCTGAAGCTCAACGCCGAGAAGACAGAAGTCCTCGTCCTCGGTACCACCCCTTCTGCATGGGACAACACCTGGCCGACCGCCCTCGGAAGCCCACATACCCCCTCAGACCACGCCAAGAACCTCGGCATCGTACTCAACTCATCACTCTCCATGAACCGACAGGTCAACGCCGTCACCTCCAGCTGCTTCAACACCCTCCGCATCCTCTGCAAGACCTTCAAGTGGATCCCCCCTGAGTCAAGGAAGACAGTCACCCACGCACTCATCACCAGCAGACTGGACTATGGAAACGCACTCTACGCCGGCATCAACAAGTCCCTACTCCGCAAACTCCAGACAGTACAGAACACCGCCGCCAGACTCGTCCTCGGCATCCCCCGACACGAACACATCAGCCAACACCTACGAAGTCTCCACTGGCTCCCTGTGGAGAAAAGAGTCACTTTCAAAATCCTCACTCATGCCTAGAAATGCCTACACAACAACGGACCCAAATACCTCAACGACAGAATCAACTTCCACGTACCCAAAAGAAACCTCCGATCTTCCAACCTCGCACTGGCCGAAACCCCGCGCATCCACAGAGCCAGAGCAGGCGGAAGATCCTTCTCTCACATTGCAGCCAAGACCTGGAACGAGCTACCGGCAGACATCAGACGCGCCCCTCCCTGAACACCTTCAGGAAGACCCTCAAGACCTGGCTCTTCGGCTAAACAAATCTGCGGACCCCCCTCAGCGCCTTGAGACCCTCACGGGTGAGTAGCACGCTTACAATTCCCTGATTGATTGATTGATTGAACTATTCTTCTGATCCTAAGCATTTCTCCAAATGGAATATATAACCATATAAGCATATAATATATATATATATATATATATATATATATATATTCACTGAAAAAACCATAGGTTTTAGACACAGTTATAGTTAGTTGGACATTTCACTCGTACAAAACCCGTGAAATTCCCCCGTTATAGTTAGTTCAGCTAACTATAACTCGCGCCCCGCAATGCACTGCTGATGACGTCACATATTACATCACTCATGACATGGTCAGTGACATCACTGATGACATCACTGATGACATCTCAAATGACATCACTGTTGACATCATGCAGTGACTGTGTGTTTCTGTAAAGTTTAAATATTTTTAATATATATAGGAAAAGACGTATTGAAGAATGAGTGGGTGTATAAGTGTCTGTATGGATGATTTAGTAGGTGCGTGACTGACTCTATAAGTGAGTGATTTAACGTATCTTACTGAATGCATGGGTTAGTGACTAAACTGGGTGAATGTCTGTATCCGTCTGTCTGTTGCTGTGTAAGTGGCTGCATGTGTTTGTGAATAGCTACATGAGTGTGTATATGAGTTATTGAATGGTTGTCTGAGTATCTGTATGGGTGCCTGAGTGTTTGTGTGGGAGGGTGTGTGCGACTCTGTGCATAGATGTGTGAGTGGGTGATTCACTGGGTGGATGGTTTCAAGAGTGCATCTGTGATAGACTGTATGGGTGGGTAAGTGTGTGTAAGAGTGTGTTAGTGAGTGAATGTATGTCCCAGTGGTACATGTGTGAGTAACTACATATGTGAAAGGCAGTATATATGTGTGTTGGAGTATATAAATAGCTATTAGCGAGAGTGAGTGATTGTGATAGTGGCTGTATGGATGAGTGTGTGCTTGTATCAGTGATTGTATAAGAGCGTAACAATGTGCTAGTATTTGTATGATTAAGTGAGCTGGTGTGTGTATAACTGTATAGGTGAGTAAATGGCAGTGTGTTTAATTATTTGCATGACTGACTAGGTGTGTGAGTACCTCTATGGATGAGTGGCGGTGTTTGAGTGTCTATATAGGAGTAAGAGTGCATATGATAGTCCTGTACTGAGTGACCATAAGTATGAGTGACTGTACGGGTGAGTGAGTGGATGTGTGTGTGTAGACCTAAGAATCAGTGAGTGGGTATGTAGTTATTGGTGTTGGAGTGTCTATGGTTTTGCGAATGGCAGTCTGTAATTTAGAGTGGGTGTATCAAAGGTTATATTAGGGTGTGAGGAGGTGCATCAGATTATCACGTGGATGATGTCATCAGTGATGTCATTTGAGATGTCATCAGTGATGTCACTGACCATGTCATGAGTGATGTAATATGTGACGTCATCAGCAGTGCATTGCAGGCGCGAGTTATAGTTAGCTGAACTAACTATAACGGGGAATTTCACGGGTTTTGTACGAGTGAAATGTCCAACTAACTATAACTGAACCTAAAATCTATGGTTTTTTCAGTGAATTTCAAAGGTTTTTTAAATGCTAATTTCTAACTATAACGTGTCTGAAACCTATGGTTTTTTCTGTGAATTTCAAAGGTTTTTAAATGCTAATTTCTAACTATAACGTGCCTGAAACCTATGGTTTTTCAGTGAATTTCAAAGGTTTTTAAATGCTAATTTCTAACTATAACGCCCTAAAACCTATGGTTTTTTCAGTGAATTTCAAAGGTTTTGTAAATGACAATTTTTAAATGTATTTATTGTTATATTTATTTTTTTGATACTGATTTACTACATTTTTTAAAACTATTTATTTTTAGATATTTTATTTATTAAATTACATTGTAATTACATTATACATTACATTACAAAATATACTTTCTCTGAATGAATTACTTTAGTTTAAATAGTTTGCAAATAGGCAATAGAGTTTTAAGTACAGTAGTTACAGTTGTTGCAATGGGCAACACAATTTCAAACACAATGCAACATAGAGCTGAATGTGAATTTCTAGTTAAATGCAATTAGTTACTTTATGGATTACTTTTCTAACCACAGGACTGGATCCTAGATTCAGTCCTGGGACATCTCCTGTAAACAGTTGAGTAAAAGCGTTTTGGTTACAGTAGTGATTTTTAAGGAATATTATTGTATTTTAAAAGTTGACAGAAACTTTTTCACATAGAATCACCAATGTTATCCTATGGGAGGAAATTCACTTAGCAGGTAAGTAGTGTTATCGTTACTTTTTCTTACTCAGTGTTGGATCCTGGATCCAGCACTGGTGCATCTCCTGTAAACAGTTGAAAGAATGCGTTTAAGTCATACAGGCGATTTTTAAGGAATATTTGTAATTTGTGAAAATCGACACTTTGAAACTTTTCTGCTGAAAACCAGACAATGGATTCCTACGGAAGGAAATATAAGTTACTGGTAAGTACGGTTAGAATTACTTTTCAGGGTCAGTGCTGGGCTAAAAGATGCAGCACTGGGTTCTCTCCTGATAACAGGTGAGTAAATCGGAATTCGTAGTTCGGTTGATTTTAGAGGAATATTATAAAGTTCCAAAACTCCACACTTAGAAGAATTTCCAAGTGAAACCAGTCAATGTTAGCCTATGGAAGGAAATTCAAGTTGCTGGTAAGTACGGTTAAAATTACTTTTCAGGATCAGTACTGGGCTGAAAGATGCAGCACTGAGGTCTCTCCTGATAACAGGTGAGTAAATCGGAATCCGTATTTCGGCTGAATTTAGAGGAATATTATAAAGTTCCAAAACTGCACACTTAGAAGAATTTCCAAGTGAAACCAGTCAATGATATCCTATGGAAGGAAATTCAAGTTACTGGTAAGTACGGTTAAAATTACTTTTCAGGATCAGTACTGGGCTGAAAGATGCAGCACTGAGGTCTCTCCTGATAACAGGTGAGTAAATCGGAATTCGTAGTTCGGCTGATTTTAGAGGAATATTTGTATGTTTCAAAAATCGACACTTAGAAACTTTTTCAGCAAAAAGCAGGCAATGATATCCTATGGAAGGAAATTCAAGTTACTGGTAAGTACGGTTAAAATTACTTTTCAGGATCAGTGCTGGGCTAAAAGATGCAGCACTGGGTTCTCTCCTGATAACAGGTGAGTAAATCCGAATTCGTAGTTCGGCTGATTTTAGAGGAATATTTGCACAATGGTGATGGGAGGGGGCGGGGCCTGAGGTGACATCTAGGCAAACGCGCCCCGTGGCGCGTTTTAAGTTGGGGATTAAGTCCCCTTGAATCATGAGGGTCCCTGAGGGCCAACTAGCCCACCAGGAACCTCCAGTATGCCAGAGGCTGCGTTGCAGAGACGTGTACAGAGGCCACACCCCTTTACACCTCTCTGCAACGCAGCTCTGTGGCGCTTTCTGGACGTACCTGTTGGGCTAGTTGGCCCCCAGGGACCCTCAGGATTGAAGGGGATTTAATTCCCCATCTTAAAACAGGCCACGGGGCCTGTTTGCACACATGTCACCTGAAGCCCCGCCCCTCCCTTCACCACTGTGCAAACGCGCCCGTGGCGCGTTTTAGGTTGGGGGATTAAGTCCCCTTGAATCCTGAGGGTCCCTGGAGTCCAACTAGCCCACCATGTACTTCCAAAAGCGCCACAGAGCTGCGTTGCAGAGAGGTGTAAAAAGGGGCGTGGCCTCTGTACACCTCTCTGCAACGCAGCCCCTGGCGCATACTGGAGGTTCCTGGTGGGCTAGTTTGCCCCCAGGGACCCCCAGTATTCAAGGGGAATTACTTCCCCTTCTCAAAACGCGCCAGGGGCGCGTTTGCAGACTGCTGCAGGGAGTGGGCGGGCCTCCGGCACGATGCCGGTCTTTTTTTTTTTTTTTTGATTGGGAGGGGGCTGCGTGGCCCCCTTCCCTTGGCCACTTTGGCCGCGGGGACCCCATCCCCGGGGCCTGAGCATTTTATTATTTTTTTAAATTAAAAAAAAAACGGGAAGGGGGCCGCGTGGCCCCCTTCCCTGGGCCTGTATTGGCCCCGGGGACCCCATCCCCGGGGCATGCCCTCAATTTTTATTTTTTTAATTTGGAGGGGGGCTGCGTGGCCCCCTCCTCAGGCCCCGGGGACCCCATCCCCCGGGGCCGGACTTGCCCTTTTTTTTTTTTTTTTTTAATTTTTTATAATTTGGGGAGGGGGGCTGTGTGGCCCCCTCCCTGGCCACTTATGGCCCCGGGGACCCCATCCCCTGGGGCCTGGCCTCTGGTTGGGGACTGTGGAGGGGTCCCCAATCCCCCCACAGTCCAGCCGGCTCCCCGTGTCCTACGGGAGCCGGCATTGCTTTTCCACTTGGGGAGCAGCTAACATGCTGCTCCCCATGTGGAAAGCAATTGAGTTTGCATTTTGAAAGAGAGAGCAGGTTTCCTGCTCTCCTTTCAAAATGCAAACCAAGTTTGCTATGACAGGACGGGAGCCGCGACGCTCCCGTCCTGTCATAGCAAACTACAGTGTCCCGGGGTAGGCACCCCGGGACACTGCAGGAGCCGGCCCTGGGGGTGGCAGTCCCCAGGGCCATCAAGGGCTCCAGGAGGGGGGCCGCACGGCCCCCTCCCATCCAGTGCACAGCCCCGGGGAGGTGGTGGTCCCCGGGGCTTTGGGGGTCCGTAACGGACCACCATATTCAAATCTTTAGTGCCCCGGGGAGGTGGCGGTCCCCGGGGTGTGTGGGGGGGCCTTAGAGGCCCCCCACATATTAAAAAGAAACCCTGCATGCCCCCGGGACTTGGCCCACCCGGGGGCCAATTAACAACGAAGCGCGAAAGACCGCGCTTCGTTTTTTTTTTTTTCTCGGCGGGATCCGCGCACCCTGAGCGCATCCCGCAGATTTCTTTTTTTTTAAATGCTTTTTTCTGCCCAGGGGGTCCTTGTGGGACCTCCTGAGCAGACCTAGGGGGTCAGGGTGTTTCTACCCTGCCACCTTTGTGCGTTTTGCGCACTTGTTTCTTCTGGGTTTTTTTTCTAATCGGCAGGATCCGCGCACCCTGAGCGCATCCTGCCGATTTAAAAAAAAAAATGCTTTTTTCTGCCCAGGGGGTCCTTGTGGGACCCCCTGAGCAGACCTAGGGGGTCAGGGTGTTTCTACCCTGCCCCCTTTTTGCGCTTTGCGCACTTGTTTCTGCCGAGGGACAAAATGGCTGCCAACACTTCCTGATTTGGAGTGTTGACAGCCACTTGAAAGCCAATTAACATGCAGCTCGTGATCGGGAGGGTGCGCGCAGGGTGCACTCAGGGTGCGCGAATCCGACGCGGCCATAGATATATATGTGATTTTCCTTTTCATTTTCTCTGGAACTACTGAACGGATTTACACCATTTAACAAAAGGGTTCTTTCTGAACCAAGAACTACCTCTTTGCCAAATTTGGTGTAATTCCGTTCAGCAGTTCGGGCTGTAGCCGTGTCTAAAGTTTCCTATGGGAAAATGAATGGGGAAAACACGTTTTGGGACCCCCTTTTTCTCGGCCCCGCTTGACGAATCACCCCGAAACTTTCAGGGTAGGAGCGGACCGGAGCGGGCCATAAAGTTTGAAAATTTCGCGAAGATTCGTCAACCGGCAAGAGAGTTATTTCAAATAGAATGTCGCGGATTTCCTATGGAAAATAGGTCCTAACTATAACTATCTACTGGCGACCGCCAGTAGATAATATATATATATATATATATATATATATATATATATATCCACAAAAAAGTTTGCCCTGAGGCGAGAACGAGCCAACTGCAGGGTGGCATAGCCATGAATTTATTTAATACAGCGATCACAGTCCAGAGTTAAAATAATTTCTCCATTTCTCCTTACGCGTTTCAAAACCAGGCGGTTTCTTCGTCAGAGGAACATCACTTTGAAGGAAAGTAGCCCCATGCATTTAAGCGCACGCACAGTTACTCCCAGGTGGGCTTGGTATTAAGCATGCTGGTGCTTGTAGTTTAAGGTGACAGGCATCGTTATTACCCCAGTGGGTTCCATTCAAAGTGCGGATGAAAGTCATAAAAATACCCATGTGGGCCTCCGGGCCGAGAAAGCTGTTCTTTTCATCTCTCTGCCCGCTGTGCCCTACATCACGACGTGAAGTCTTTCCGTCGTCAGGCCCCACAAGAACACTCGTGGTGGCAAGTTCTCTGCGGCCAGGCATGCCGCATTTAAATTCACAAAAAAGTTTGCCCTGAGGCGAAAACGAGCCAACTGCAGGGTGGCGTAGCCATGAATTTATTTAATATAGCGATCACAGTCCAGAGTTAAAATAATTTCACCATTTCTCCTTACGCGTTTCAAAACCAGGCGGTTTCTTCGTCAGAGGAACATCACTTTGAAGGAAAGTAGCCCCAAGCATTTAAGCGCACACACAATTACTCCCAGGTGGGCTTGGTATTAAGCATGCTGGTGCTTGTAGTTTAAGGTGACAGGCATCATTATTACCCCGGTGGGTTCCATTCAAAGTGAGGATGAAAGTCATTAAAATACCCACGTGGGCCTCCGGGCCGAGAAAGCTGTTCTTTTCATCTCTCTGCCCCGCTGTGCCCTACATCACGACGTGAAGTCTTTCCATCGTCAGGCCCCACAAGAACACTCGTGGTGGCAAGTTCTCTGCGGCCAGGCATGCCGCATTTAAATCCACAAAAAAGTTTGCCCTGATGCGAGAACGAGCCAACTGCAGGGTGGAGTAGTCATGAATTTATTTAATACAGCGATCACAGTCCAGAGTTAAAATAATTTCTCCATTTCTCCTTACGCGTTTCAAAACCAGGTGGTTTCTTCGTCAGAGGAACATCACTGCTATTGTGGTACACGCCCATTGGGCGGAACTGTATTTCATCGCCGCGAGTGCGGCGCAACATTCCCTGCAGCTGTGCCTCTCTGGACACCAGTGATCAAGGGCTAGTCAGCCCGAAACATGTTTGGACATTAATTTTGACTGTGGAGGTGATGCTGTTAATCCCTGCAATCCTGCCATTAAAAAAGGTTTGAAACACGAGCGTGTGTGGCGCCTCAACGGTTGGGCTTCTTTCTCTTTGGATATATATATATATATATATATATATATATATATATATATATATATATATATATCAAGCAATCCTTTTCCTCCAGCCGGATTGAAGCAGACACCTCAGGCAGTTTCAGTTTCTTTATTGTTCATCCACCTTTACGCGTTTCGAGTGACTGGTGCGTCCTTGGTCACATGGCATGCACGCATACTGACAACACTTTTATGTAATCAAAATCATAGATATGGAGACAAACTCCCCTATCAATTCATTGTGGAGATGGGTAGATTGACTGCAACATAAACAATAAAAAATTGCCACAGAATTACTTTTTACAATTGATGTGGATCCAGGTCACTTTGGCATGAGTTATGAATAATTTCATGAGTTTTCATTGCCATAATTTGAGTGGTCATTCTATGTACCCTGTCAATATTACTACCAACTCTATTGTGAAATAGCAATTTCTATCATATTGCACAATTTGCTCAGATGGCCTTGCTACCCAATACCATCCCAATGGCACATCCTTTATACTTCTTCATTTATAATACCCAGATTGTGCTTCACAGTAAGATTTTCACAAGTTTCTTTTATCGCTTTCATTGATAAACTGAATGTACTTAGTGTGAAGCCTCTAGGCCCTGTGCTCATCATGACCTAGTCTCATTTTGAATTAGTTAAAAATAAAGCCCAAGTGGGCAATCACTTACTCAGATCAAATATTGACATATTCTAATGCCCACTATTTGAAAATCAACATCTATGGTTCAAAGTTATGTAGTCACGACAATTGAACCCAACTCCTAGCTGTGTATTCTCATGCTAGTGCATTTTGGACCACATACATTGACAATAGTGATATTCATCAGATGGACCCCCATTCCTGTGGCAATGAAATTCCAATTAGGTGGTGAAAAGAACGTTAAAGACAAGTAAAAGAAGAAAAAATGAGTAAGAGAAAAAAGAGTAAAGAAAAAAGAGAAAAAGAGAAAAAGGAAAAAAGAACGAGAATCTTGGCCCAATGGGCATTCACACAGTCAACATGATTCACATGATTAGAGGCATTAGAGGCAGGAGTGTAACTTCTCATCATAATTGGGACCATTCGGAGGCCTTGCAATTGAGACTTATGATTTCTGGGCTGCGTTGTACGAGAGCATCCTTAAGTGAGCATGCTCGTTTGTAAGTGATCAGAGGGCTCTTGGGTAGGAGTGTGCCAATTACATGGTTAGCCTTAACAACATGGCAGTTTTTCTTTAGTAAGGTCCGCAGTTTCTTTTCCTGGTTGTTGTACGGGGTTAGAAATCTTACCCTACCCCTACATTGCACTTTATTTTCTCCTTTTATGCCTCACAAACAAAATTGTCTCCCTTTCCTTTTTGTTAGCTGATATTTGTGCTTCCTGTATCCCTCTTGGGTTATACCTCTCTGTAAGAAACTCTTCTTCCTTTTTTTTTTTTTGAAATGTGTCCCCCCAACACCCCGAACCCCCATCCAAGCCAGCCAAAATACAGAAAATACAGGTAGCGAGCAGGTGCAAACAGTAGACATATATACAATGAGAACATAAATATGCCACAAATATTCAAATCATAACACAATGCAGAAGCCCTAAGCCTAAGTTAAAATTAGTCTTCATAGACTCAAAGGTGGTAAAGTTTTTGTCGTCAAAAAAGTCCCCAAGAATGAATGGACCATAATTTTTCCCCAAACACCTTATGTGGGGATCATGGAATATATCCGGTAATAGAGGATTGTCTTGGAGGGGAGAATAGAAACTAAACCAGCCACTCTCAAGTTTTTTCCTGACACTGGTCCAAACTCGGTATGCATACAATAGGGTCTTGAATCTAACTTTCTTAAAATAACCAAATTCTAAATGTCGAAACAGGCATCCATGAGCCACATCATTGAGGGTCAATTCAAAACATGACAGGGTCGTATTGACAGCAGCCAATTCTTTAGTTGGGCCAAACAATAGAAGAGTCATTTGTTGTAGTGCCGAGGCCCAATAATACAGACGAAAGTTTGGTACTGCCCAGCCCCCTCGCTCTCTTGGAAGGGAAAGGAACTTCAGAGCCCTCTGAGGTCTGGCATAAGCCCATAGAAATCTCCCCATCATACTGTCCAAAGCCTTAAACCATGTGTTATTCACCTCAAGGGGTATGGCTCTGAAAAAATATAATTTATTTGAGAGGAACCTCATTTTAATAAGTTGCTCCTCCCAATCAAGGTGAGTCTAAGTTTATTCCACCTACGCAGCTCATTCTTGATTTTATTAATTAATGGGCCAAAGTTACCCTCTACCACTTTGTCCGTATCTGCACTGATATTAACGCCCAGATATACTGCGTTCAATACTACCCGTGTATCCTCAAACTGTAGATGATCATTTATGAGTATCTGTTTTTGTCCTGATTGAGTCTATAACCAGAGATACGGCCGAGTTGATCAGCCTCTGATTTGATTTCATTAACTGCCAGGATGGGATTTGGAGTGACTATAATCAGGTCATCAGCGTATGCCAGGATTTTAGTATTCCAGCCACTAGTGGACATTGGTAGAATTGACGGATTACCTTTAATTCGGTGAATGAGAGGATCAATATAAAGGGCAAAGAGCAGCGGGGAACATGGACATCCCTGCCTAGTCCCCTACTAGATCTTTACTGTCTCTGATTCTCCCCCCATTAACGAGATTTTGGCCATAGGATTAGTGTATAATGCTTTAATCTACCTAATAAATTCCCACCCCAGGCCCTTCTTCTCCAATATTGCCCATAAATATGGCCAGGAGACCCTATTGAACGCTTTCTCGGCGTCAAGGAGTAGCAATGCCATAGGGTCTCCTTGGATCTTAGCCACATCAGATAAAGTTATCACCTCATGAATGTGGTCTGTTGTTCCCATTCCTGGGATGAAACGTGTTGTACAGGTGAGACAATTTTCTTAATTATCTCGGATAGCCTCGTGACTAGGATTTTAGCATAGATTTTAGTATCATAATTGATTAATGTGAATGGTCAATATGAACCTAGCTCCAACACAGGTTTTCCCTTTTTTTGGAAACACCACAATCTTGGCCGAGGCCCATGAATCTGGAGGAGGGGTGCCCCTTTGAATAGCTAAAAATGCCTCGAGCATATATTTATGGAGGCTGGTGGCAAAAATTTTATAAAATTCCTCCGGAATTAGGTTTGCCTGTGCAGCTTTTCCAGACGCTAATCTAGAAGCCACAAGTGTGACTTCTTCTGCAGAGAGAGGTTGATCTAAAAGCTCGCAATCCTCTCCATTTAGTGTTTCCAAGGCCTCATAATCCATATATTATTTTGTCTCACCTGCCTCTACACTCTCCTCAGCATACAATTGCTGATAATATCTCTGAAAGGCAGAACGTATCCCCCCTTCTTCAGAGATAAGTCTGAGATCAGGGTCTCGGATTTGTTTAATATTCCCGTAGGTTGCCTGTTGCCTAGCACGAAACGCTAGCGTATGCCCCACCTTTCATTAAATTCATATGTTTTGTTCTTCCAAACCATATATTTTTCCACCGCTTTCTTGGCAGAGATAGCCCCTATTGCTGTTTTAGCGAACACAACATGGAGCTGAGCATCCTCAATATCTAATCTGGCAGAGACAGCTTCTACCAAACCTGCCTCAGCCCGTGATAAAGCCTGATAAAGTTCCAGGATATGTTGCTTCTCCTTCTTCTGTCTATACCAACTAAATCTTGCGGTTTCCCCATGAATCCCTGCTTTAAATGTATACCATATCCCAAATCCTGAGTTTTAGGCCATAAACATTGGAATCCACTTCCTCATATGCATGACATAGTCATCATCTAACAGCAAAGCTCTCTCAAATAACCAGCCCCTGCTCGGTTATGGAATAGATTGAATATCTAGCTCTAACACTAAGGGGTTGTGATCAGATATCACCCGAGGATATTTAAATATTCGGGAAGCATGAACTAATCTGCTAGATATAAAAAAAATAGTCCAGACGGACATGCACCTGATGAGGAGCTGAGTAGAATTTATAGCCGGGATCTATAGATTCCTTAACGGCCTATACACCGTAAAGCCCATGAGTAGTTACAAGCTGCATCAATAACCGGAAGACCTTGGGCTTACACCCTTGATGGGTAGTAACGCCAGCCCCCAGGGCGCCCCCTTTAATATTGATAATAAAATCCCCACACATCACCAAAGGAAGGGGCCATCCCGCTAGTTCAGCACAGAGCCAGTCCAATAATGCTGAATCGTCTGTGACGGGCCCATAGATAGAGCATAGTGTAAAAGAACCTCCTGTATAAAGACATTCTGCAATAGCCCATCTACCATATCTATCTGCCCTAGCTCCAGTATACCGGATCTTACCCTTCTGTGCGAGTATCACCACCCCGCAAGTGTGGATTCCTTGCAGAGTCCTAGATATATTTTT
Source organism: Calotriton arnoldi (assembly GCA_963921515.1). NCBI lineage: Eukaryota > Metazoa > Chordata > Amphibia > Caudata > Salamandridae > Calotriton > Calotriton arnoldi. Next base: position 121,261 of record CAWUFW010018066.1, read on the forward strand.
ATATCCTGAAAATTCCAATAGATGTTTTGGGTCTCCTCAACATGTGTTTCCTGCATACAAAGAATGTCGGCTTGTAAGTATTGCAAGTCTAGGTTCATCTTTTGCTTCTTTCGGAAATTATTCAGCTTATAGATATTAACTGAGGCTATGCGTAAGCTACTCATGTTTTAACATAATGCAATATAGCCTAACAACCACCTGCCCACACAGACAAAATCCTACAAATTGCTTGGATCCCCCAACCACAGCCTCTCCAAGAGGCCCCCCACCCTCCCCGAGTATCCCCCAGCCACCCACCCCCCTACCACAAGCAAAAGGGACCCTGGTGATGGCACTACCAGCAAGCCATCCCTGCCTCCCCCCCCGGCCCCAAGCCAACCAACCCTACCATAGCCCAAAGAAAAGAAGAAGACAGAGAGGAACAAAACAAATAAAAAGGAAGGAAAGCAAGTCTGCTATGCATGACCTCTCCAAAGCCTTCTCCAGAAACATAGGTAAACCAACCACAAGATCCAGAAATATACGCAGAAGAAAAGAGAAAAAGAGATAGACCAAGCAAGAGAATAGAAGGGCCCCAGTCCACACAGAGAGTGAAGCATCCAAGGGTTTATCAACCCAGTCCCGTCTCATTGGTGATCTCCTGCAAATAGTCTTGAGCTTTATCTTCTGACAAGGATGTCCGTGTCCTTCCCTTGAAGATGATCTTGAAGCGAGCAGGACTTAACAAATACACCTCACAGCCGAGTCTCTGAAAAGAGGGAAATAGCTGCTGTGGCCGCCACCTTCTCTCCAACGTCGCATGGCAGAAATCCGGAAGGACGAAGAAGGTATGCCCATCATATGACTGCCTTGCTTCTGGTCTTGCCTTATCAAAGATAGCCTGGCGTAGGAGGAAGTTGCCGAAATAGGCCAGAACAGCCCTAGGTTTCTCCGCCTGTTGAGAGTGGTTTTTCTTGGGCATTAGAGGAAAGCGATAAACCCTCTGAACTTTGGATTCCCAGTCCCATTGGGCAAGATCGGGGAAGGCTCCAGAAGGCTCCTTTTTCAGGAGCTTCAACATGAAGGATCTGATGTAATTTCCTACCACATTCTCTACGGGACCAAGAAACCGTAAGTCGTTCCTGCGTTGTCGATTCTCAAAATCCTCCAGTTTCCACATCACATCCACTAGCTGGGTCTCCTGTAAATTTTGCAGTTTCTCCACTGTTGCCACGGCGGCTAATGCTACCTCTGCCTGTTCCTCGACTGTAGTGATCCGCTCTGCCATCTCAGAGCATATTTTGTTGACTTTGCATCCAGCTCCTTGCATTTTCTTCATAGCCAGATGAGCCCTTTTATGTTCAACTCTAGCCTCAGACTGCATCTGCATCAGGATGGAGTAGATTGTATCTAATGTGGGAGCGGCTGGGGGGTTCATGTCTACTGAAGGTCCCCCCTGCAGCGTGCCTGATCTCTCTGCTTCGTTCTCACTATTTATCTGGCGAGTCTCAGAGTAGTCCCATTTCAATTGCCTAGTGATGCTTAACTCTGCTCCCGGCTCTCTATCACTCCTTTAAGATCTCTCGCTGCGCTTTCTTGAGAAGGGTAGTCGTTTTTGCGTTGATGGTTTCGACCTCCCCCATTCAGGCTATCTCCCAACAAATCTGGGGCAGAATCATCCTCCGTCAGTTCCTCACTAAGGTCGGAGAGGTCCGACTCATCCGTTAAAGAGAAAAATGTCTCTACTCCCTCTGGAGATCCTTCCATCTGTGCTGATGCATTTTGTCCTTGGTCTTTCCTTCAGGGGTCTTCCATGTCTCTCCCAGGGGTTTCATGCCCACTCAATCCCCCATCTGGTAGTGAAATAATAGTTGTCTCTGACCCCTGCACCCTGACTACTCCATTCTCTACAGGTGGATCGCTCCACTCTCCACTGTCACTCTCCTTTTGTATGGTATTATCGAGTGAGCCTGGGTCAGCCCTGTCAGAACCCCATGAGGAACAAGACCCCAATTTCCCAGGCACAGTTGAAGAGAGCGCAGAGGTAGCAGACCTACCCTGATCCCTTTGGAGTTGTCCCTTGAGTTTACCAGTGAAGATTTACGGGATTGGCGGCTGTTTCTCTTTTGTCACTTCAGGACATGTCAATCTCCCTTGTGCTCCTGGGTGGTCCAATTTCGGCCCTTCTGCACCCATGCTAGGCTTCCCTGAAGTGATCCCCATGCTGTCCTCTGCTTTCTGCACTGAAAGCAGCTTCTTGCTGTGTGGGGCGGTGCATGCAGGGGCTAACCCCACAAGCTCCGCCCATTCCTTGGATTGTTTGCTGCCTTTCGGTGGCATCGTCAGGCTTCCGGAGCGCAGGAGCCAGGACCAGGAGAAGACGCCACAGAGACTGTCGATCGCTACCGTGGTCCTCCAGACGGTCCTGGCAGTTTGCCGCAGCACGCCGACAGTGTAATAAAACTGCCAACGAAGACCGGCTCGCTCAAAAAAGAAGGTGAGGTCAAGCATCTATCTGATTAGTCAGGGTCGGGGGTACAGCTAATGCAGCAAACTATGCAGCCGCCATCTTGCTCCTCCGTGTGAGGATGCTACACTTTTTCCTCGCATTGAAGTGTGTCAATTGAGTGCTACAATTTCTATTTGTGCATAGCATCTCCCAATATGGAATGCTCATTATAGTTTGTCTATGATGAAAACTGGAAGCTTGGAGGGTTGTATTACCTGCATTCTCTTTCCTATATAAGCTTGTTTCCAGTTTCTTATAATTTATAGAAACTTCCAAATCTAGGAATGTCACACTAGTTCTACTGAGGCTATTTGTGAAATGTAGGCTGAGTGTTTTTATTTATCTCCCTGACAATTTGTTCTGCAGATTCTTTAGACCCGCTCCATACCACAAACCTTGTCCAAACAATAATGTCACTGTCCAATGTCTCACCTTAGACCTTGCGAAGCACCTGTTCCTTCCATCAGCCCACATGCAAGCATGTATAACTGGGGGCGAAACAGGTGCCCATCACAGTCCCGCAGACCTGTTGGAAAACTCACTTCCATAAAGGAAGAAGTTGCACTTGAGGCATCTTCTGGCCATTGCAAGTAGCATGTGTGTGTGTTTGTACAGGCTGACCTGTCTGCTTTGCAAAAAATGACTCATTGCCCTAAGGCTATCATTGTGCTGAATGCTAGTGTATGTGTGTGTGTGTGTGTGTGTGTACACGTGTATGTGTGTGTATATATATATACATTTACTGAAAAAACAAAGGTTACAGGGACATTATAGTTAGGCTGACATTTCACAAAACCAGAGAAATTCCGCAGTTATTGTTAGCTGAGCTAACTATAGCTTGCACCCCTACAATGCACTGCTTATGACCTCACATATTACATAACTCATGACATAGTCAGTAACATCACTGATGAAATCTCAAATGACATCACTGATGACCTCATCCATTGATTGTGAGTGTTTTTTGAAACGTTTATGAGTGTTAAATATATGTACCCAAGAGCATTGGTGCATCAGTGGATGTATGAGTGCCTGATTGGAGGATTTAGTGGGTGCATGACTAACTGTATGAGTCAGTGATTAGGTGTCTCAGTGAATGTATGAGTACGTGACTGGTTGTGTGAATGTTTGTAGCTGTCTGTCAGTTGGTGTCTAAGCGGTTGTATGTGTGTGTGAGTGGGTATGTGAGTTCCTGTATGGGGGAATGTTTGGTTGTCTGCATACCTCTGTGGGTGTCTGAGTGTCTATGGGTGGGTGAGGGTGTGTGTGACTGACTGTATGAATGAGTGATTGGGTGACTCAGTGGCTCAATGGGTTAGTGAGTGTGTGTGTGAAGGGCTGTATGGATGTATGAGTGGATATGTCAGTGGCTGTATTAGTGAGCGAGTGGGTGGGTGAATGAGTGGATGTGTAGGTGTGTTGATCTATGAATCAGCGAGTAGCTGTGTAAGTACTAGTATAGGTGTGTGAATGGGTTTGAGAATGGTATTGTAGAAGTTGGAGTGGGTGTATGAAAGGTTATATGAGGGGTGTGAGTGGGTGCATCAGAGATTCTGTGGATGATGTCATCAGCAATGTCCTGCTTATGACCTCACATATTACATCACTCATGACATGGTCAGTGACATCACTGATGACATCATTGATGACATCTCAAAGGACATCACTAGTGGTCACCCCTGTGAACTTAAAGTTACGGCAACGTTTCCACAGGAAAAGCATTTTTTGCTCGCTTATAACTTTGGTGCCATGTGACGAATCTTCAGAAAACTTCCTGGAAAGTTTTGGGGTGATCCGTTAAGCAAGGGCTGAGAAACATGGGTGTTTCAAAACACGTTTTGCCCATTCATTTTTCCATTAGAAAATTAGACAGAGCTAGAGCCAAAACAGAAGTACTCCAAATTTGGCAGAAAACTAGATCGTGATCTAGAAAGCATGAGTTTGGTATAAATCTGTTCAGTAGCTTTTGAGAAATTAAGGTTCAAAATGCACTGATATTTCATGCCATGGGGGATTCACAGAGCCACCAGACCTCTAAATTAGATCTGATAGGCTGCCACCACATCAACAACAAAGAAGTGGCAGCAGCCATTCAGACTAGAGGCTCAGTCCCCTGTCCTGATAAAAAATGTAAAAACAGAGGGGGCAGGGTAGGGAATGGGATACCCTGGCCCCTAGGTCTGCTGGGAAGGGTCCTAGAGGGACCTCCTGGGGAAAATACTTATTTTTTCTCAGCACTATGGATCCATCTGCACTAGCAGATTCATGGTGCTGCATTGGTGCTTGGGGGGTCCCATCCAATGGATCCTATTCCAACAATTAGGGGAGGGAGCTGTGTCCCATACCACAGGGTTAAGAGTTAAATGTTGAGGACGGGGACTACGGCTCCTATACCTAATCTCTTGTTCGGCCTCAGGGACTCCATCTCTGGGACCCGATGTTAGGCAGTGTCCTTGGGACAATATAGTTCCTGCCAAGGAGAATGCAGGCAAAGTTACTGAGCCAGCTCCAGCCAGCTCCACCCAATAAAATTGCAGCCTCACACCGATACCCAGTATGGCTGGAAAACTTACAGGGACCCTGGGGACCTTGGGCCTAAAAGTCCCGTCCCCCCGCTGTCCCTAACTTGTGAAAATAAATTAGAAAGAAGGCGTGGGTGCTCTGCATTGCAATCGACATCTCACTTTACACAAAAATACATAGAAATTCTCTGAAAAAGAAAGGCTAAAGTGACATAGTTAGGAATTGTAATAGTATGTTACTTTACATTAAAAAACCTTAGAAATGTACTTAATAACCAAAGGTTAGAGGGCTGTTATAATTCTGTCAAAATGCCAGTTAAAACAAAGCATTTTAAACAAACTGAATCTGAAATTCACCAATTATAGTGATCTCAAGTAGCTATAATCTGTGCCCTAAATTAACTATACCTTGCACCCTTGCGATGCACTCCTAATTACCTCACATATTACATCACTTAGGACATGTTCTATGACATCATTGATAACATCACTGCAACATCTGAAATGACAGTACCAATAACTACACTGTGCATGGTGGGGGTAAGAGTTATAGTTACTTTACTTGAGATAACTAAAACCGGTGAATTTCAGTGGTTTTGTTAATTTAAAATGGTATGTTTAACTCACATTTCCACCTAATTATAAAGTCCATATAAAACTTGATTTTTTTAAATGAGTTTGTATATATAACTGTCTCTCTCTCTCTCTATATATATATGTATTTTTATATATTTTCTCCAAATACTCTGTAACGACAAAGTGTGGCGCACACTCGAGTTTTTAGATATCAAATTACTTTATTCTTGTCCCTTGGCTTGACAAACGCGTTTCGGCCATGACGGCCTTCGTCCAATACCCCTTCTCAATCCATACTGGGCTTCAGTTAAGATGTTATTCTCATTTGCCCAGCATTCCAATGTATCCAGCATAACTCTACCCATCAATTTGGATGTCGAGTCAAGAAGGGATATTGGACGGTAGCATTTTGCGTTACCTCTATCGTCTTTCTTAAATATAGGGACAATTGTACTTTCCACCCAGGTTGCAGGTAGCACCCCTCCAATGATAGCATTAAAGAAATTAACTAAAATAGGGGACCAAAAATCACTACTGGACTTAAAAACATCGATAGGAACCCCATCTGGTCCAGCGGCCTTACCACTTGCACTATTCTTTAGGGCAATTTTAGTCTCCTCTATAGTAATAGGGGCTATCTTAACCATGTTCAATAAAATAAAGTTACTGTTTTCATCCATCTCAGTAATTTCTTTTGTGCGGTTAAAAATATTTTCAAAATGTGTCAACCATTCCTCAGGAGTCACTAGGGTTTCTACCTTAGCGGATGAATTATCTTTAAATAGTGGTTGATCTATTGTTTTCCAAAATAAGATAGAATCCCTGGTCTCAGCCGCTTGAATCAATCTTTCCCATGCTGTCTCCCGGATTTCTATTTTTCTCAAGTTTAAGGCTTGTTATTAGCTTTTCCAGAGAGTGCAGATTCTCTCTCTATCCCTCGGTCTTGCTTTTAATACTTCCTTTAGATCCCTATTTAGTCTGGAGCACTGCTGGTTAAACCATCTAGGGCAATAGTCTCTGTTTTTCTTATTTCTCATATTCAAGTCTTTGGAGATTTCAGCAGCAATATTTTGAAAAGCACTCACAGTATCGGCGTGAGTGGAGGATTTATCCAAACAAGTGTTTATATGTGTGCGTTTTTTTTGGACTACATTTTCCATAAAAACTGTGGGGTTAACACCAGACCATTTAATGGAGATCCCATTCTCACCTTGTGTTTTAATATCGACTGCGGAGATGCATGCCTTCTCTTGTTGTTACAGGCTAGATTTCAATGTTAAAAGTAGCGGGTGGTGGTCGCTAAGCAGACTAGCCTATATATAGAATTTCCCGACAAGAGCCCTACAGTTCCTTGATATTAGGACATGGTCAATGCACGATGAGGACCAACCCTCTTCATATGTTTGGGTAACATTTTCTCCCTCGTGTTCGCCGGGCTCCATAACTTCTAAATTATATTTGTGCATAAAAAAATTATTCGCTTCTCCATAGAGATTATGAGGGAAGTGACGGATAGGGTCACCATAATCATCGCTATGACCACATTGTTCCCCTATTGAGATTTTACATAACTCGCAATTAAAATCGCCGGCCCAAATTAGTAGATACTCACCCCCCAACCCTTTTAGAAAAACATCCAACTCCTCTTCAGTGACGTAATTACCCCATATCTAGTATTGTCAAAGACCTTGTTATAAAAATTTATCACGACAATATGTTGTTTCCTTTTAACACAAAAGAGTAAGAACTGGTAGTACTGTGATTTTGTATAGACTTTTTTTAGTATCAAAGGAGAGGATACTGAGGATAGGGCTACTAAGCCTCCTCTTGCTCTCCCAGTCTTCGATGGGATTGCTTGAGTAAAGATCATTTTAAAACCGTCAATAAAAAATGTTTCTGTGAGCCAAGTCTCTTGTATTAGGATTAGTGTATAGTTCTGTATACTTTTAAGCCATACCTTATCGTGTAACTTATTCTTGACCCCTGCGATGTTCCATGACATAATTGTTAGGGATCCCTGTAATGGATTACCAATAGGTTTGTTGGCGACAAGGCTAGTTGGAGGGGTAATATGATTACAGTCTTTCTGTTGCACTACATCCTCACCCAGTCAATCGATTTCACTGCAACTTCTTAATGGGGCAAACCTATTTGTCATGATGGGTATCATATGTGTGCCCATGCTGTGAGGGTTTCTACCAGTTGTTTGGGGGGAGCTCATTTCTTGGTCTATAAAAATAGCCTAGTAGAACAGCAGTGATGATACCGTCAGGACGATCAAATGGCCGCACATATTTTACAGATATTTCTTCTAATAAGAAGCCCACCACTTCCGGGCTGCGGAAGTTCACAACAACACAATGCCCTTTGCATGATTTATCCATTCCACCCACCCAGCTCACTCTTCTTAGCATAATTATTTACTAAGAAAGAGTAGTTGTACTGCAGTGTGAATTTGAGGAGAACCAGTGCACAACCTGATTCTTTAGAGTCCCCCAAGTCTCTATACAGTTATCAGCCAGTTTCGGGACATTTTTTACAATGATGACATAGGGGGTTGCCTGGGGGGGTAGATGGAGAGATACCTCATCCGGCCTCATGGCTCGTTGAAGTCCTTCTGATTCTAAGTGATGTTTGTTCTGTGGGTTATTTAATGGATTATTGTCCCTTAGTATTGCGACAGGGTGTACTCTAGGTGCTTCCTCTATATGATTCACCAGTGTTGGGTGGATTTTCCGTTTCTATTTCGGATGTGGAAATATAGCCAGCTTGTGGTCTCTCGTCCGAATTACTACCAGACATTGCTTTTTGGGATATTTTTGGTGACAGTAAATTTGTAACCAGTTCAGTTAAATGAGTAATGTCTTTTTGTACCAGCTTGATTTCTGACATAACTGGCCTTTCAATATTATCGATTTTTCCGTGTAATTTTTTGAACAGAGTGTCAATACCTTGTGAATAGTTCATTGGTTCCCTTTCCCCGTTCCTTTTGCATCCAGTTTAGCATTTTTTCCCTTTCTTTGCTTAGTTTTCTGGTTTTGATTTTGGGAGCTTACTTTCATATTTGCTGGGTGCTGTTTACTCTTTTTCGCTGGAGGGGAAACCAATTCAGAAATATCTGATGGAATTGATATGTCAAGCGGAAGTGTTGATACACATGGGCCCGACTTTGTGGGACAGGCTAAATTAATGGCATTAGGTGTATTGGCCTCCTTACTTTTGCTTATGTCCTGGACTCCAGAAACAGAGGCAGAGACAGGTTCCGCAGGGTCTACCAAGGCTGTCTTCTCCTCTTTTTGGGCTGCGTTTAGCGCCGTTTTTGTGGCCGCCAACCGCTCCTCCACTTGTACTATCTCGTTGTTAATAAGTCCCATGGCACTTTTCAAGTAATTAGTAATTGGCACGTTTTTACCCTCAGAGCTCCCATAGCTTGGTGTCAATTTTCTTTTGCCCATTCTTTCAAGTACACTTCAGTAATAGTTGTATAATAAGATAACTGGCCCCTTACCGGTTGTCCAATTCCCGGAATGTAGGACCAAGGGATATGGCCCAGCCCGGCCTCCTCCGATCTCGGACAAGCGCAGACGGACCCGACCTTGGCCCGGGCACGCCCACGCGCGTCCCGTGCTGCAGGAGCCCTGTGATGCTTTTAAAGCGCCTCCTGGCGCGGTCTGGTGCCGTCGGCGGTCGGATACCGCAAGTGGTGTTGGGACTAGAAGTCCTGGTCCCCGGAGCAGGTCCCCCACAACAGAGCACAACAACAGCTGCAGGTAATAGGCGTCCCGCGCTGCGGGAGCCCTGTGATGTTTTTAAAGCGCCTCCTGGCGCGGTCTGGTGGCGTTGGCGGTCGAATACCGCAAGTGGTGTTGGGACTAGAAGTCCTGGTCCCTGGAGCAGGTCCCCCACAACAGAGCACAACAACAGCTTCAGGTAATGGGCGTCCCACGCTGCGGGAGCCCTGTGATGTTTTTAAAGTGCCTCCTGGCGCGGTCTGGCGGCGGTCGGATACCCCAAGTGGAGTTGGGACTAGAAGTCCTGGTCCCCAGAGCAGGTCCCCCACAACAGAGCACAACAACAGCTGCAGGTAATGGGCATCCCTCATACATGCAGTCACTCATCAATACAGCCACTATCATATGCACTCATACACCTATACAGATGCTCACACATCGCCACTAACCCATAGAGTTACTTACACAGCTAGTTAGTCATGCAAAGAATCAATCACACTCCCATTTACTCACCTATACAGTTATACACACACCACCTCACTTATTCACACAGATACTAACACATACTTACTCTCTTATACAATCACTGACACAAACACACAATCATCCACACAGCCACTCTCACAATCACTCACTCTCACATATAGTCATTTATATACTCCAACACTCACATATACTGCCTTTCACATATGTAGTTACTCATACATGTACCACTGAGACATCCATTCACTCACCAACACAACCATACACACACTCACCCACCCATACAGACCCTCACAGATGCACTCTTGTACCCATACACCCAGTGAATCACCCACTCACACATCCATACAGTGAGTCACACACACCCCAACCACCCACACAGACACTCGGGCACCCATACAGATACTCAGACAAGCAATCAATAACCCATATAGACACTCATGTAGCTACTCACCAACCCAGTCAACCGCTTACATACCAACAGACAGACTGATACAGACATTCACACAGTTTAGTCACTAACCCATGCATTCAGTAAGACACGTTTAATCACTCACTTATACAGTCAGTCACGCACCTACTAAATCATCCATTCAGACCGTCATACACCCACTCATTCTTCAATACACCTTGGCCTATATATATATATAAAATATATTTAAACTTTACAGAAATGCACAGCCACTGGATGATGTCATCAGTGATGTCATGAGTGATGTCATCAGTGATGTCACTGACCATGTCATGAGTGATGTAATATGTGATGTCATCAGCAGTGCATTGCGGGGGCGCGAGTTATACTTAGCTCAACTAACTATAACTGCCGAATTTCTCTGGTTTTGTACGAGTGAAATTTCTAACTAACTATAACGTCCCTGAAACCTGTGTTTTTTTCAGTAAATTTCTAAGGTTTTTTAAATGATAATTTCTAACTATAACATCCCTGAAACCTATTCTTTTTTTCAGTGAGTTTCTAAGGTTTTTCAATACTAATTTCTAACTATAACGTCCCTGAAACCTATGGTTTTTTCAGTGAATATATTTATATATATATGTCAATCCTCATTGAAGCTTCAAAGAAGAAGTGTATATATATATATATATATATATAAATAAATATATACACACACACATATATATGTGCAAAAAAGAAGCAGAGAACTCTTGGTAGTTCCCAAGTTTAGGTGGACAGCAGCTCCTGTATAGAGCACCCTACAACAACAGTGATACCCTAAATTTGCTCATCTCAAATGTCTGCTTTTCTATCAAAGTCTTTAAGCATAGGATTAGCACAATGCCATTCATGCCAAGATAGAAAGGAACACACAGGTACATGCATCAACCATTTTTGCGAGCGCAAACGGTGCGATTCGCAAAAATCGGCCGTTTGCGCCCGCAAAAAGGGCATTTGCGATGCATGAAGGGTCAAGGCACTCGCAATTTGAGAATTTGCAATTAATTGCGAGTTCTCAAATTACGATTGCATTTAAGGAATCGCATTTTGCGATTCCTCAAATGCAATGCAAGAACCACTTTGAAGTAGCGATTTCGCTACTAGGGGCGCAAATTACCATGAAGTTGAACTTCATGGTAATTTGCAAAATCTTTGAAAAATGCACTAAAGTGCATTTTTCAAAGTTGTAGATTACACACACACACATGTCCTTTGGACATGTGTGTGCGCAACATTTGTGCACAGATCAATTTCAGGGTGCAACAGGGTGTCCTTTTGACACCCTTGAAGTTGCATGCGCAATTTGCGAGTACCAATTGGTACTCGCAAATTGCGCATGTACATTCCCATTCATTCCTATGGGCCTGTTGGCCCATAGGAATGAATGGGAAGGCATTCCTTATTTGCGACTCGCAATTTGCGAGTCGCAAATAAGGAATGTGTAGGATAGGCTTTTGCGAGTCCTTAATTGCGATTCCTTAATAATCGCAATTAAGGACTCGCAAAATCCTACCTTGATGCATGTGCCTGTTAGTCTTTTGCCATTTCTACAGCAAAGTCTTTAAGCATATATATGTTTATATGTCACAGTTCCTCCAATTTAGTTTCATCGATTTATTCATGCTTAAGATGACGTGCTGCTGCTTCCCAGAACATTTCTCAAAGTATATATATATATATATATATATATATATATTATCTACTGGCGGTCGCCAGTAGATAGTTATAGTTAGGACCTATTTTCCATAGGAAATCCACAACATTCTATTTGAAATAACTTTGGCGCCGGTTGACGAATCTTCGCGATATTTTCAAAACTTATGGCCCGCTCCGGTCCGCTCGTATCCTGAAAAGTCTCGGGGTGATTCATCAAGTGGGGGCCGAGAAAAAAGGGGGGTCCCAAAACGTGTTTTCCCCATGCAATTTTCCATAGGAACCTTTAGTTGCAGCTACAGCCCGAACTGCTGAACGGAATTACACCAAATTTGGCAAAAAGGTAGCCCTTGGTTCAGAGTCGTGCCTTTTGGTGAAATGGTGTAAATCCGTTCAGTAGTTCCTGAGAAATTTGAAAAAGAAAACACATATATCTGGGCGGAGCCTAACCACACATGTCATCGTTAGATCTGATTGGCTGTCAGCACTTCATCCTGGAATCGCTGGCAGCCATCTTGGGACCAATATAAATGATAGTACCCCATTGAAATGCATTGTAGTGAATCGAAGATTTTGAGGGTTACCAAAAGGAGAACTATAAAGGGTGATAACAGACTTTAGTTACATTAGAATTCATTTGTTGATGGTACCATACTAATTTCAGGAATTGTGGTGTGTTCTAAGGTGATTTTACCCTGTGAAAAACCTTCTGCTGAGATATCATGAATCATGTTTGAGAGAAAACTATTTTCACATGCTTGTCCCATACAGTTTTGGAAGGTGCTCCAGAAGCTAAAATGAGAGCATATTTTCTGTAAATTCACATTATCTTTCTCAGTCATGTGAGAATGAAGTCTGACATTCTCAGTAAGACATGTACATCCAACAAGGGCAGAGACTGTCAGTTGATTCCTTTGTGTTCTACTGCAGCTTCCCAGAGTGTTCTAAAGAACAACTAGAGCGCTAACAGTCTTACTTATGACAAAAGTATGGCACACCTGAAGCCATCTTGATTGGAATAAACTGGTAACTCTTAAAACATTTAATTTAAAAAGGAACAAAATGAGGGGGTTCATTTTGTCATAGAAATTATGGTTAGTGCTGTAAAAAGAAAAATTAGGACATGTTTTAAGTGAGATCTCAAATATCTTCCTGTTATATTTCAACAGGAGCAGCCTGTCAGTTGATGCCTTTGTGTTCTACTGCAGCTTCCCAGAGTGTTCTAAAGAACAACTAGAGCGCTAACAGTCTTACTTATGACAAAATTATGGCACACCGGAAGCCATCTTGATTGGAATAAACTGGTAACTCTTAAAACATTTAATTTAAAAAGGAACAAAATGAGGGGGTTCATTTTGTCATAGAAATTATGGTTAGTGCTGTAGAAAGAAAAATTAGGACATGTTTTAAGTGAGATCTCAGATATCTTCCTGTTATATTTCAACAGGAGCAGCCTGTCAGTTGATGCCTTTGTGTTCTACTGCAGCTTCCCAGAGTGTTCTAAAGAACAACTAGAGCACTAACAGTCTTACTTATGACAAAAGTATGGCACACCTGAAGCCATCTTGATTGGAATAAACTGGTAACACTTAAAACATTTAATTTAAAAAGGAACAAAATGAGGGGGTTCATTTTGCCATATAAATTATGGTTAGTGCTGCAGAAAGAATATTTAGGGCATGTTTTAAGTGAGATCTCAAATCCTCTTCTATTTCATTAGAAAATTCTGACATGCAGACTGAAACAATCACTTTCAATACCAGCAGTAGACTTCCAGTTAACTCCCTGGTGAGCAGTAGCTTTACTACAGTGATCTAGTGAACAACTAGAGTGCTAACATTCTGAATTTATGGCAAATGTGTGACACATCTGAATGCCTTCTTGATGGAATCAAAGTAAAAACTGAAAGCATTTCCTACTAAGGAGACTGCAGTAAATGACGAAATTAGGAAACTTCATAACAAATAAGTCTTCCAAGATGGCCACCAGAGAAAAAAGAGCCCAAATGTAGCACAAATATCACCCAGATGTAGCCCACATATAGCCCAATGACAGAAGTGTGCAAAACACTTTTTATTTTTAGTTTTTCAGCACTTTTATATAGTGCAAACTGGTCAGGTATTGGAGCGTTACATCTTACTTGGACCCCTTATTGCGTATTTTGCACAAAGTACATGAGATTGATCTTGCGAAACATTGAACTTTACGATTCTGTTAACCTGAAGTTGCTCTGAACCGGGCTTTGTAACACCCGTTTTTACGTACTGGTTTTAATTAATTCTCACTGTATTGTATTAGGAAAGAGGATTTACTGTTTTTATGTACACTTTTATGATCTATGTTTCTAAATCAGATCAAATAAAGTTTAATGAATTCTATGGCAGGACGGAGGCGAGGATTATGCATATCTTTCCTCACTTTATTTACATAGCAGTTCAAAGAAAACGTAACACAACAATCATTAAACAAAAGACTACACAACCCATGAACCATTAGGGGGTAGTCTCCAAGGCAACTATAGTCCAATCATATCACAGTCCATCGTATATAATATCGTGACGTCCCTTCCGCTTCCTCTTTCTTCACTGCTCATCAGTTAAGTGCATTCCTTACATTCTTGGCTTAATCTGACGTTGTTGCTGTTTGTACAGCGGTTTCTTGTGCACGTTATTAGCATTATTGCCTTGGTATTGTTTCATATTCCCTGCGCAGCAGGCTCTTGCCCGAGCGCGTTCTCCCCTCGCAGTTTTTCCCGCTGTGTGCTCTGCGCGCGGTGAGATCCTGTCAGGCGCGTCTGGTCCGAGCGAGGCAGCTCCGTCGAGCGCTCCCGCTGGTCTTTACGCGCGTTTGGGAATCCGGTCACTCCTTTAGTGTCCGCTTGATTCCCGACCAACCTCGCCTAATTTTAACACCGCTACGCGGTGATTTCCCACACGGCCACGTTAGTGGCCAGCGCCACCTGGTGGTGGTAATTGGTATTGCGCCTCAGTCTATTCTTATAACAGCTTCGGGAAAGCCCAGCTGTTGGAGCACCGGCGAGGGGGCTGTCTTAAGGATTTTAAGGGCATTTGTTCTGTGCTCACACCCTCTGCTATCATGTCTTCTCCAGAAGACCATTTTTACTCCACCTACCAGGAAGTGGAGGAGGAATGGCCCCCAACTTCTCCCTCCAGCAGTGGACCAAGCCCTCTCTCTGGCTATTTCTAGGGCGCTGGCTCCTCTTAGGGATCAGGTTGATAAGCTGGCGAAAAGCATCCCTGGGGTGTTCAGTGACCCAGATCTGGTGGTGGCGGGTCCAAGTAGCTCCCAGATGGGGAATAAAAGGGCCGTTAAGCATAACGCGGGCACTTGGAAGGATTTGATAAACTTACGGAGACCTTCCTCAAGAGTGAGCGAACGCTAAAACATGCACCCTACCGGGAGGAGGAGGAGCCCGGAGAAAATTGCGACACTGTCACCACTATTGTAGACCCCGACGGCGGGTTTCCCTTAGAGGGAGAGGGTGTATCGGAGGACGATTTCTCCTCCGATGAGGATAAGGACTCGGGCGTCCCTGGCGTCCAGAGTCCCACTCCTCTCAGTCCCCGGTTGGGGACGGGGTCCACTCGGACATGTTCGAGCCTACCCAAATTTACCATCCTAGGTCGACAGAGTGGACACCTGACGCCAAAGTGGCAGAGTATGTGGTGGGGAAAATCCATCAACCCCTTGAAAGGGAGGTCAGGAATAGGATGAGGGGAGAATGCCCCAGGCCCTCACTGGAGGGGAAGGTGGCACACACACCTGAAATTGATGAGAAACTATGTACCTTTTTCTCCAAGTATATGAGGGATCCCAAGAAAGGAATTGATAGGTCTTGGACGTGGTAGGGCCCTTGACCCAAATTATTCAATTGACGGAGCGTTCCAAAGAGTCAGGATCCCCTTTGTCCATGGATATTGTGGCTGGTTGGGCGCACTACCCTAAACCCTAAAACAGCGTTTTCCAAACTGTGGTCCGCGGACCCCCAGGGGTCCGTGACACATTCCCCGGGGGTCCGCAGGACTTGAGTGCCACCGTCGGAGTAAAAAACGAAACGCTCATGCGCCCTCAAAGCACATAAGAGGTGTGAATGTTGTTGGCGCCGGGGCCGCAAGACTGCAATACAATCTGGCCAATCACCATTCAGCTATAGGTGCAAGCTGAAGGGTGATTGCCCTTATTGTGTTATTCACTTCTGCCCGTCACCCGACGTCGCGCTCGCACTGCAGTGCGTGCTTTTCCTCTTCTGTTTGGGGCCAGGCCCAGGGCATTTTGCTACCATATGTCCCCATTTGCCTTGAAAGCAGCTGTGTGTCGAGATTGAAGAGCATTAGAGGCTGGAGCACGTCGAACGGGCAGGAGGGCTCTTCTCCGTCTGGAACTGCATGTAAGTGTTTAATTTGTGTGTGCGCTTTTGCTAACGTACTGACGTTTTGAGGTTTAGTAATGGCAACTGCAAATTTTCAGTACTTTCCGCTTTGCTACTACGGTACCTTGTCTTTGCTTCTGCCCGTACTTAGTATGCAAGTCACTGAGATCGGCACGCTTTTAATGTTGATTTAAAGGTTTTGAACCTCTTTGAAAAGCTGCGAGATTTACTCACACACAACTTGCACAACAGTGATTATCCATTACTTGAACGTGCACTGAAGACCCTAACACGAAACGGTGTGCCAGGCTCATAATCACAGCAAGCAGTTCGGGCATTTTCTAATCCCACAAGCCTCTGCACTCTCAAGCAGTGATGCCCAATTGTTTTCATCGACGACTGCTGTGGCTGGCACAGCCATGGTCTGCTTTAACTCGACTGCAAGCTGTGCAAGGTGTGACTTTGCGAAGCGAAAACTTCTTAGTGGCGCTTGTGTTTCGAGTCTGTCACGCGTCGCCTGGACTTTAAGGGCACCGTTCGTGCCTCCTTCTGTTTCATTTGTTTCCATTAAAAAAGTTAAATCATTTGGTCAGAGCGGCAGCTGTTTGGTGGCGGAAGTCACTTTGTCCTGTAATTTGGGTCATGGAGTCTCTCCAGATTTTCCTGTGAGATCTGATTTTTTTCTGCGATTTATTTCTTGGCAGTATTAACAGCCACGCAGACAGGAAAATATAAATATACACTGCCCTTTCATTGAGCACGCGCTGAATTCGTCACCTCTCCCAATATGACTGACGCTATTTTGTGTTGTATTAAACTCTGTGCAACAATAAGGTGGTAAAATAAACTGCACCACCTGTTAAAGGCAAGACCTACTTTGACGTTTGATGTTGAGTTGTGCTTTGTAACAAAACATAAAATGTGGAGTTTTGTTGTAATAGAAAAAAAGAAAATGCAACAATGGAAACTCACAGTGTATAATTTACTCCCAGATCACTTTGTAAATGTGTCAAGAGTGTCCTTTTTATCTCAGAGGGATGCATCATACCTGCTCAATACCGTCACAATAATGGGTGCTGGCACAAACGACCTGTGCAAAGCCAAAAATAACCCAGGCAATTAATAAAACAAATAGGGAAATGAAGGCGGAAGAATCACCTCATTTTTGGGCTTTTATTTTATTTCAGTTACGCTCTACTCTGAACTCCTCGGTTTGTGTTTGTGCACTGCATTGCAATTATGAAACACCTCCAATGAAATTAGATGTTCGTGATGAATGCGCTTCTTTCCAATTAATTTTCTTCTGTAACTGAAGACTAGGGAAAATGTACTGCAACGAGGAGATGTGTTTAAAATACTATAATCAGTGGTTTGAACAGACATGCAATGTGACTTAGCGCCTCATTTCTAAGTGTGGGTTTGTGTGGTGTTATAATTATCGTCCATTGCAAGTGCTGCTCACAAAATGGGTCATCACATGCACATGTTGGTGCTTACGCACCAAAATATGCATGTCGCTGTATTTTCCGGCCATATTTCCTCTGGTGAAATTCGTCAGGTAGGACCTGCCGAAATGTATCTGGGCATACAGATTATATCACGCCTGGTATTTACCAGGGCGCTCGTTGCAGGCGGCCACTAACTGGTGTTGTAGTTATCACACCTAAGAAAATTTCGACTCTGCTGATTCAGAACGTATCAGGTGCGAAACATGCCACCCAATTAGGAGTTTTTAGGGAATGCCTGTCCTAGTGTGATAAAATCCCCGCAACTCATACCAGAATTTGCCACAAGTGTCGGAATTCTATGGCGAGCTCGTAAGGAAGCCCTTCGTAGTTTTTTCATTTCTAAAGCATGCTTCAACTGGACTACATGCTTTAGAACTAAAGTATCACAATTACAGTTTGCACATTTGTGGAATTTACTGTACAACAGTGGAAAAAAAACAGCCATGCGCTAGGGAGAGCCATGGCGAGTGTGTTTTAAAAAAAATATCCTATGCATTAAACATCTCAGAAAGTTGCCTTTATAAACCTGATTGGCTAATAAAAGACATTCAGGACATTATATTGGCTACCAACTGCAATAAAAGCCCATCCGTGCCCTGATGCTCCAGCATTTACTTAACCTGCCTCTCCATCACAGTTCACAGCGGACCCCCACCCAAGAAGGCAGACGTCTGTCATAAGCTACTCTTAGCAGTCCCTGCCTCTCGATCACAGTTCACAGAGAACCCCCTCCCCCATCTGTGATATGGTTTATTAGAAAAACAAACAAGTATAAACACTGTGAGGTCATAAGCATTGCATTTTGTGTGCACGTAATAGTTTGCATGGTTGATGCATCAGTAATGGATTGCAGCGTTTACTATGATTGGTGAATTTCAGTTTTTAGGCTTTGTTTTGTCACCATAACTTCACTTGAACTGGGTTTTTTAGTGAATTTCTGAGTTTTTAAAAAACCTATGTTACGGTGTTATAACCAACCATAACTTCACTTCACTTTAAATGTAGCTCAGTGAATCACAGAGTTTTTTTGAGAGTCTAGTACAGCCAACTTCTGAAAGTGTTCCCTTCCCAATGTGCACAGCCTTTGGCCAGCCGGGCCCTGTGCCTAACCCACAATTAAGCCTGGGCGGAGTTTGCTTCTGACACTTCTTTATTATAATTTTTCAGCATGCTGCAGAATTCTGTACAGCACAGCTTAAAGACATAGGCAAAGTCAATATCTCTGGCTAAACACTTATAAGGTCCCAAAGGCGAGACCTATTGGCTATGCCAATGCTTGTTCTTTCAGCCCCACCTCGCCCCTGCTTCTAAATTTAAAGAGGACTGTAATGGAAATACTCATCTGATAGAGTCACGGAAGTGAGGACTGTACCACTGACCCTCCCGGGGGAGACTGAGCTGGAATTCAAAAAGCGTTTTGCTTCGACAAAAGAATCAATTATATATCACTGATCACCAGGTTGACAAAGTAATATATTTCTGTTTGGGGATTCGTTTGCACACAAACAAAGACCTACTCCCCTGCTGACTTTGAACAGGGCTGTCCTGTCATGCGAGGTCGACCTCGAAGCTGGTGAACCGGGTTTGAGTCTCAGCAGGGACGCTCAACATCCTGTGATTCTGGGCAAATCACTTAATCTCCCAGTGCCTAACAAAAATGAATGTGTCCATCTGTAACGAAACTGGTGGTCATGTAAAGCGCTCTGATACCTGATATCCTTGGGTCTAGTTTGCGCTATATAAAACTCTTAAAAAAAAAAAACTGTATGAAGGTTCACCGGTCTGAACCTGGAGGAACCAGTCGCTAGGGTCTTCGGGGAGCTACGAGCTGCCCCTGTGTAAAAATCCTATTTGTGTATGCCTGAATGGTTGTGGAATATCCTCCCTTATCAGGACCACTTAATAGACACTGTGTAGCCTTTGTGGTTTGTTTTTGGCAGGGGATGGAGGCAGTGGGCACCTTAACAGGAGAGGGTCTCGTCAGGTGCCATGCGAGGCCTCTCAAAAATATGCCTTAATTGCACTGCTCACCCATTGGTGGTAAAATGTTGTTCTACTGTCTGTGAGTAAAGATTATGCCTAACAGGTGTTTATGGTAATTGGAATAGCATTGTTCCATGATCTTGCTGAAACAATATGCCTCCTGTGCAGATACCATACTGCCATCTCTTGCACTTCCATGTGGAACTCCTAATATAGGCCTTGAATTTTCTCTATACACTGGACTCATCGATTTGTGCACTATCTTGTTAGAATTTTCACATTGGTTGCTTCTTGGGGCATGTCTTTATTATAAAATGCTTCATAAATGTATAATATTTGTAGTCCTTTTTAAACGGTGAATAGGTAAACATGCTAATAATTCAGTCATTCAGCCTGTTTCTGCAAGGAAGGGTCACCCCTCGTAGCCTCTGAAATGAGAATGTAGAGGTGCTGCTATGACTGAGAGCAGGAGCCTTGTACCACTAAATAATACACCGCTGTATGCATACATGGCCATGCCAATAGACCCAATTCAGGCTGTCTCCCGCCTGAAATTGCCTCTGCTTCAATAGACGTAAATGGAGGAAATACATTCTCCCAAACATTTTTTTAAATAACCCACTTTCCTCTTCTAAAATGTTGGCATGTATGTGTATGCATTTAACTATTCTCAATTTCACATCAGCTGCTCATGCCATGTCCCATGGCTGCCAGGAACCACACAAGAAACTTCTGTGACACTCAGGTGTAAATTGAATCTCAACCTCAACACAGTTACGGTCAGTGTGTAGCAGACAAAATGGCTTTCTGAAGTGTTCTCGCTAACTCCAACCCTGATCATATTTTCCCATACTATTGTGCGAACCTCTCCGTGCAATCAACAATGGACTGCTTCCACAATGGAGGCCAAATGAATGAGCTATGTTTAATTAAACTGAGCAAATGGAATTATCTTGAAGCAGCGTACATAAGATTCTCATATTCATGCATATGATTTGCTAGTGTCCTCTGTCTTTTCAACAAGTGCTGATACAGTGTTAAAATCTTCTTACAGGTGCTGCTTCATCTCTAAACGTCAGCATATCTAGTCCGGAAACATCTGATGAGGGAAACCTGTAGTAGGTAAAGTAGTGAAGGTCTACTACTTGCCTCACCAAATAGCTTTGATAGAAATTGATTCCATAACCTGTTGTGAAATAGACTTGTCATTTGTATCCTAAACATAAGGAAGATGGATCGCTGGCTTAACCTTAAGCGGAAAGCCACTGAAGAAATGAATGATGGGCCATCATGCTCAAAACAAAGTGATTTAAGTGAAAAGAAAAGGAAGTGTCGCAAATACGATGGTGAATATTTACTAATGGGTTTCACATGTTCAGGTTCAGAATATGAACTGCAACCACAATGCGTGCTATGTTATGAAATTTTGTCAAATGAGGCCATGAAACCTTCTAAATTACGAAGACACTTGGAAACTAAGCATAAAGAACATGCGACTAAATCCATAGAATTCTTCAAGAATAAAGAGCAAGAACTCCTAAAAAGTAGAAAAATAATTAAGAAAACTGCGACAGGATCTGTTAATGAAAATGCTCTGAAAGCTTCATATGAAGTGTCCATGCTCATAGCAAAAGCTGGAAAACCTCATACAATTGCTGAAGAACTAATAGTACCTGCTGCTAAAGCCATGGTGACAGCAATGGTTGGAGAAAAAGCAGCAAAAGATTTACATTTGGTGCCATTATCTAACAACACTGTAAAAAAGCGAATTGACAACATTTCAGACAACATAAAGGAACAGTTGATCGTAAGAATTTGTAAAATTCTGCATTATAGCCTGCAAGTAGATGAAAGTACAGACATAGCAAATAAATCTCATCTCCTGTGCTACGTTAGATACGATTTTGAGGGGAACATTATTGAAGATTTACTGTTCTGCCGCTATTTGATACATACCACTGCTGAAGAGGTCTTCAGCAGTTTCAATGATTTTCTGACATCAAATGGAATTCAGTGGTCCAAATGCATAGGAATCAGCACAGATGGGGCACGTGCCATGTCTGGGAGACTAACTGGACTTGTAGCACGAATAAGGAAATTAACCCTTCAGTTGTATGGCATCATTGTTGCATTCATCGAGAATCATTAGCCACTAAGAAGATACCAGAGGAATTAAAAAGGTCTTGAATGAGTCAGTCAAAATTGTAAATTTTATCAAAGCTAGGTCACTAAATTCAAGGCTTTTTGAACAGCTTTGTCAGTCCATGGATAGTGATCATCATCAGCTTTTGCTGCATACAGATGTCCGATGGCTGTCTCGTGGTAGAGTTTTGTCTCGGCTTTGAATCTGACCTAAGGATTCAACTTTCCGAAATAAAACCAAACATTGAAAAGTTAGTCGCCGAGATGCAGCACCATCCTTCCCATTAAAATGTTTTGATTTTTGCATATTTTTCAACATAAAATAATAAAAGCTTTAGTAATGCAAGTATTTGTTTGGTGTGTACTTGTTTGTGTATTTTTTGCGAATTACTGTTTTAATTTTTTTAAATTGAAATTGTACAAATTGCTTGGGGGTCCCCGGCTTCCAGTCGTGATTCAGTGGGGGACCTCAGGAGTCAAAAGTTTGGGAACCACTGCCCTAAAACACTACCCCCTCCACTACCCAAACACCACTGCACTACCCTAAACCCTAAAACACTACCCCCAGCATGACACCCTACACTACCCAAACATAACTGCACTATCCTAAACCCTAAAACACTACCACCAGCACAACTCCCTACACTACCCAAACACCAATGCACTACCCTAAACCACTACCCCCAGCACGACTCCCTACACTACCCAAACACCACTGCACTACACTAAACCCTAAATATACCCCCAGCATGACCACCCACACTGCACAAACACCACTGCACTACCCTAAACCCTAAAACACTACCCCCAGCACGACCCCTACACTATCCAAACACCACTGCACTACCCTAAACCCTAAAACACTAACCCCAGCATGACCCCCTACACTACCCAAACACCACTGCACTACCCTATACCCTAAAACACGACCCCCTACACTACACAAACACGACTGCACTACCCTAAACCCTAAAACACTACCCACAGCATGACCCCCTTCACTACACAAACACCACTGCACTGCCCTAAACACCACTGCACTACCCTAAACCCTAGAAAAGAAACCCCCACCCCATGCCCAATCCCCCTTACCTCTCACTCCTCATGGTTCCTCTCTCCTCGTGGTTCCTGCTTCACGCCATCTCTGAGGGGCGGTGCACGTCGTTGTGAGGAAACGGAACAGCCTCTGTTTCCTTACAACGACATCGATCGTCTACATGTTTTTAGAACGCCTGGTCATTTACCATACATACCTTTACAACAAAATTCGTTGTAAAGGCATGCGTGGTAAATGACCATGCGTTCTAAAAAATGCGTAGTAATGACTTCGTGATGTACAACGCATGCGTGGTAATGCATGCGTTGTAATGGTATCGCAAAGTAAAAAGTCGTTGTAACAGCTGTTTACCGATCGAAGCTGGCCCCAGTTCTTCAGTGAGACGTTTATTTAATTAATTAGGAGGAAGGAATGTGTTTTTTTACCGAAAAGTGCATTCCCGGCTGTTGTATTGTGAAAGTGTCCGCGTGGCCTGGTTTCACTTCCAGTGAGAGAGTGGAAGAGTCTGTTTGGATCTAAAGGAGTTCTGTTGTTGGACAGGGCCAGCGTGACATGTCATCAGAAAACATAGCTAATGGAAAGCGTCCTCCCTGAAGTGTGGAGCAGTGCCATGAGAGGTCAACGAGTGTGCGTCCCACCGCAGTATGACCGTACCGCGTGACCCATGTGCCGCCTCCAGGGTACGGGAGGCAGAAGCGGCATCGCAGGTCCTCTTGAAGACCATTGTAGCACTAATTCTACACTTTGGTACTAGGGCATTTTAACTTCGTTGTTCCTGCCAGATACAAAGAGAAGATCCTGTGTTATTCAGTGCCCTCGTTACCTTTTTTGTGGGTTGTGGTGCTTGTCACTTCGCTGCCCCGCCGGTGCACACGACTGGGCACCCCACCTCGTGTGCCATCTGCAGGGCCCCTGCCCTCAGATCACTGGTTTCGGTTTCTGGAGTGGCAACATAAACAGTTGCTCCCAAAGGACTAGCCTGAACACTTAGGTGAATATCCCCTGCACCAGCATTCCACTGAAATTCTTTCCTAGCTCTCCCACGTCAACGAGCACGGCTCCGCTCGCGACACCGTATGACGTCATCGGAGCCATAAGAGGACCTCGTCAGCGTGCTGATGTCAGTTCCACCCATTTTTTCCGCGCCACCGAGGCAAACAGGGGACCGAGACATTTTCACATGTATACATAGTATAATAAATATATATATATTCACTGAAAAAACCATAGGTTTCAGGCACGTTATAGTTAGAAATTAGCATTTAAAAAACCTTAGAAATTCACTGAAAAAGCCATAGGTTTCAGGCACGTTATAGTTAGAAATTAGCATTTAAAAAACCTTAGAAATTCACTGAAAAAACCATAGGTTTCAGGGGCGTTATAGTTAGTTGGACATTTCACTCGTACAAAACCATAGAAATTCCCCGTTATAGTTAGTTCAGCTAACTATAACTTCGCGTACGCCCATAATGCACTGCTGATGACGTCACATATTACATCACTCATGACATGGTCAGTGACATCACTCATGACATCACTGATGACATCTCAAATGACATCACTGATGACATCACTGATGACATCATCCAGTGAATGTGTGTTTTTCTGAAAATTAAATATGTTTTATATATGTATATCTCAAGGTCGATGGAAGAATAAATGGGTATATAAGTGTCTAAATGGATGATTTTTTTGTAAAATTGATTGTATAACTGACTAAGTGTATCTTAGTGAATACATGGGTTAGTGAGTAATGTTTAAATATGAAAATATCTGTATCAGTCTCTCACTTTGTGTATAAGTGGCTGCATGGGTTGGTGAGTAGCTACATGAGTGTCTATATGGGTTATTAGTTGGTTTTTTGAGTATCAGTATGAGTGTCTGTATGGTTCGGTGGGCGGTATTACTTAGTGCATAGATGCATGAATGAGTGACTCACTGTTTGTATGTGTTGAAGACAGCATGTGTGCAGGACTGTATAGGTGGATGAGTATGTGTATGGGTATGTTAGTGAGTGAATGACTGTCTCAATAGTGTCTTTATGAGTAACTACATATGTTTTAAACTAGTATATGTGAGTATTGGTGTATATAAGTGAGTATATGTGAGAGTGAGATATTGGAAGAGTTCCTGTACAAATAAGTAGGTGTTTCTTTAAGTGATTGTTTAAGAGAGTAAGTATGTGTAAGTTTCTGTAGAAGTAAGTGTGGTAGTGTGTGTATAACTGTATATGCAAGTAAATGGATGTTTGATACTTTGTTTGCATGTGTGACTATGTGTGTGAGTAACTCTATGGATGAGTGGTGGTGTGTAACAGGATGTATAGGTGTATGAGTACATATGATGAGTGAGTACATGTATGAGTGACTGTATAGGGACTATTGGTGAATGAGTGGATGTGTGTGTAGATCTTGGAATTACTGAATAGGTGTGTTGTAACTGGTATTGGTATGTCCATTGTTTTGAAAATGTTAGTTTGTATTTTTGAGTGTGTGTATCAAAGGTTATATTAGGGTGAGAGGAGGTCTGCCACTCTATTACAAGGATGATGTCATCAGTGATGTCATCAGTGATGTCATTTGAGATGTCATCAGTGATGTCATGAGTGATGTCATGAGTGCTGTCACTGACCATGTCATGAGTGATGTAATATGTGACATCATCAGCAGTGCATTGCGATGCACGCGAGTTATAGTTAGCTGAACTAACTATAACGGGGAATTTCTATGGTTTTGTACGAGTGAAATGTCCAACTAACTATAACGCCCCTGAAACCTATGGTTTTTTCAGTGAATATATATATATATATATATATATATATATATATATATATATATATATATATATATATATATTGGAACAGTTGAGCAGTGCGTTAACCTCGAGTTGCTAATAGGGAAGTACACCATCGCCAAAGAAGGACAACTTCACCTTTGTTTTGTTGACCTCACCAGCGCATTCGATTTAGTCAATCATGCCAAGCTATGGCAAACGCTGGAAGAGATGGGTGCCCCACATGATATAATTGTTTATTTATCACAAATATATGCTCACTTAATTTTGAGGATACGTTATGGCCCAAAAGGGGAATGCACCCCTCATTTTAGAGTCACCCGCGGGATCAGACAAGGCTGGGTCCTTGCACCCCTTTTATTCTCGCTGTTTATTAATAACGTTGATTTCTTATTGCAAAATTTAAAAACTGATGCCCCCATTGTTGCTAAACGCGTAACTCCAATACTCTTATATGCAGATGATGCAGTCCTAATATCCAGGACTGCTAATGGCCTTCAATGTTTGATAGATAATTTCACACACTTCATGACTGGAAAGGATTTAAAATTAAATCTGAGTAAGACCCTGAAACCTATGTTTTTTTCAGTGAATTTCAAAGGCTTTTTAAATGCTAATTTCTAACTATGCCTACAGAGGTAGGACATGTGCAGAAAGAGGAAGAAAGGCACAGAAAGAAGCAAGAGAAATGCAGAAAGAGGCAACAGAAGTCCAGAAAGACGAAGAAAAGTGCAGAAAGAAGCAAGAGATATGCAGAAAGAACCAACAGAGGTGCAGAAAGAGGCCTTGTTGCAAAGTCATCCTGTGCCCCCAACTTTTTGCTGACTGGTACTGGGGGTAACTGACTCTGACTAACCAGGCTCGGAGCCAGTGCTCTTCTGAAAGACAATTAGAATATAGTGAAAACACCTACATACACTAGGGTACACTATGGGTTGGGGTACCCCTGTGATTGGCATGACCTCCCCTGTAAGGCCCTAGTACAAAATAGGGCAGGGGGATTAAAACTACCTCTAACTCAGAGGTGCACAAAGAGGCAAGAGAAGTGCAGAAAGAAGCAACTGAGGTGCCGAAAGAGGCAAGAGAGGTGCAGAAAGAGCAAGAGAAGTGCAGATAGAGGCAACAGAGGTACAGAAAGAGGCAAGAGAGGTGCATAAACAGGCAGGAAAGGTGCAAAAACAGGGAAAAGGGAACAGGGGTGCAGAAACAGGGAACATGGGTGCAGAAAGAGGCAAGAGAGGTACAGAAAGAGAAAAGAGGGGTGCAGAAAGAGGCAAGAGATCTGTAGAAAAAAGCAACAGAGGTACTGAAAGAGGCAAGTGAGGTGCAGAAAGAGGCAAGAGATCTGCAGAAAAAAGCATTAGAGGTGCTGAAAGAGGCAAGTGAGGGGCAGAAAGAAGCAAGAGAGGTGCAGAAAAAAGCAGTAGAAGTGCAGAAAGAAGCAACAGAGATGCAGAAAGAGGCAAGAGGGGTGCAGAAAGAGGAGAGAGATCTGCAGAAAAAAGCAAAAGAGGTGCTGAAAGAGGCAAGTGAGGTGCAGAAAGAAGCAAGAGAGGTGCAGAAAGAGGCAATAGAAGTGCAGAAAGAAGCAAAAGAGGTGCTCAAAGAGGCAAGAGGGATGCAGAAAGAGGCAAGAGCAGTGCAGAAAGAACCAAGAGAAGTGCAGAAAGAAGCAACAGAGGTACAGAAAGAGGCAAGAGTGGTACAGAAAGAGGGAAGAGACGTGTAGAAAGAGGCAAGAGAGTTGCACAAAGAGGGAAGAGGGGTGCAGAAAGAGGCAGGAGGGGTGCAGAAAGAAGCAACAGAGGTGCCCAAAGAGGCAAGAGAAGTGTAGAAAGAAGCAACTGAAGTGCAGAAAGAGGCAACAGAGGTACAGAAAGACACAAGAGAGGTGCAGAAACAAGCAAGAGAAGTGCAGGAAGAGGCAAGAGAATTGCTGAAAGACGCAACAAAGGTTTAGAAAGAACCAAGAGAAGTGCAAAAAGAGGCAAGTGAGGTGCATAAAGAAGCAAGAGCAGTGCAGAAAGAACCAACAGAAGTGCAAAAAGAGGCAAGAGGGGTGCAGAAAGAGGTAAGAGAGGTGCACAAAGAGGCAAGTGAGGTTCAGAAAGAGGCAGGAGGGGTACAGAAAGAAGGAAGAGAACTGCAGAAAGAGGCAAGAGAATTTCTGAAAGAAGCAACAGCGGTGTAGAAAGAAGCAAGAGAAGTGCAGAAAGAGGCAAGTAAGGTGCAGAAAGAAGCAAGAGCAGTGCAGAAAGAACCAACAGAGGTGCAAAAAGAGGCAAGAGGGGTGCAGAAAAAGGTAGGAGGGGTGCACAAAGAGGCAAGAGAGGTACAGAAAGAGGCAGGAGGGTTGCAGAAAGAAGGAAGAGAAGTGCAGAAAGAAGTAACAGAGGTGCTGAAAGACGTGCGAAGGGTGCAGAAAGAGCAAGAGAAGTGCAGAAAGAGGCAAAAGAGGTACAGAAAGAGGCAAGAGAGGTGCAGAAGCAGGCATGAAAGGTGCAGAAAGAGGGAACAGGGCAGCAGATAGAGGCAAGTGAGGTACAGTAGGAGCAAAGAGGGGTGCAGAAAGAGGCAAGAGATCTGCAGAAAAAAGCAACAGAGGTGCTGAAAGAGGCAAGTGAGGTGCATAAAGAGGCAAGAGATCTGCAGAAAAAAGCAACAGAGGTGCTGAAAGAAGCAAGTGAGGTGCAGAAAGAAGCAAGAGTGGTACAGAAAGAAGGAAGAGAAGTGCAGAAAGAAGTAACAGTGGTGCAAAAAGAGGCAAGAGAGGTGCAGAAGGAGGCAAGAGAACTGCAGAAAGAGGCAAGAGAGTTGCAGAAATAGGCGAAAGGGAACAGGTGGGCAGACTGAGGCAAGAGAGGTGCAGAAAGAGGGAAGAGGGGTTCAGAAAAAGGCAAGAGGGAGGCAGAAATTTGGAACAGAGGTGCAGGAAGAATCCATAGCAGTGCAGAAAGAACCAACAGAGGTGCAGAAAGAGGCAAGAGGGGTACAGACAGAGGCAAGTGAAGTGCAGAACAAAGCAAAAGAGGTGCAGAAAGAACCAACAGAGGTGGAAAAAGAGGCCAGAGGGGTGCAGAAAGGGGTAGGAGAGGTGCACAAAGAGGCAAGAGGGGTACAGAAAGAGGCAGGAGGGGTGCAGAAAGAGGAAGAGAACTGCAGAAAGAAGCAATAGAGGTGCTGAAAGAGGCACGAAGGGTGCAGAAAGAGACAAGATAGGTGAATAAAGAAGGAACAGAGGTACAGAAAGAGGCAAGAGTAGTGAAGAAAGAGGAAAGGGAGGTATAGAAAGAGGCAAGAGAGTTGCACAAAGAGGGAAGAGGGGTGCAGAAACAGGCAAAAGGGGTGCAGAAAGAAGCAAGTGAGGTGCAGAAAGAGGCAAGAGAGTTACAGAAAGAGGCAAGTGAAGTGCAGAAGGAGGCAAGAGAACTGAAGAAAGAGGCAATAGAGGTGCAGAAAGAGGCAAGTGAGGTGCAGAAAGAAGCAAGATAAGTGCAGAAAGAAGCAACAGAAGTGCAGAAAGAGGGAAGAGGGGTGGAGAGAGGCAAGAGGGGTGCAGAAAGAAGCAAGACAGATGCAGAAAGAAGCAAAAGAAGTACATAAAGAAGGAACAGAGGTGCAGAAAGAGGCAAAAAGGGTGCCGAAGACGTAAGAGGGGTACAGAAAAAGGCAAGAGAGGTGCAGAAGAGGGAAGAAGGGTACAGAAAGAGGCAAGAGGGGTACAGAAAGAAGCAAATTAGGTGCAGAAAGAGGGAACAGACGTGCAGAAAGAGGGAAGAGAGGTGCAGAAAGTAGAAGAGATTTGCAGAAAGAGGCAAGAGAAGTGCAGAAAAAGAAAGAAATGTGCGGAAAGAAGCAACAGAAATGCAGAAAGAGGCAAGAGAGGCGCAGAAGGAAGCAAGAGTGGCTTGCACACCATTAGTACCAATTTAACACCCACATTTAGCAATAAGTAACAGGTGACCATTTTAGGTTTGCAAAGGGCCTTCCACCACACTGTAACACTTGTCGCAGCATTTTTGGTAACGTTTGAGCAGTTTGAGCTAGAAACAAGCCTTTTTTTGTTCAAATCTGCAGATTAGGGAGCAGATGATGAATTATGTGGCTAATGCAGAAAATGTATAATTGTGCGAAAGTCGGTGCAGCTAGACAGTCGCATAATTCCAGTGGCCCTGCTCATACCTCTGACTAGGTCCACAAGT
This sequence comes from Calotriton arnoldi, assembly GCA_963921515.1. Classification (NCBI taxonomy): domain Eukaryota; kingdom Metazoa; phylum Chordata; class Amphibia; order Caudata; family Salamandridae; genus Calotriton; species Calotriton arnoldi. The sequence goes on from CAWUFW010018066.1 coordinate 151,243, forward strand.
GCTCCTCAGTGATTCCTTCTTTTTTTGTCTCACTGAGTTCATAGTTGAGCTTCTATGGAAACGAGGAAGACTAAACCTGACATTACCACTCCACAACACAGACTACCATACCACATAATTACTCTCCATAACACATAATCCCACTCTACATAATTCCTATACACTAAATACCACATACTTTCTATTCACATAATTCCACTACACACAACGTACATCCACTCCACTCCAAAAAACAGTAAAAAACTTTTACATTTACTACGCCAATAGCTCTAATTCTCGCAAATGCGAAACCTATTACATTGCAAACACTTCTTTAACTAGTAGTCGCGTTTGCAGAGTGGTGGGGAAAGGGTGCTGGGCCTCCGACCAGCGCTCAGGAACTCCAATGCGTAGGACTTACAGGAGGTACCAGGAGGGCTTCTTGGCCCCCAAAGTCCCTCAGGAGTAAATTGGACTTCATCCCCCATCCCGTAGTCTGCCAGGACGCGCGTTTGCAGAGTGGTGGAGAAAGGGGGGCATGGCCTCCGAAGACGTCTGAGCAATCCCACTGTGTGGGACTTACTGGAGGTAACAAGAGGGGTAGTTGGCCCCCAAGGACATCCTTGTGGGCCAACTACCCCTCCTAATACCTCCAGTAAGTCCCACACAGCAGGATTGCTAAATTCTCATAGCAGGCCACGTCCCCTTTGCCCACCACTCTGCAAACGCGCTCCCTGGCGCGCTCTTGGATGGGGATTGAAGTCCCCTTTGCTGCTGGGGGTACTTTAGGGGCCAACTAGCCTACCTCTTACCTCCAGTAAGCCCCACACAGTGGGATTGCTGACAGGTGGACAAAGGCCACGCCCCCTTTCCCCACCACTCTGCAAACGCGCCTCCTGGCACGTTCTAAGTTGGGGTATTAAGTCCCCTTCATTCCTGAGGGTCCCTGGGGGCAAACTAGCCCACCAGGTACTTCCAGTAAGCGCCACACACCTGTATTGCTGAGAGTGGTCCGAGGCCACGCCCCCTTTTTACACCACTCTGCAAACGCGGCTCCGGCGAGATGCCGACTTTTCTTTTTTTTTTTTTTATATTTTTAGAAGGGGGCTGTGTGGCCCCCCTTCTTTTAGTATTTTTTGGGCCCTGGGGACCCCATCCCCCAGGGCCTGAGCTTATTTTTTTGTTTATATATTTTTTTTAAACGGTAAGGGGGCCGTGTGGCCCCCCTTCCCTGGGCCACTATTGGCCCCAGGGACCCCAACCCCGGGGCATGGCCTCGTATTTTTATTTTTATTTTTTTCCAGGAGGGGGCCACGTGGCCCCCCTCCCCTGGGCCATTTCTGGCCCCGGGGACCCCATCCCCCGGGGCCTGGCCTCGTTTAAAAATATATATATATGTATAAGGGAGGGGAGCCGTGTGCCCCCTCTGACCCGGGCCACTATTGGCCCCGGGGACCCCATCCGGCCTGGCCAGACTTTTTAAAAAAAAAAATTATGGAGGGGGACCGCATGGCCCCCCTCCCGGGCCACTATTAGCCCCGGGGACCCCATCCCCGGGGCCTGGCCAGACTTTTTTTTTTTTTTTTTTATGGAGTGGGGCCACGTGGCCCCCCTCCCAGGCCACTTCTGGCCCCGGGGACCCCAACCCCGGGGCCTGGCCTCAGCGTTGGGGACCGTGGGGGGAGCCCCAATCCCCCCACGGTCCCTGCCGGCTCCCCGCCTCCTGCGGGAGCCGGCATTACTTTTGGGCAAGGGGAGCTGCTAACATGCAGCTCCCCTTGCCCAAAAGCAATCTGCTTTGCTTTGTGGAAGCGAGAGCAGGTTTCCAGCTCTCGCTTCCATGAAGCAAAGCAGAGTTTGCAATGACAGGGCGGGAGCCACATGGCTCCCGCCCTGTCAATGCAAACTGCAATGTCCCGGGGTGGGCACCCCCGGACATTGCTGGAGCCAGCCCTGGGGGGTGGCGGTCCCCAGGGCCATCTAGGGATCCAGGAGGGGGGCCGCGCAGCCCCCTTCCCTGCAACTACAAAGCCCCGGGGAGGTGGTGGTCCCCTGGGCTTGGGGGGGCCCGCGAGGCCCCCCCTCATTATTTTAAAAGCCCCGAGGAGATGGTGGTCCCCTGGGCTTGGGGGGGCCCGCGAGGCCCCCCTCATTATTTAAAGAAGCTTCAGGGAGGTGGTGGTCCCCGGGGCTTGGGGGGGCCCGCGAGGCCCCCCTCATTATTTAAAGAAGCCCCGGGGAGGAGGTGGTCCCTGGGGCTTGGGGGAGCCCGCGAGGCCCCCCTCATTATTTAAAGAAGCCCCAGGGAAGTGGTAGTCCCCGGGGCTTGGGGGGCCCGTGAGGCCCCCACCTCATTATTTAAAGAAGCCCCGGTGAGGTGGTGGTCTCCAGGGCTGCGGGGGGGCCACGTGCCCCCCACATATAATTAAGTAAGCCCAGGGACCTGGCCCACCTGGGGGCTTAAGTACAACGAAATGCTGGAGCCCGCGCTTCATTTTTTAAAAACATTTCTGGGCCGGATTTGCGCACCCAGCACGAATTCGCCCGATTTTGGGTTTTTTAAATTCTTTTTTTGGCCCTGGGGGTCCTTGTGGGACCCCCCGAGCAGGCCTAGGGGGTCAGGGTGTTTCTACCCTGCCCCCTTTTCTTGTTTTTCACCTTTTTTCAACTGTTTTCTTGTGACTCGGTTACAGAGTCACAAGATGGCTGCCAACACTTCCTGCTTTAGAGTGTTGGCAGCCAATCAGAAGTCAGCTCGTGCTCGGGAGGAGTTGCGACTCCTCCTCGGTGCTCAGATATATAAATTATTATTTTTTGAATTTCTCAGCAACTACTGAACGGATTTACACCATTTAAAAAAAGGGGTGCTTTCTGAACCAAGAGCTACCTTTTTGCCAAATTTGGTGTAATTCCGTTCAGCAGTTCGGGCTGTAGCTGTGTCTAAAGTTTCCTATGGAAATTAACATGGGGAAAACGAGTTTTGGGACCCCCCTTTTTTCTCGGCCCCTGCTTGATGAATCACCCCGAAACTTTCAAGACAGGGGCTGACCGGAGCGGGCCATTAGTTTTGAAAATTTCACAAAGTTTCGTCAACCGGCGCCAAAGATATTGGCAAAAGAAAAAACGCTTTTTGAATAGAAACAACTATAACTATAACTACCTACTGGCGATCGCCAGTAGGTAATATATATATATATATATATATATATATATATATATATATATATATATATATATATATATATATATATATATATATATATATATATATATATCTTACCAACACTTATCATACGTGGGAAAGGCATGTGTCTTAAAGGCACAAATATTTACCTGTGTGGTAAAGACATACGCTGTAAAGGCTGAGTAGTAAAGGCATCATTATAAAGGCTGTTTCCCATTGATTTAAATGCACTAGCATATGTATATGTGTGTGATATGACCTTTCAATTAGTTTGTGTCTGGCTTCTGTATGTTTGTGGACTTAGCCTTGCAGCAGCCACCTGCCAAACACAAAATCAGGCCCTATGCCTCAAATTAATGATCCATGTGCATTGTTTTGAAGGCCACTTTCAAGATGATGTGTTTACATATTATGTTATGTTATGGTATGTTATTTTATGTAATACTCAAAAGCAAAAAGGGAAAAAAGAAAGACACAGGACGTGCGTTAGAAATGGGGTCTCTAGTTGGAAGAGGTATGCACGCTGTCCAAGTAAGGACTACCACTCTAGTTAGAATAAAGAAAGATACACATCCTAAATTAACCTATGCTCACCCTCTAGTAGCTTGGCACTTAGCAGTCAGCATTAACTTAAGAGGCAATGTGTAAAGTATTTGTGCCACACTTAAATACCACACAAACGATCCCACACCAGGTAAGAAACATAGAGCTCAATTTAGTGAATAAGACAAGACCAAAATGACAAAAGTCCAATAAGTAGAACGGGAGTTATGAATTTTTAAAGAATATCTTGAGTTATATTGTTTAGAGTTATAAATAGGGCCGGCCAGAACTCGCGGAGTTCTACTCCATGGAATTCTGTGGAGTTATCTAAAAACTCGGTGAAATTCCATGGAATTCCATATGCTGTGGAATGCCGCTGCCCGGTCCTAATCTCACAGTGTATTTTATTTGACCATGAACTCTTAACTGTCATACTCTCCCTTTTATCTGAATGCTCATTCTAATTGCCCTTGCAATGACCTCTTTATTGGAATTATAAAATATAAACAGTATGTTGTTGGTGTCACACAAGCACATTCCATTGGCAGTGCCCCCAGAGGCCGTGGGTGAACACTTCTTGTGCCAGCCATGCCCACATTACTCACTGTGAGTGTTTCTTCTCTGTGATTGAATGCTGCACGTTGTGCCATGCAGATTATTACTTTCAATCACTATTCACAGTGTTTCTGGGGACACAGAGCTCTGGGCTCACAGTGCTGCATGCCTGGTGACAGCTACTTGTACTAAAGTTGGTGTGAATCGCAAGTTAGGCTATTCATGTTTCACAAGGAGCTTGCTTTAAAAGACTCAGGGGGCAGCAGGTGTCACCATGCAGGTTACTTTGAGCTCACAGGGAGAGAGGGAAAGCAGTTCCACATTTTCAGGACCGTAATGGAAAATCCTCGATCCCTGAAGGTGGAGGTACTAATCTCTGGAAGAGCTACTAGAAACTGATTGGAGGAGTGCAGGAACCATGCGGGTTATGCCACTTCAATGTAGCTGCCAGGAAATCTATGGTTCTGAAAAAGACTGCTTTACGTGAGACCTCTAGTGTTTTAATTATAACCTTTTGGCTTACAGGCAGCTAACGGGGCACTTTGATGATGCAGGTAATAGGGTCACCCTTGATATCCCAGAAAGCAGTTTGAATGTCGCATTCTCTGTCAATAGCTGTCTGCTTCTGTACAGAAACTACTCTGTGACTCTAGGTAGATGGAATTTCCATAATCCAGTCTTGATTTATTTAGGGCGTTCGGCACTAGGAGATGAAGGTTGCGAGGATAAATGGCAGGATCCTCCACAGCTGTTTGATCCGGTAGATTCCCAGATTACAAACAACTGTGGATGGCATAGACAGACGGACCATTTAAGTGGGCCAGTGCATGTCCTTCCTTTTAGATTGATCCCTTTAGGATAAGCAGTTCCGTCTTGGAGGAGTTTAATTACAAGTAGTTAGTGGCCATCCACCATTACCAAAATACACCAGTTTATAAACTGTCAACTGGTCCTCTGGGCTTCTGCCTCAAACAATACAGCCCCAAATCAGTCAGGAATCCTTTGTATACATGTAGAGTTGTAACCCAAGCAGATGGTGGTGATTGGCTAAGGGTCACATTTATATGTTGAATACCATGGGTATTAAAATCGACTTTTGAGTGACCTCACAACTGAACATTCCAGGCTGGGGTAAAAATGGGAGTAAGGCTGATGTACGGCTTCTTTCTGAGATATAGGCGGCTCAAGCAAGGAGAAAATCTTTACTAGCAGTGGATTAATACATGAATTGTTTCTTAAAATGTGATTTGTACTTTGGCACTTCCGATTTTATTGTATCTTAATTGTCTGTACTTTTTATTATGCATTTTATTCTTGTATTCTTTTATGATACACCTTGTGTGAATCGAATAAAGATAAATTGATTGATTGATTGAGATATAAAATACTAGCCACTTAAAAGCAGTTCCTGACATTACAACCTCTGAAGGTCTTGTGATAAGGATGGTATTGTCACTGGTGTCGAAGGCTGCAGGCAGGTCTAATAATATCAGTGCTCTGACACCTCCCTCATCAACTAACAGGCTGGGGTCCAGTAACTGTATAATCCTACCAATTCTGAATCCCACCTGCTATGGATGTCAAACATCCTTTGATTCAATAAACTCTCGAAGCTAGTTTTACCCCACTCACTGCAAAGGCTAGCCCAAAACATGTGAAACAAAGAAATGGGCCGATAATTACTGGGATCATTTAGGCCCAGGATGATTGTAATGTCTAGTTGTTATACTTTGTATTTTATGCCCTGAAAGGTAAAAAATGAAAATTAAGTGTACCGTTGGACTGGTTAGCAATCAAAGAAAAAGAGTAAATATGAATTAAAATTGAGATTTTTGAGAATTTCAGGTCATTTTTAATATGTCAGTACGGTTATGTTGTACTTCTTTATTCCATATTTTATTAAATATATTTCTATAGTGCGGACCAAGCCACTGGACTAATGCAAACTCTTTATATGAGATGATAAATACATTACATCAATCAAAGAGAACTTAATTGCATCTGATAGTGATGAAGAATCAGGGTTATATTTATGAGGCATAATGAGGAGAAATATCCTTATTTCTACTCGTGTTTTACTGTTTCTATGTATGCTTCATTTTACAGCACACATAGCAAGAGGAAAACACCTCTCAGGATTGTTTATGTGCAGGAAAGTACCCCTTCCTGCATTAAAAGCAATCCTGCCTACAACACAGCCACCCTTGCACCATGGTGCAAGAGTGGCTGTGTTGGCGCTAAGCTGCCAAAATGGCACCAGTGCAAGGGGAAAGGACAGGAATGTGCCGTATTGGATAAATAGGGCACATTCCAGCCCTTTCCCTGTGATGCAGGGCAGCACAGCAAGGTGACTTGCTGCGCTGCCCTGTGCCACAACTGGTCATAAATATGGCCCTCAGGGGCAGATTTACCATTTTTTCACACAGTGCAGCAGCTGCAAATGCTGTGCTGCATTAAAGGGAGAGAGGAGGAGAGTGCCAATTTTATTGAAATATCGCACTCTCCTACCCTTTCCCTCGCTCCAGCTCTGAAATCAGCTGCCGGGAGCCACAGAAACACCTTTGCGCCATGGTTCAAGGGTGTCTCTGTGAGCCTAGCAAAGGTTTTGTACTGGAAGGGTACCCTTCCATTGCAAAATACTATGCATAGACTGACTTAAAACATTTTCCCTCTTTGTTTGTGTGCTGTACAGTGCAGCACATGTACACAGTCGGAAAAGGAAGGAGAAATGAAAGCATTTCTCCTTCCTTGTGCCTACTTCAAAAGGGTGCAATTTTCTGACGCTAAACCCTGTCTACTTTATTTAGTAATTTGGGTTTAGCATCAGAAACCTTGGGTGGTTCCATGGTAACGCCCATGCTCCACCCATGATACGCCTGCTTGGCGCTAACTAATGCAAAGCATCTCTATGCGCTGCTTTGCGTTACTTTCACATTATTTCCAGTGCTAAACAAGTTTAGCGCTGGAAATTAAATTGGAAAAAAAGATTTTGCACTGATTTGCAGCACTTTTGTGACACAAACACTTCGTAAAATCTTAATAAATCTCCCCCATAGTCTTTAAAGAGTTGCTGGAAAGAAAGCAGGATGGTGCTGAACCAAAGCTCCTCAGTTAGAAGGTCCAGGGTCTTGCGGCTTATGTCATTTATGTCTTTTAACATGGTTTTCAGCAGCACATACCATGCTTCGTGGGCGTATTTAAGGTTATGCTAGATTATTACATGTTCTTTTAGGTTCCTGTATTTGTACAGTATTCCATTTGTACGCCCCTATAGCGGATGCTATAACCCACACATGCAAGGGTGTAACTTATGCTTAGACCAAGTTACAACTGTATTTGTTAATTGGTCCCAGTGTGAGTTGGGAAAACCAGCATATGCTAACTTTTTCTGTGCATTCAGTTATCTTTGGGAGGGTAGCTCTCACTCTTAAGTTATGCATGCTACTGGGGAAATTTTTCCCAAATTTGTCGCACAGGTGTAAATTACAAACTTACATAAGCATAACTAGTACACCTGTTTTTATTAAACAGAACACTTTTCCCTCTAACGTATTTCCCTTTTATGCCAGATCTGGAAGAGCCTAGGAGCAGGGTGTGCACCGGTAACAACTTCTGTGTTAAAGAAACGTGATCACTGAGTCCATTATGGAAGAGGTGTGGCGCAGCGGCCAGGGTGGCTGATACCGGAAGGTGGGGCTCACGGTTTTATCTCCGGCGGCAGATTAGCCCAGCACCATGTGACTATGGGCAATAGCTCGCTTAATCATTCCAACGGCCCCCAGCGCATTGACACCCTCGGGTAATTGTTCGCGCTTTACAAATACTGGTATTATTATTATTATTATTATTATTCAGAGAGTAGAGCTAATTGAGTTTACAGTGTTTTGCTGTAGAGGCCTACCCACTCACTTGCGGTTAAAATCATGTTGCATGCATGAAGCCCTAAGTATGAAAACTAAAGACGGCTCAGATTGACTGGTGTGTCCTTTGTCAGTTTCTATGATTTCTTTGCCTTCTCCGTGCTTGAATTGCCATATATTGATATCAGAGCTGCACATGACAGGAAGTTCTTACAGCAGCCTGTGGTTTCCTACCCGCCGAGGAGCAGAGGGCCCTCGGTGAAGGTCTCGATGCTGCATTAACACCTACTGGTGAGGGCATGCGGGGCACACATAATTGTCAACAGCTTTCCTGCTGCGGAACTAACTAATAGTTCTTTACTTTCGCAGATGGCTCTGCTTTTCTTCAGATTGTATCTTACTGGTGTAATTGACCGAGAAATGTGTCTACTGTAATTGTCTCTTGTTGAAGGAAAGCTAGAACTTTCCATGGGCCCCAGCCCCATGCCAAACTGGTTCTGATTAGAAGACTTTCACAATAAAATTGAATCAGAAGTAAGCTTTGTAGAACATTTGATTCCTCTTGTGATTAGGTTGCAGTAAATCTGTTATGTTTCATTTGTGCATGATAACAAGCAGCCACCCCCAGATCTCTGTGCAGTGAATGGCACCCACAACAACCGGCTGACTGACTGCCCGCAGCCACTCTTGATGGTCTAATTGTCGACCACATGTTCGCATTCTCAGATAGCAGCCCATTCCAGGCTGCTGCTGTCAGGAGAGACTGGAAATAGTTATCCAAGGGTATTTTTTTCGCCATTGAAAACTCAAAGACCGAAAAGCTGTTTAAAGTACTGGGGTTGATTCTCAAGTTTTATCGACCTAAAGAAGAAACCTGGAGGGAGGGCGGCGGGCACAAAAAGTGTGACCAGTGAACAAATCCATCTTTGCTGAATCAGGATTTGTCAAAACCTGTGTGGCGATGATGGTAAGTGGCCTGAGTTGCTACTGTTCCATGTCACTCTTCGGGGTAAGATGGTGGGTGTTCCCATCGCGTACCAGGGGCCTCCACAGTTCTCATCTGTCTCTCTATCTTTAAGAGCTGGGGTGGCGACCCTTCTCTACCTAGGCCCCTAGACTACAAATAGTCTTCTTCTAGATGTCTACCTGTTTGCTTACTTTGCTAGCATTTATAAAACAAACTCAAGACTGTCTTATTTGGCTCAGATCCATTTAGAGCAGCACCAAAAAGGCACCTGTTGGTAGTATTGTTACATAAAGGTAAGCAGACGGGGTGGGGTGGCTCTATTGCAAATGTAGCAAACAGCCCCCAGCTGTAACTTTATAAGTATTCTGAAGTAGATGCAATACTTTACCCAACTTAACTGCACTTCTACTCTATCAAGTCGATGTAAGTGGTTCAGTGAGTGCAAATTTTTCCGTGGCTGGGTTTTATTCTCACAGAAACACGTTTTCCGCGTGGAGAAAAAAAGACAAAGTACGTGTGCCCTTGCGCATTTCTCCTAAACCTGCAACAGAGTTTTAGGAGCTTTGTCAAAGCTTACACCTTTCAGTTTTATTACTTCACTTAAGAAGTAATATTATATTCTTCATCGGTCTAAGCCATGACCTCTTCACCAATTTTGGACGAATCAGCCCCACAGTTTTTTAACTGGAAGCTATGATAGGTACCTTCATAATAACGTGTAAAAATGAAGTTTCTTTTGAAGAGCTGCTTAGTAGCATAAATCATACAGCACTGAGTACAATTACACCCGTTTACTCCAGTAACTCATGTTGAATGAGTAGTTTTGTATATTAGACTCTACAAGCATGATTACTTTCAGAGAAGCCCAGTTAGAACAGAAAAGAAACCGAGACAACAGAGAAATAAAGTGAGGATCACACACTTTGGCTAAGAGGGGAAGTCCAGATTAGAGTCCGCATCTGCCAGCCCAAGATTGCTATAATAAGCTATTGTGAGAATGACAGAGTGCCCTGTTTTTTCACTATCTTGAAAAAGTGTTTCCTATAGTCTTGTGCACCATTTTATTGCTAACATTTGGGGCTATTTGTGCAAACACTTCGACATAATGAATCAGATTTTTTTTTCAGAAGACCATTACAATTACAAGCCTTCAACAATGCACCATAATGTTTAGTACTATAAATAGATCGATAGATAGATAGATATATCGATAGACAGATAGATAGATAGATAGATAGATAGATTTCCCTTTTTGCAGGGTTATCCCCAAACCTTTTGCTTCTTCCTCCTATTTTTCTTGACATGTAGCACTGCTAATCAATGCTAAAGTGCATATGCTCTCTGTGTAAATTGTGAACATAATTGGTTATCCATGATTGGCATATCTGATTTACTGGTAAGTCCCTAGTAAAGTGCACTGAGTGTGCAAGGGCCTGTATATCAAATTCTACTAGTGGGCCTGCAGCACTGATTGTGCCACCCACATGAGTAGCCCTGTAAAGTTATCTCAGACCTGCCACTGCAGTGTCTTTGCGCAGTTTTAAACTGTCATGTCGAGCTGGCAAGTGCACCCACTTGCCAGGCTCCCAAGGGGGTACCTTGAGGTAGGCTCAAGGTACCCCCATGGGCAGGGTCCAGTGTATGTGAAAGGTAGGACATGTACTGGTGTGTGTGACATGTCCTGATAGTGAAATACTGTCAATTTCATTTTTCACTATTGAAAGGTTATCTGCCCCATAGTCTAACATGGGAGATACTTTGTAACATCTTACAAGTATAACTTCCCATTGGGACAAGATAGAGGAATAAAGTTTAGGCTCTCTGAACTCAGTATTAAATAACACATCTTTTAGTAAAGCTGGTTTTTAAATTATCGGTTTGAAAATGCCACTTTTAGAAAGTAGGCATTTTCTTGTTTAACCATTCTGTGTGTCTCTGCCTGTTTGTGGATTGACTGTACGGTTTTGGAGTGACAGGGGATGTGCATTCACTATAGACAGCCACACTGGGGAGGGGTTGAGTTGTGCCTGGCCTTTCCTTGATGACTCAGAGCTGAGCTGAATAGGCCTTGGCTGCATTTAGAGCAGTGGGAGGAGTCTTCTGTGTACCTGAATGGGGCCTGACTCCCTTCCACAATGTTGTCTCCACCCCCTGTGGTCATACTGCACCAGTGAGAACAGAACTGGTTTGGACTGGGCTCAGAGACCCTGGCACAAAGAAAACAAAGACAAAATGGAGTATAGGTAATGAACCTTTTTTTTGTTGTTTATTGAGCAGCTAGTTAATTATTACAATCATAGCCCCAGCAGGGGGGGGGTAGCAATTCTGTCTGTGACAGCGCATCTCATACAAGCTATTTTACATATAGGAAACAACAACATATTGCAAACAAACCCTCACCCCCCATCCCCACTCCTCCCCGGCACTTGTATATACATTCATGGTTTCTGGTAGTAATACATTGTGGTATGCATAGCCCCATAATGCAGACCCATAACTCTCGGCTGGTATGCAATATTCACCTGTGCAGTGAGTTATGACAGATCTGGATTGGTGAGAAGATATCCAGTGAGGGGGGCCCAGAAGTCCTTTGGGCGAGACGCCTCGGGCAGCTCGTCCGCGTATATTTCCAATTGGTCCCTAAAATATATTAAATCCTGGATCTACCTCTTGACCGTTGGCACAGCCCGAGCCCCCCAGCACCGTGCCACGGCTCTCTTAGCAAACAGGGTTGCTATGGCTACCAGTCGCCTATTACAGGGCTTAAGTTTCTGCACCCATCCCAGCAGACACACCTCAAGTACACACCCAACAGGTTCCGTAGTGATCTCAGTTAACACCTGCGTGACACGCGTCCAAAATTTTGAGATACCAGCACAAGACCATGCTAAATGTATAAAATCCGCGTCAGCCTGGCCGCAGCGCACACAGCACGCACTTTCACGCAAGCCAAATCTACATAATTGAGTCGGTGTGTAATAAAGTTGGTGTAAATATTTAAAATGGATGATGTGGGGATTGCAGTTCGCCGTCAGGTGCCCCATTAAGATACAGCAAGACTTCCAAGCCTCCAACGTCAGTGGAGAGGATAGGAGGCTATTCCACCTCGTATAAGAGGGAGATTCACTTATCTCTTGTTCCCGGAGAGATGCATTGTATAATTTGGTGATTAGGCCGCTTCGGTTTTCCCCTCCAGGCTAGCAGCGTTCGCGGTTCATTAGGGAACTCTGGATAAACGTCCCGAATCGCCTGTCACACCCTCTCAAAGGTAAATCCCAACATCATGCCAGTGTCCTGACCCACCTGCAGATCAGTCATGGTTCGGAATCGACCCTGTTTATTAATAATTCCCACCTTACTCAATGTTTTCAAGGCTGCCAGATCCCCAGCGGCCGATATACCAGGGTGTGCAGCAAGCGGTAGATTTGGTGCGTACAGATAATCTGACTGTGCTCTAATCTCAAGGGCCTTCCACGCCCAGGCAGTACAATGAACCGGGCTAATTTCCGAGCGCGGGCCTTCTCCCCCGCCCATCAATGCCGCCGCTTTCAGAGGCATCGGTAGCACGGAGTCTGCCTCGATCGCAATGTGTGGTTGGAACTTCTGTGGTAAATACCAGAAGTGCGAGAATTGCGCCTGGGCGCATAGATAATATAAGCGTAAGTCTGGTGCCTCAAAGCCGCCACGGTCAAAGGGCTGAGTCAGTACATTCCAACTGCAGCGGGGTTTTCCACCCCCCCAGACAAACGTTAAAAGGGCCAACTGCAGTGTAGTGAACAATGCTTTATTCAAACGAATAGGAATGTTAACAAATAAGTAAAGGAGCTTAGGCAAGAATTTTAATGACCGCGATGCGGTCCGCAAGTGAAAGTGGAAGTTTGGCTCAGCGCATAGCTAGATCTGTAATCTTATCGATGACCTGGCCATAATTAGCTGTTATCACTACCTCGGGGTCCCTATGCAACCATATGCCCAAGTATTTCACTGGGTCAATGGACCATTTCAAGGGATAGTCCAAGTCAACTTCCGCGGTGCCTGCCGTCAACGGAAATACGGTGGACTTAGTCCGATTGATGCCTAATCCCGAGTACCTCTCAAATTTGACGTATTCACGTAGAAGCGCAGGTAAGTAGGTGGCTGGTTCTCGGACATAGAGCAGCATGTCGTCAGCATACAATGACACCACCAAAGGTCTCTGTCGGAACCTCAGCGCCGCCTGCCCATGCAGTTGCCGCAGCTTGCACGCCAAAGGCTCTAGTGCCAATGCAAATAACATAGGCGACAGGGGGCAGCCCTGTCTCATGCCACGTTTGATAAAAAAGGGATCAGAGACCCAGCCATTCACGCAGATCCATGCCACTGGTGCTGTGTACAGGAGGTGAATCCATTTTAAAAAGAACGGTGGTAGGCCCATCCGCAGGAGAACAGTGAACATAAACTCCCACTTAAGGGAATCGAAGGCCTTAGCCGCGTCTAAGAGCACAGCCACTGCTTGGAAATCCTGTTCAAAGTAATGAAGGGTTGAAAAAAGGTGCGGAGATTGTGCATCATTGATCGTGAGGGCACGAACCCCGACTGGTCCGGCAGGACCAGCTTGGGGACCAGTGGCTGAAGCCTGGTTGCGATCATCTTAGCCAATATTTTGGCATCAATGTTTATTATGGAGAGGGGCCTGTAGGAGTCGCAGACATTAGCTTCCTTATCTGGTTTCAGAAGCATAACGAACAGAACTTCCTTCAAGGAGGGAGGCAGGTCACCCGAGTCATACGCTTCAGCAAATACTACTAGTAGGCGCGGCGCCAGAGCATCCGCATACGCCTTATAAAATTCACTAGGGAGCCCGTCTAGTCCGGCTGCCTTGCAGGTCGGGAGGGACATTATGGCCAGCTTGGCATCTTCCAAGCTGAACGGTTGCGTGAGGTATTCTCGGTAGCTAGGAGGAAGCCAGCCTAGTGCCACATTGTCCAAGTAGGCGTTAATTTCGTCCACCCCCGTCTGTTCCCGGTCCCCGTATAGGTCCGAATAATAGTCCAGCACCACTTTGCTAATTTCAGCAGTGCCAAAGTGCATCACACCCTCCCCGTCCAGCAGTTCGGTAATGTGGGTCTGACTACGCGGGCCGCCAATTTTTGTGCCAATGAGCGGCTAGGGCGTCCTCCCTCTCCGTAGTAACGAGCAATGCACCTCCGGGACCTGTGCGCCATTTCTTGATCTACGGTTTCGTTATGTTCCGTTACGAGATCACGAATCGGAGACAATGTCTCAGGGGCCGGAGCAGAGGCATAGGCTCGCTCCAGTGCTGCAATTTCCCCAGCCAGCTTTTGGATTCTGCAGCGTAGGTCTTTAAGGACCCCTGCCTGGGCGCCAATACATACTCCCCGAATTGTAACCTTAAATGCTTCCCACAGAACCCCCTGATTGTCGACTGTCCCCTCGTTTTCCTGGAAAAAGTTGTGAATAGCCTCACCTACTGTGTATCTGAAAACCTGATCCGCCAGGGATGACGGCTGCAGTCTCCACGTGAATGGGGGTCTTTCATAGCCCGGGACCTTCAACTCCAGGAGGACGGGAGAATGATTGGACAGTGTTTTCACTAGGTATTTCACATCCATAACCCAGGTACAAGCAGCCTCAGATATCAGCCAATAGTCCAGCTGGGACCAAGTACCATGCACAGCTGAGATAAATGTACTCTCCCTGGCCCCTGGATGCCTCATACGCCAAACATCCTGCAAATTCCCAGCCTCCAGTATACCCAACAGCGAGGTAGTGGATAGTCTATGTCGCGTTGCCCCTACACCCATTCTGTCAGCGTTAACATCTAGGCAAGTATTAAAGTCCCCCCCGCATATAATTTCCGCTATAGGGAAAGCAGAAATACGACACCATACATCCGCAAAAAAGGGGTGCTCGTCTACATTTGGACCATATACATTCGCTAAGATCACACTCGTACCCCCTAGCGTCCCATGCACAATGGCCAGCCGACCTTGATCATCCGTGTCTGTGCCATGAACCTGAAAGGGGACCCCTTTCTTGACCAGAATCATCACCCCCCGGGAATATGAGGAATAGGATGAGGCAATCCGCACCCCCACCCACCGTAATCCCACATTCCGTTGAGAGAGGGTAGTGAGGTGAGTCTCTTGTAACATGGCCACGTGCACATTCAGCCTATCTAGACTTGCTATCACTGTGCGTATCTTTTTAGGGCTGTTGAGTCCCCGAACATTCCATGTTAGAAATCTAAAGTTACCGCTCATAGGGCCCATATACAGTGGAAATACCTACACATTGTAAGTACATTATGGTGAACAGTGCAACGGGTGTCGATAGTGCAAAGCTTCTGGGGACTTTAGAGGCCACATCTATACCAAATCGGGAAATCAAAGGACCACATTATATTCCTGCATTGATATGCAAACCACATCATTCGAAACCTTGTGCCAGATGTTAGCCTTGTGCCATTCAGGTAGTGCCAACCGTACCCAGCCCACCCCTCCCCGCCGACCCCCCACCCACTTCGGCCACCCCAACTAGCCAAAGCCATACCTGTGTGGAAAAAACACCCCCCCAATGATAACCATCCCTAAATTGACCCGACCCACCCCCATAAAACAAGAAAACCAGTACAGATGGGGTACTCCCATGTGGGGGGCGTCAGCGCGCTTCTAGCCTCCCAACTGGTAGAAGGTGGCTGAACAACCATGGTCCCCACTACCCTCGGTCGAAGGATAACATATATCGTCAGTTAGTCCCATTTAAATCAACCTGAGGATAAGAATAATGGTGAGTGGTAGTATTACTAATTTTAAACAATGATAAACAACCGGGCTGCAGTGTAGAAATCAAGCTGTTGGGTTCCTACTGATCCTCAGTGTCAGAGGCCACCTGCAACTCTTGCCTGGACCGTTTTAAATGCTTAGCATGTTCAAGTGCGGCCTTAGGGTTTGTGAAGATTTTGGAATCCCCCTCTGGACCAATACGCAGGCGAGCAGGGTATAACATGGCGTACGGGACCCCTTCAGAGCACAGAAACTTTTTCACAGCACCAAACTCCCGCCTTGCGGCCTGCACTGCAACCGTAAAATCAGGGAAGAAAGAAATAGAATTACCCTGGTGCACAATGTTACCCTTGTCGCGAGTAACCCTGGGCATAATACTTTGCTACGCTCACAGAGCATGCAAAGTTTGTGTTACTACACACTACGCAAATTGCACGTAGCAGAATAAAAAACTCTGCTAATCGACGTAGCGTAGCAGCAGTATATTAAACACATACAAATGCTTTGTTAAAGCAATTTTCTATGCTAAAAAGCATATAACAAATTCACAAAAGTGAACTTTGACAATGAAAATATCAAGCAATGAGAGAGGTGATGATTTTGGGTTCCCCCCTAACCTAGGGGAGGACCAAGCAGATGCCTTGAACACAAAAAGCATATCATGTGAACGATTCAGTGGTGGTCCCTTCCTCCTAGGACCACCCCAAGCACAGTTATGGGCAAAAATACAATCCCAACCAAAGGCCCTGCAAAGCATTATGGGACGAGATTAGCAGTGGGCAGTGAATATTATAGTGTCCAATATAAAAATAATTCTACAAAGAGCTGCAGTTCAACTAGTCGTTACTAGATGTCCCTCATGAGTCAAATGCAAAAGCATTGAAATTATTAATACATCAAGCTGCAGTTCCACTAGTCGTTACTAGATGTCCCTCACGAGTCAAATGCAAAAGCATTGAAACCCTTTCATGAAGCTTTTGCATTTGACTCGTGAGGACATCTAGTAACGACTAGTGGAACTGCAGCTCTTTAGTAGAATTATTTTGATATTGGATACTATAATATTCACTGCCCACTGCTAATCTCGTCCCGTAATGCTTTGCAGGGCCTTTGGTTGGGATTGTATTTTTGCCAATAACTGTGCTTGGGGTGGTCCTAAGAGGATGGGACCACCACTGAATCGTTCAAAGATGTGCTTTTTGTTTTCAAGGCATCTGCTTGGTTCTCTCCTAGGTTAGGGAGGATACCAAAATCATCACCTCTCTCACTGCTTGTTAATTTATTGATTTCACTTTTGTGAAACGCTATATGCATTTTAGCATATAAAGACAGAGATACTTATTTTATCTTAACTTGCACTGTGCAAGATGCCTTTGGCAATTATTGTACAGTGCAGTCAAGCACACAGCTACGCAATTTGCATAGCTACGTGTAGTTCAAATTGTACTTCACGTAGCTACGTGAAGTACTACTACGCAAACTACGCCCAGGGTTAGTCGCGAGCCATTCTGAGAATCACATCTCGATCCCTGTAATTTAACAGTCGCGCTATAATGGGGCGGGGTGGGGCGCCCGGTGCAGGCCGCGCCGCGAGGGATCTGTGCGCCCGCTCGACTATAAACATGAGGGATAACTGTTCATCGCCAAAGATCTCTTTAACCAAGTTCTCGATAAATAGTTCCATCTTACCAACATTCGTGGATTCCGAAAGGCCCGTTATGCGAATGTTGTTACGTCGAGAACGGGCTTCCAAATCCTCATTCTTTGCCTGAATCAGGGATAGCACCTTCTCCATGTTCAATGCCTTCCCGGCTACCTCGCTCAAACCGTCCTCCGTCGCCGACACGCGTTGCTCCACTTCACCCATACGAGCACTGTGCTTCTCAAGCTGCGCCGACATGTGGTCTAGTCGGTGATTGACTGCAGCCATTGTCCCCTCTATAGACTGCAAACTGCGCTGCATGGCCAAAAGTGTTGTCTCAAGGGTGGGGGTCCCAGCAGCCGGGGCTTCAGCCTCCGAATCTGAGGCCGCTCTCTGCGTGGTCTTGGTAGATTTGCGTGCCTCAAACGTGAGGCAGGGTTGCGATTTATCCGTTCGCCCCATGGCAGAATGCAGGCCGGGCTCGTAGGCCTTGTTGGTTCAGATAGAGCAGGGCACACTGATTGAGGGACCAGTAAGTCGCCCGCCTCTGCAATTACGTCCTTCGTGGTCCAACCCCATGTAATGTAGTCTGCCAAGGCAGGGGGATGAACCCCACCGTCCACGCAGGACAATGGGTCTCCGGATGCAAGTGCCCCTCCATGCGTGGCAGTTCGCAGCTCAAATGGTTCCGGTATTGTACGGGCCCCTACGGGGCTCCTGAGGCAGAGTGGAACGCAACTTTCCAAGCAGCAGTCTCCGACCATACATGATATTTCAGGTGGGAGGCCTCTTCTACACACAGAGACGACCAGCCTTATGTAACACCCAGTCAGCGCCCAATGTGCCTCAGCGCAGCAGCGTAGCAGCGGTCGCGTAGTCACTCCGGGTTCCGCTCTCAGTCAGACCAAAGCAATTCGGGCCCCATGCCGGGCTCTAACAGCTAGCTATCACCCCGAACCGTCTCTTCATTGAGGTGCCATTAATGCAGTCAGCCACTCTCCCGCGCAATCAGATGCTCAGCTACAGCTCGCAGGCCGCAGCCCTTCCCTCCGCCAGCGCCACCTCCGCTGTCACCAGCCAAGGGGTAGGCCGCCCCCCACTCACAGCAACCGCCATCGAGTGCACCGAGGTCCGCCGCTCTCTCGTATAGCTCTAGGCGGTTCAGTCAGGATTCTCGAGCCTCCGCACTCCCGAGGCTCCGCCGCTCTCATCCCCCCGGAGGCTGGTGCGATCTCGCTGTGCAGAGCAGCGGTCCGATGAAGGGGTCGCCTAGGAGCACCGAGTGTGCGCAGTCATCTAGGGCAGCCCCGCTGGGAGAGCCCGCCGCCAACGCTGCAAGCCACAGGCTAGGCCGCTGCACATTGACCCTCGGGCCGCGTGGGCGCCGCCATTTGGGAGGATGGTCGCCGGGATCGATTCCCCCGCGCCTGTTAACTCAACGCCGATTCCGGGCAGCAATTTCGGCTCCAATCTGGGCAGGACACAGCAGGGGTAGGGATCGCTCTGTTTTCTGCGCTTTCTGGCAGTGCTGTAGGCGGATATTAGGCGGATTGTAAGCTCAGCTGGGCAGAGCCTCTCTAGTGAGCGGCCATCTTGCTGTGTGCTCAAGCCACGCCCCTAAGTAATGAACCTTAAACCCCAGAACTTTAGATCACTTCAGGACTCAAGAGAATCCTTTGCCAAGGAGAAGAGCTGGAGAGCTGTGAGAAGGAGTACTGCCCCTTTGCTGTGTGCTGTGTGGGGCTGGCCTGCAGTTGCTGCTTTTGCCAAGGAAAGGACAAAGCCTGGAACTTTGCTGAGAAACCTGCTTGAAGAAGTCTCTCCAAGGGCTTGTGTGTGCTGGCCTTCTGTTCTGAGGTTTCAGGGATACAAAGACTTAACCACCAGCTCCCCTGAACTCCATTGCTGGGAGTTCTGACATGCCAGGAGGTGCCAGTTCCAGTTTTGGTCCTCTGGGGGTTGGTCCTGCTGTTGAGAGCTGGAAGAAACCTAAGAGAAGCAAATAAACAATCTCTGACTCCGTCAGCGAAGCTGCCGTGATGCCGCAACCTGCATCAAGGCCAGGGGCACCACTCGTGAAGTGCACAACGCACCTCCCGGCCATCACCGCAGCTCCAATGCCCTTCGACGCCTGCCGACACCTGCAGTTAATGGCCTTCCTGACACCAGCACTCGCACCGACTCCATCACCGCCTGCGCCTGCAGCCAGTTATCGCGGCACAGATAACTGCCGAGGGTGACTCCACAAACTCGCCGACATTGCATTGATTTACCAGATCTAATGCCTCACCGCCGATGCAACCGACTTCCCATGTCCTGGATTCGACACGTCACCTCCTCGGGGACACGACTCCTCACCTCCCCAGTGGCAGCCAGGGAGCCGGCCTCGACCTTGGCACCAACGCCTCACCTACACGACGTCGTGCATTGTCATAGACTTCATTTTCCAAGGTTTGTTTGGGGGGTCGGTTTGACTCCGTGCCCAACACCGCGCACCTTGCAGTCGGCGCCGTACTTTGGATTTATTGCTGTCACATCTTCGTAATAGCCCCAGGTGGAGCTATTTGTTTTCTACAAGCTTTAGTTTGGAAACAACTGTTTTTAAGTGCTATTTTACTACATGTATGTTGGATTTTTGTTGTTTTGGTCTTGTTGAGTTTAGATAAAGATACTTTGGGGCATATTTACAAGCCCCTATTGCCACAAACACGTCACTTTTTACTACGTTCCTGTGGCGATAGGGGCTTCGCCTTATTTACAAGGCAGCGTTAAGCCACTTAACGTGGCTTAACGCTGCCTTGTAAATAAGGTCTCCTTTCACGCTATGCTTAGCATGAAAGGGGAGGGCAATGGGTGCTGCTGTGGGTGTTCCACTGCAACACCCATTCATTCTGACGTTGCCTCCTATTTACAAGAGAGGCATAAATAGGAGGCAGCGCCAGAATTAAGACCAGGGAAAACCAGGTCTTATGCAACACACTACCCATAGAGAGTCCCAGGGGAGGGAACTAGAGGCACAGGGCACTCAGAGAGAGCCAGCCTCCATCCTAACATGAATACGCCAAAGAAGCTGCTCTGAGTTAAAATGACTGAAACTTAGAAGATACTAAGTGGAGGTGCTGGCATCTCACAAAAAGTGAAGGACTGTTGTCACACAATACCTGGTGTCATGCTTCATCATCAGCAGTCTACAGGATTAAGACCATGGTGGATGAAGGTCTGATGAATGATTGGATAACCAAACATGAAGCTGAGTTTCTGGTGTGTGAAAACCCCCACACCCCTAGATTTTACACTCTTCCCAAGATTCATAAAAATAGGATGCCCCCGCCAGGAAGACCTATAGTATCGGGTATAGGCTCAGCCCTTGAGCCTCTATCACAATTCTGTGATTGGTTCCTTAGAGCAATCGTACAAAAGTCCGCCTCCTACCTGAGAGACACAAAGGATGTCCTTTGCCTCCTCAGAGACCTTGTGATCAACCCAGCGGAAGACCTATTTATCACAATGGACATCGAGGCGCTGTACACCAGCATACCCCAGAAACGCACTTTAAGCGTGGTGGAACACATTCTACTGGAGAGATATTGGGAATACATGACGCCGGGACACTTCACCATGGAGTGCGCAGAATTGGCACTCACGGAAAACTTCTTCGAATATGAGGATACAATATATCATCACCCGGAAATCACAGGTGTTCCGCCGGAATGCAGGCTTTCCGTGTCTTCTTCCTCTTACACGGGGATCAGGCACACAATCCATAGATAACAGAGGCTTTTTCAGACACCGGGAACCCCTTTTTTTTAAAACAGCAATTACGAGCACATGTGCTACCAATTTACGAGTTTTACTCATTTAGGGCACTATTTAAAGCCTGATTTTTACGCTCCTCATTCTACTTCGGGCATGAAGAGCAGACACATCTAGGATCACGGAGAGAGACGCACCTTGATGTAGCAGGAGCGTGAATGACAGCATGAATGAGCACTTGTGGAATACTTTTCCATTTCCCCACCTGGAAAAGGTTGGATGATAAAAGCTGACTTGTGTGTTTCATTTTCTTCCAGAGTTTGACTACAGGGGTCTCTCCTTCATTCTCCTCCCATGGGGTGTGTAGGGAGCTTGACCAGGGTAAGGTTGTGAGCTGGTCTCACATTCATTTTGATAAAATTGCATGTGTTTCACGTTTGCAGTGACACGTGTTACACACAAATAGCCACTATATGTACAAATGATGCATGTGGGGCACTTACTCTTTTTGACCGAATGTTTTGATGGCAATCTCTCTTTACCATTATGTTTAAGGGTTTCAAAAAATCATCTTAGGTAGAGTATTTATTTGCAGAGTTTTATATAGCGCTGGCTAGACCCGGAGGTATCAGAGCGCTTTACATACGGATCAGCGAGTTACAAAATTGATTCAGTTACAGGAGCATGGGAAAAAAAAAACAGTTACATAGGAAAAAAAAACAGTGTTGCACAAAAACATCAGTTACAATAACATAGCATAAAATATTGACATGTCCAAAGGGGTATGGAAGGTAGAGGGGAAAAGGAAAAAGGGGAGAAAAGAAGATCGGGATAGGTAGAACCGGCAAGGAGGAAATGCTCCAAGGGAACCAGAAGACAATAAGAAAAGTCAAATGTGGGATCAGTAGTCATAACATCCGGAAGCAACGATGACTGAAAAAGAAAGGAGGGAAGAAGGAGACCAAGGGGGGGGTAATGTCAGAGTAAAAGGCATTGTCAGGCGACAAAGGGTGTAGACCAGCAACATGTGAAACGGACGAATCATCCAAGATGGAGGACCCGGGTCACGGGCGCCGTTTTAAAAGAGTATGACACAGGTCAACCTACCCAGTGGTAATCTCATACTAATATTTTGATAAGATAGGAGCCCTTTTTTTAATATTCCCATCCTGATGAATGCCGCGGACCCTTTGGGCCACATAGGCAGAAACATGTCGACAACCGTAACCACTACTGTGATGGGGCAATAATTCCCCCTTTTTCACCATTCTTGTATTTTTAACATCATATAGTTGCCTATTTGAATAAATGTATTTTGGCAATTGTACTGATTTTTAGACTTTCACTCACTGTCACGGGCCCCCACTTAGTTTTAGAAGTGCCTCCCTGTCTCCAGGTGTAGCCCACTCTCTATCAAACCAAGTTTTTAGAGAGCGAGGACTGCCGGTGATGAAGCATGACACCAGGTGGTGTGTGAGGACAGTCCTTCACTTTTTGTGAGATGCCAGCACCTTCACTTAGTATCTTCTAAGTTTTGGACATTTTAACTCAGAGCAGCTTCTTTTGTGTATTCAAAACCTGGTCTTACCCTCGGTCAATTTTTGCTTTTTTCATGTGTGCTGCGTTGTGCAGCACACATGAAAACAGCAAAAGGCCAATGATTTTTTATGTGCAGGAAGGTCCCCCTTCCAGCACATAAACAATCATTTTTTTAATATGTTGTTTTGCAACTTCTGTGCCTGTTGCATTAAGCAGCACACATAGAAGTTACAAAACAGCATTTAAAGATTGTTTATGTGCAGGAAGGGGGGCCTTCCTGCACATAAACAATCGTCCCCTGCACGCAAACACCCTTGCACTATGGTGCAAGGGTGAAGGGTGCCTGCTTTGGCACTAGGCTCCTAAGTGTAGCGCCAGCGCAGGGGGAAACGCAGGGCTGCACCATATTCTTGTAAATATGGTGCAGCCCTGCGTTTCTGAAGTGGCAGAGTGAGGCGTTAAGCCAGGAAGGCTAACGCCTCACTCCACCACTTCCCTTGTACATATGCCCCTTCATTTTTCTAAACTGGGGTGGTGTCCATTTGTGGTGTTTTCACTGTATGACTGTGTGTTTTGAGTACAAATACTTTATACATTGCCTTTTGGATACGCCTATCTGCTCGTTCTAAGATACCAAGGGGGTGAGCTGGGGTTATCTAGAGTGTTTATCCCCCTTACCCTGACTAAAAGCAAAGGTCCCTACTTGGACAAAGGTGACAGACAGACAGACAGACAGACAGACAGACAGACAGACAGACAGACAGATAGATAGATAGATAGATAGATAGATAGATAGATAGATAGATAGATAGATAAACAAACTAAATCATTCCAGTAATTCTCTCAAGTGTGCCAAGTTTTAATGGGCGCAGCTTCAAGAAATCATTATTTGAAATCTTACCCACAGGCCCTATTCTAAGACTTCGCTGTCTTAGACAAATGGCCTGCTGTCCCGCTCTCCTTGACATGAGAGAAGAAGAGTGGGGGCTTGAACAGCGAATCTCTGAACTGATTCGAGCACTGTACTGGAGACAAAGCTTTTTTTCACTGAAGACAGAAATGTTGCTTATGCATTTACAACTGACCAGAGCAAAATGTCATTTTAAGTCTGTGCAAGTACTGTTTTTGCACTAGTTTTTCAGTCCAAATGTCTGTACAGCCAGTATGAATGCTGTTGCACATTAGAGTGGTCACCAGTGCAAAGGTTTCTCTGCTGGTTGCTATTAGCCTGACATAGAATGGCCCTGGTTGTCACACCAGGGTCTGCATTCAGATTCAGGCACTGGAGTGTTTTGCTGTCACCTGCCGTGACAATACCATGAACGTTTCTTTACTCATATTGCTTTGGTTATCATTGTCGATATTTGTACATCTGTTAAGTGTATGTGGTGCATAAAAACACAGACGCATTAGGATCCTGCCAAAATATCTCCAGGTTTGATATGCCTGCATTCTCTCTCCCTCCCTCTCTCTGTCTCTCTCTCTGGGCTCCCCTGTGGTTGCCCATTCCGCCCTTCAAGCGATCTGCAGGACATCAGCAATCAGTTTGCAGCACCACAGCAGACTCACCACTCCACACGAAGAGCCACAGAAATGATGTTGAGAAACCAGACGCGTTTTTATGTTTGTCCAAAGCACTAAAGGTTTGCTTTTTGGTCTGTATTGTGGTTAGGAAAGTCTGAGCGCGTGCCTTAACTAGATGTATAGGAAATGTGTGGGAAAGCCATAAAAGTTGATATTTAACAACAGACGTCCTGTTTTGTGAAATCCTATACAATTAGCACTGACGTGTCTGGTATCCTTGATCTGTGCATCAAAACATATTTTTTATGTTTATGTTGTGAACTGTGTTATTCATGAAAGGACTTTGAGAGCAGTGAAGGAAGTTATTTTTAAGAAAGGAAATGGCAGTAGCTACAGCTAAGAAGATTTTTTAAAACTTGCTTAATGAAAAGAAATAGGAACTCTGCTAAACTGAGCACAATCACAGCAAAGAAGGCACTGACAGATATACGAATACGATAAGCTTGTGCTTTGTAAACTCATAGGCTTCGCCACCATAAAATAGTGGGGCATATTATCAAGGGCTCTATCGCCGCTTTAGCGGGACTTTTTCCCGCTAAAGCAGCGATAATTCAAACGCCCTATTAGCAAGCTGTCGCTAACTGCTGTTAGCGACAGCTTCTAGGCGATAGCGACCGGGTTGGGTGCCGCTTTGCATGCCAGCGATATTTATCGCTAATGGCATGCAAAGTAGGCGATCCCAACCTAAAAGCGACTGGAAACAGTCGCTAAGGTCGCTATCGCCTATTAGCGAGGCAGGGAGGTGATTAACGAACCAGCGCTAAACACGTTTAGCGCTGGTTTGTTAACGCCTGGTCTCACCCTGACTTAGCCATGTAATCCAATGGGAGGTGGATTACATGGCTAAATCCCCTCGCCCTATCGCCAAGCTAACCCTGGTCACAGTGTGAATATCGCTTGTTTTCAAGCGATATTCACACTGTTCTCAGGGTTTCTATCGCTTTGGAGATAAGCGTTGCTGATAGCACGCTATCTCCGCGATAGAAACCTGCGATAGCCGGCGATAATTATCTTAGCGCTAACTGCGCTTAGCGATAATTATCGCCGGTTATTGCTAATAGGCCCCTGTGTGTTATCATGTGTAGAGCCAGAAATTCTACTACAACTCACTAAGTACATTTTCGAACCCGTATCCAATCACAAAGGGAAAAATGATGTGTATATGTTGTCTCTCCTGTGTGTTAGTCTGTATGCAAGGTAGCAATGATTTGCAAAAACAATTGCGGTTGCAAATCAATGAAAATGAGGGGTAACATAACACAATTGCAAAGCGGAAGCTATCCTAAAGGTAAATGGTGGTTATTACTGATAATGTCATACAGTGCAGGCTGACTTTTTAGTTTGAAAGGAGCCCTGATCTCTTCATAGGACAACGGCTGCTTTAAAAACAAGCATTTGACAAAGCCAATAGGCCTGGCATTGGCCGCCAGACTTCTGGCAATTCTTGTTTTGTTCAGCTTTTGCAAAACTTTATTGTTGGGGAGTATGCTGGTTCCATATCAATCTAAAAAAATCATTTGGTTCAGACAAAACTTTTTTTTCTCTAAACAAAACACACATTACCATAGTACTTCCTGCAACTGAAGGGAACTACGTTGCGTGTAGAAGTCTTCCTTGTAAAAAAAATGGAAGAAAAATGTAAATGACACCAATCACAGTCTAATGGATGAAGTATAACTGAAATTAAGTTATACAAATAGGGGAAGATTTATCATTCTTTCACGCAGTGCAACACAGCAAGACAACTTGCCACGCTGTAATTAAGGGAGAGGGCAGGAATGCACCATATCTATCAAGATATGGCCCACTCCTGTCCTCTTCCTGCACTTGCACGCAATCAGCCCCTAGCGCCAATGCAAGCACCCTTGCGCCATGGAGCCAGGGTGCCTGCGATCCAGGCAATATTGTTTTTGTGCAGGAAGGGACACCTTCCTGCATAAAAACGATCCATAGAAGAATATTCCTCTTTCTAAGTCTGATGTGGAATGCAGCACACTTAGAAAAAGGAAACAACAAGGAGAAATATCCAAACAACAAGGATAAATAAAGATATTTCTCCTCATTGCGCTTCTTTTGGGAAGGTATACAATATGATGCATTCCCAGGTCTACCAGTGTTGGTAAATCCGGGAATGACTCCGAATACAAGAGCGGTTGTGAGGGAACACCCATGCTCCACCCATGTAGCACCCCACCACATAGAGTAACGCAAAGCAGCGACTTGCACTGCCTTTCATTACTCCAGATTTACCCAGCCATGTGGGGCCACGCAAGGTGGCCTTGCGTGGCTTGGTAAATCTCATCTAGGTTTTGCATCGCCCTTGCATTACCTTGCATGGCGCAAGGGCAACGCATAAACCTGATAAATCTGGCTCATAAATTTAGTGAACTCATATGGTCTTGGCTAACATAGACATAAAAAGTCAATCAGTCTGGCATTGGCTGCAAGCTTCTTGGCTTTGAGAAAGAAAGAACGAAAGAAAGAAAGAGAGAAAGAAAGAAAAAAAGAAAGTTTGGCAAGAAAGGTAAGAAGGAAAGGAAGCACGAAAAAAGGCAAAGAAAAGTGAAAGAAAGGAGGAAGGAAAGAGAAAGAAAGAAAGCAAGAAAGAAAGAAAACAAAGAAAGAAAAGAATAAAGAGAGAAGGAAAGAGAGAAGAATAAAGAAGGAAAGAGAGAGAGAGAAAAGGAAAGAAAAGGAAAGGGAGAAGGAACGAAAGAGAGAAGGGAAAGGAAAAGGCAAGAAAGAAAGAGAGAGAGAGAAGGAAAAAGAGAAGAAAAGAGGAAAGGAAAGAAAGAAGGGGAGAGAGAGAAGAAAAGGAGAAGAAAAAAGAGAAGGAACAAAATAAAGAGAGCTGGAAAGAGAAAATCAAAGAGAAAAGGAAATGAAGAAACAAACAAGCAAACAAACAGAGGGAGTAAGAAAGTAAGAAAGAGAAAATGAGAAAATGAAAGTGAAACAAAACAGTACAAAAGAAGGTAAAAATGAAAGAAGGGAAGAAAAACCAGGGAAGAGAGAGAAAAAAAAAGAAAGAAAGAAGGAAGGAACGAGAAAAAAATAAAGAAAGAAAGAAAAAAGAAACAGAGAGAGAAAGAAATAGAGAAGGAAAAAGGGAAGGAAAGATAGAAGAAAAAGAAAGAAATAGAGAGAGAAGGAAAGAGAAGAAAGAAGAAAAGAGGAGGCAAGATAGAGAGAAGGAAAAAGAGAACAAAAGAGAGAAGGGATGAAATAAAGAGAGAAGGAAAGAGCAAATCAAAGAAGGAAGGAAAGTAAAGGATAGACAGACCATAGGAAAAATAAAGAGAGAAATAAAGGGAGTAAGAAAGAGAAACAAAAGAGTACAAAAGAAGGCAGGAATGCAAGAAGGAAAGAAAAAACAGGGAAGAGAAAGAAAGAAAAGGAAGGAATGAGAAAGAAAGAAAATAAAGGAAGGAGAAAGAAAGAACGAACGAAAGAAAGAAGGAAAAGGAAGGAAAGTAATGAAAGAAACATTAGAAGGACAGAGAAAAGAACAAAGAGAAGGAAAGAAAAAAGAAAAAAGAAGGAAAGAGAGAGAGAGAGAAAAGGAAAGAGAGAAGGAACGAAAGAGAGAAGGGAAAGAGAAAGAAAAGAAAGAAAGAGAGAGAGAGAGAAGGAAAAAGAGAAGAAAAGAGGAAAGGAAAGAAAGAAGGCGAGAGATAGAGAAGGAAAGGAGAAGAAAAAAGAGAAGGAACAAAATAAAGAGAGCTGGAAAGAGAAAATCAAAGAAAAAAGTAAATGAAGAAACAAACAAACAAAAAAACAGAGGGAGTAAGAAAGTAAGAAAGAGAAAATGAGAAAATGAAAGTGAAACAAAACAGTACAAAAGAAGGTAAAAATGAAAGAAGGGAAGAAAAACCAGGGAAGAGAGAGAAAGAAAAAGAAGGAAGGAATGAGAAAAAAAATAAAAGAAAGAAAGAAACAGAGAGAGAAAGAAATAGAGAAGGAAAAAGAGAAGGAAAGATAGAAGAAAAAGAAAGAAATAGAGAGAGAAGGAAAGAGAAGAAAGAAGAAAAGAGGAGGCAAGATAGAGAGAAGGAAAAAGAGAACAAAAGAGAGAAGGGATGAAATAAAGAGAGAAGGAAAGTGCAAATCAAAGAAGGAAGGAAAGTAAAGGATAGACAGACCATAGGAAAAATAAAGAGAGAAATAAAGGGAGTAAGAAAGAGAAAAAGAAAGAGAATCAAAAGAGTACAAAAGAAGGCAGGAATGCAAGAAGGAAAAAAAAACAGGGAAGAGAAAGAAAGAAAAGGAAGGAATGAGAAAGAAAGAAAATCAAGGAAGGAGAAAAAAAAGAAAGAACGAAAAGACGAAAAAGGAAGGAAAGTAATGAAAGGAACATTCGAAGGAAAGAGAGAAGAACAAAGAGAAGGAAAGAGAAAAGAAAAAAGTAGAACAAGACAGAAAAGAAAAGAAAGAGCGAAAGAAAGAAAAAAATAAAGAAAGTAGGAAAGCAAGAGAGAAGGAAAGAGAGACGAAAAGAGAGACTGAACGAAAGAGGAAAGAAAGAGAGAAGGAAAAAGAGAAGGAAAGAAAGAAAGAGCAAAGGAAAGAGAGAAGGAAAGAAAGAAGGAAAGAAACAGAAAGTAAGAGCATAGGAAACAAGCATTTGCAATGCAATAGGTCTCGCAGTTACGCGAGTTTAAGCTATTGGCATTGTAAATGACAATGCCTTTTATTTATGTTTTTAAAACACAAACATAAATAAAAGGCATTGTTATTTGCAATGTCAATAGCTCAAACGCGTAAATGCGAGACCTATTGCATTGCAAATGCTTGTTTTTATTGTGACACTTGGGTCATGTTTTCAGATGGTCAAAGGGATGTGTGTGGTGTGTAGAGGAGTGGAACAGTAGCTGCGTGGGGTGCACATGATCCAGATGGCTGGATGGAGTGCAGAAGGGTCAAAGGGATATGTGGTGTGGGGGGGGGGAGTCTCCAGGCCGAAGGTGACTGTGCAGACGATGCCGATAGCTGTAAGAAGCTGTGCGGGAAGTAGATAAAGCGGAAGGTTTTTTGTGGTATGCCGATGAGACAAAGGGCCAGCCAGAGGAGGCTGCACAATGTGTATATGTGTCCAAGGGCTGTGTGGTGAACAGATGAGTGGCGTCTGCGTAGTATGGGGAGTACACAAGCCAAAGTAAAAAGAGGGGAGCTTTCATTTAAACAACGGATAAATACATTTGTGCCCTTAATTATTTCGCACACATGTAAACAGCGATGCTGCTTAATTGCGAACATCACTTTTCGGGTTACCTTCAATTTAACCCCCACTAACAAGTAAGCAACATACCCCGCAAAAGCCAATGCTCTCTTTTGAACATCTTAAGCCAAACTTACCATGTTCCTCTGCCCCGGCGGTGGCCGCGAGAGCTCCAGCGCATTGAGTGGGCCACTTCTAAGAGCTGCACGGCTGCAATGGCGCCGAACAATGGACAGTTCTCCCAGCCTTTGTGTGGGACTTGATTGTAAACTGCTTTGTGATCTGAGACAGGATCCAAGTCAACGAAGAGGGCGCACTTGGGAAGGTATGGCAGTAAGAGGCGCTAGCCGGACTCGATAGTGGGTGAAATTGAATTAGGGGAATTGCATGCTCTGGGCGCTGCGCTGGAGCCCGGAGTGCAGCCCGTCGGAGGAACCCCCCTGCCAATCAGACTGAATTATGAGCCGGACGGTGGGTTTATTAACCTGGCGTCAGTTCAGTGCCAGCCTCCACACCAAACTTAGAGACAAGGGGATGGCATCCGGGGCACAGGCAGCCGCAGTTTTCGCGATGCCCGGGCTGAACCACGTTATGAGGAAAATACAAGATGAACTCCATACCAAAAAAATAGAGTAAACAAAAGAAAGGCGCGGGCATGTAATGGCGCCGGACAATGGACAGTTCTCCCAGCCTTTGTGTGGGAATCGTTTGTAAACTGCTTTGTGATCTGACACAGGATCAAAGTCAACGAAGAGGGCACGCTTGGGAAGGTATGGCAGTAAGAGGCGCTAGCCGGACTCGATAGTGGGTGAAATTGAATTAGGGGAATTGCATGCTCTGGGCGCTGCGCTGGAGCCCGGAGTGCTGCCCGTCGGAGGAAACCCCTGCCAATCAGACTGAATTATGAGCCGGACGGAGGGTTTATTAACCTGGCGTCAGTTCAGTGCCAGCCTCCACACCAAACTTAGAGACAAGGGGATGGCGGCTGGGGCACAGGCAGCCGCAGTTTTCGCGATGCCCGGGCTGAACCACGGGATGAGGAAAATACAAAATGAACTCCATACAAAAAAAAATAGAGTAAACAAAAGAAAGGCACGGGCCGCTATGGGTAAACCATGCGCCATGGAGCTTTAAAAAAGAAAAATCCAATAAAGTAGTCCATAAATGAAAAGATACGCCCCTGCAAAAACGAAACTGGCCACGAAAGCGGACGAAAACTGTAGTTAGGCGGTGCTGCTTCCGGAATAAACGGAAGTGACGCATTGCCTCTACAGCCAATAATGAGCCCTGTAAGAAAAGCAATGCCAGTGTTTACAAATGGCAAGCGGCAGGAGAAATTCCTCGGCAAAAGGCGGAGTTTCACCCCTGATAGAGATTACTTGATGTCTCGGAGAGACAGTGCATGCGCGCTGCCTAGGCGAGACCTAAAAAGGGAAGAAAGAAGAAAGAAAGAATGCAAGAAAGCTGGAAAGAAAGAAAGAAAGAAAGACAAAAAGGGAAAAGAGAATGAAAGATAAAAGAAGGAAGAAATAGAGAAGAAAAGAGAGAGAGAGAAGGAAAAAAGGAAAGGAAGAACGAGAGAAGAAGAGAGAGAGAAGGAAAGAGAGGAAGAAAAAGAAAGAAAACTAGAGAAAGAAGGAAAGACAGAGAGAGAAGGAAAAAGAAAAGCAAGAGAGAAGGATAGAAAGAGAAAAGGAAAAAGAGAAGGAAAAAAGAAAGAAGGAAAGAAAGAAAGAAAGAAGAAAAGAAATGGAAAGAAAGAGCATAGAAAAATGAAAGAAAGAAAGGAAGAAAGAAAGAAATTAAAGAGGGGACGAAAAAGGAAGAAAGAAGGCAAGAAAGCTGGAAGGAACGAAAGAAAGAAACAAACAAAGAAAGAAAGAAAGGGAGAGAGAGAGAATAAAAGAGAAAAGAAGGAAGAAAGTGGGAAAAGGAAAGAAAGAGAGAAGTAAAGAAAGAAGAAAGAAACTGAAAGAAAGGGCATAGAAAAAAGAAAGAAAGAAAGAAAGAAAGAAAGAAAAAGGCCAGAAAGCTGGAAGGAAAGAAGAAAGAAAGGAAGATGGGAAAAGAGAATGAAAGAGTAAAGAATGAAGAAAGAGGGAAAATGAAATAAAAAGAAAAAGAAAAGGAAAGAATGAAAGGAAGGAAGGAAGGAAGAGAGAAGAGGAGAGAGAAGGAAAGAGCAGGAAAGAGAAGGAAAACTAGAGAAAGACGGAACGAGAGAAGGAAAGACAGAGAAAGAGAAGGAAAAAAGAAAGCAAGAGAGAAGGAAAGAAAGACAAAAGGAAAAAGAGAAGGAAAGAAAGAGAGAAGGAAAGAAAGAAGAAAAGAAATTGAAAGAAAGAACATAGAAAAGAGGGAAGGAAAGAGAAAGAAAGAAAGAAAGAAAGAAAGAAAGAAAGAAAGAAAGAAAGAAAAAAAGAAAGAAAGAAAGAAAAAAGAAAGAAGAAGGGAAAAGAGAATGAAAGAGAAAGAAGGAAGAAAGAGGGAAAAGGCAAGAAAGAGAGAAGGAAAGAAAAAAGAAAAGAAATGCAAAGAAAGAGATTAGAGAAAAAGAAAGAAAGGAAAGCTGAAAGAAATTAAAGAGGGAAGTAAAGATGAAAGAAAGAAAGAAAGAAAGAAAAAAGAAAGAAAGAAAGAAAAAAGAAAGAAGGAAAGAAACAAACAAACAAACAAATAAAACGGCAAGAAAGCTGGAAGGAAAGAAAGAAGAAAGAAAGAAAGAAAGAAAGAAAGAAAGAAAGAAAGAAAGAAAGAAAGAGAAAAGAAGGAAGAAAGAGGGAAACGGAAAGAAAGAGAGAAGGAAAAGAAAAGGAAAGAAGGAAAGAAAGAAAGAAAGAAAGAAAGAGAGAAGAAGAATGAGAAGAAAAGAGAGCAGGAAAAAGAAGGAATACTGGAGAGAGAAGGAAAGACAGAGAAAGAGAAGGAACAAAGGAAAACAAGAGAGAAGGAAAAAGAGAAGGAAAGAAAGAGAGAAAGAAAGAGAGAGAGAGAAGGAAAGAAAGAAAGAAATAAGAAAATAAATGGAAAGAAAGAGTATAGAAAAAAGAAAGAAAGGAAGAAAGAAATTAAAGAGGGAAGGAAAGAGAAAAAAGAAAGAAAGAAAGAAAAAAGAGGCAAGAATTAAAGAATGAATGAAAGAAAGGAAGAATGTAAGACAAAAGAAAGAAAGAGAGAAATAGAAACAAGAATTAAAGAATGCAAGAACAGACAAAAAGAAAAGAAAGAAAGAGAAAAAGAAAGAAAGAGTAATAAGAGGATAACTTATTACAGAACAGTTTCAAATGGACACAATCTGATCTGGTACGCTTTAAAATAGAAGCAGTCAGAAAAACCAACCATTCCAAAAGGAATTTTCAACAACATTGTCAGGAGGATACTGTAAACACATCAGGCTGTACACACAAAGGCAACACTAAAGTAATTATAATGTAAAAACAAAAACACTGGCACTGAAGGGAACTAGCTTGTATGGGGATGTGCACCTTGTGAGAGCCCAAATGCAGCCACTTAAAGTGAAGTTAACCAGTGGCTTAAGTAAGTTGACCCATTGCCACATGTTATATGCTGTAGAGGGTGGAAGCAAAATGTGAATGACAGTCCCTGTATGTTACCATCTTATATATAATTATGTAAAATTAAAAGGTCTTGGTTAACACCAGACCTATAAAGTCAACATGCAGTAAATGGAAATGCACAGATGGGGGTCTCCTGTCCCTCGCAGGCCTCCATCTATGCCTGTGCACCTTTCCATTCACAGGGAGTCACACATAGGTTCCTGACTCATAGATATTAGTGAGACAGGGGCCAGATTTATCAGAGGTTTTGCATCGACTTTGCACACAAGGAAATACAGGGCAACGAAAATCCTAGAATGAGATTCACCAAGCAACGCAAGGTTACCTTGCGTGGCCCTGCGTGGCTTGGTAAATCTGGAGTAACACGAGGCAGAGCAGAGTAAAAAGCCTCAAAACATTGTTTTTGTCCAGGTAGGTGTCTCTTCCTGCACAAAAACAATCCTTCCTGTAGAAAAGGGATCCTTACACCAGTGCAAAGGTGCCTGCATTGGCGCAAAGCAGCCAAACGTGCACCAGTGCAGGCAGAGAGCAGGAATCAGCTGTATCTTGGTAGATATGGCGCATTTCTGCCCTCTCCCTTTTTACACAAGTGTCTTGCTGCATAGCGTAAAAAATGCTAAATATGGCCAAGCATTTTTTTCTGAGACTGATTAGTACATCAGTTACAGCACAAAATAAAGGTGAGGTAGAAAACCAACCAGTGCACAAAAATCAACAACTGGTTTGCTCCTTGCCTTCACACATTAGGCCCCAACTTTACAAGATATATATCCTAAACATCTAATACAAAGATAAAAGTGGAGTAGTGGATCAAATCATAAAAATTTAAATAATACATTTTTCTTTGCAAAACCCATGGAAGGAACCCACCAAAACAAGTTTAAGAATCACTTGTGCGTCCACAAGGACGCGATACAAAACACATGACATAGAATATAGATGGCATAAAAATAGACTCTCAATGGCAGGAGAAAGCGTAGATTAACCTATTGTCAGTAGCGGTCCGTGGTAGGAGTGCCGGGCGGTGACGTGGGGTGGGGGAGGGGCAGGGTGGGGGGTAGTAAACCACGATTACGGCCGAATACAGGTAAGTAAACATTTAAATAAATAAAACGAATTTCGTTGTGAGCGCTGCATCGCCAAATGCGATGCAGTGCGCGCACTCCTACCACGGACCGCTACTGCCTATTGTGATGAATGATCACTCCCGAAACATGCTGCGATCAGCTCTTCACGAGTTACAAATACTGATGAGGCTTACTAACATTCCATCCTCCCGAGCTCAGAAAATTGATAATGATTAAAGTAGGTATTAGTATAACCTGGTATTTATAGAATTTACAAAGGGCTTGATGTGGTACTAGAAGTTATTTAATACATGAAAGTTTGCAATACTTGTCTAAAACTCTGTGTCAAATTTTCTAATTACAGTCTAATTGTAATATCACTAGTCACCTGTAATAAGAAAATGGTATAGCTAGTCTTCTTTAAGAACATATTACAGCTGACTTGTGACATCATAAGTCTTGCTGTCTTGCTGTTATTAATTTGGGGCCTCATTTACAACAAAATTAAGCAGCACTGCGCCACAAGCCATTTTGCTGCGCTGAGCTGCTTCATTTTAAAAGCACAGGTATGCGTCATATTTACAACAATATGATGCATCCCTGCGCTTTCCCCTGCACTTGCGCACAATTGGCTGCCATGCACCAATGCAGGCACCCTTGCCCCATGGTGCAAGGGTGCCTGTGTTGCGGGGATGATTGTTGTTGTGCAGGTTCCTGTACAAAAGCAATCATTAATGGTGCTTTCCTCTTTCTATGTGTATTGCAGAATGAAAAGGAAAGGAAGAGGAAAAAACGAGGAGAAATAAAAGTATTTCTCCTCGTTGTGCCTACTTACGCCTCACCTGGGGAGGCGTAGCATTCTGACGCATTCCCGGGTTTACGAAATGTTGTAAAACTGTGAATGCAGCAAAATCCATGAGTGTTGCATGGTGACACCCACAGTAACTCCCATGGAACGCCCCTTTCACGCAAAGTGATGCGCGCAAAGTGGCCATGTTTACAAGGCCATGAAAAGCCACGCAGGGTGGCTTTGTGTGGCCTTGTAAACACGGGCCAGCATGCTGCGCCGCTGGTGCATCAAAAAAGTAATGCACTGACAGCGCAAGGGGCTTGTAAATAAGCCCCTTTGTTCCTCATTTCAAAAAGAAGACATTTATGGCGGCAAGTTAATTTTTTGTGTGACTGGCATTAATTACATCAATGTAGGAATCTCTCTGCATGTTACCACGTATAATAAATTACTGCTGTTTTTTTAAAGTGACTTACATTAAACTGCTTGTAATATATTTTACAGCACATTTCTACCTGCATATGTGTGTTTAATTTATCACTAAAGAGTCCTCATTTAATCAACTAATCTAACGCCAAACCAGTTGGAAGTCAGTGCTTGTCAGGAATATCTTTCTTTGTGAAAAGCAAGTGAGGGAATTACCATGTTCTTAGAAAAAAATTGCTGTGCACCTTACAAACACCAAGTTAAAAATATTGTCCCAGCCAGCCAGTGTAGGTGAGGGAGGCCTGGCACTCAGTGATGGAAAGCTTATGATGTGTAGTTTATTAAAAAATATATGGCTGTGGTATGTTCCCATACAGTCCAGGGATAATACCTGAGACTAAAAAACAGGTACCTTAAACCAGTACTTCACTTTCGGTGGCTTCCCAAATTTCCCAAATGCACTGCATCATTTGTGGGCATGGACTCATAAAAAACATACATTTCTGGTGCCCCACATGCAAGCGATCCAGAAGAACAAAGATAGGGTCATGTCTTGCCAGGGATATGTTCATGAGCACAGGAGACGGAAGTAAACTTCCATTTTTGGGAGAAAAAAATGTAAAAAAATTGGACACATTTTATGTTCAGAGCGTTCTACTCGTCATTCTGGCTTGCACCAATAGATTCCTTAGATTGTACAGAATTAGAAAGTATACAGTGTGTATGTCAGTATAGGTCTCTTTTAGCGTTAGAAACTAGGACATCCAGATATCTAAGCATGTACGTGCACAATGATGTACCTTGCCACCTTTGTCTAACCTCTTATTATTATCTATCAAGTTGGAACTGCATCTGTAATGCACTACCTTCTGAAGGTCGACAATAAATAGAAAGAAGCAGGGTTGCTATGGACCACGGAGGCCCCGCCAAGCATATTGTGGCCTCAAGACCACCGCGCCACCTCCAGGGAATGCGAGTTCCCTGGCGGCGGCAGAAGTCCAAGATCGGTCCGACTGTCCAAGTCGGAATTGTGGTCCACTGGTGCGGCAGTGGCTGGACAACCACCGGCGCGCCACCACAAGTCTGGCAGTCTTCAGACCACCAGACTCATAATCAGGCCCTAAGCCTCTGATGAAAAAGCTTTATTGGCTCCCAGTGGTGCAGAGGACCGTTTTTAAAATAGCCTGTACTATTTTCAAGGCTCTTCATGGCAAACGTCCTGCCGTTGTATCCCCCAGAATTCAGCGCTACACCCCCACTCATCATCTTAAATTGGCTGACCACAATTTACTCACGGTGCCAAGAAGCAAAAGTAAAAGGTTAGGAGGTGTCAGATTTTCCGTATTAGACTCCCTCACCTGGAACACTCTCCCCTTGGACATCAGATCAGCATCCAACTATGAGAGGTTCAGGAAACTTTTAAAAACTTGGTTGTTCTGACAAGCCTATGTCTAACCCTGATGCTAGTTGTTGTCCTCTGCTACCTAGCACCAAGAGATCTTATGGTGAATGTGTGGTCTACAAGATTCCTATAACATAACATATTAAATCATTAGCAACTGCCTAGACTTTGAGATAATTAATCAGTCTCAAATAGCACATTTGTTTTCAAGAGATGATGCTTCAGTGAGGCCGGCAGCATTGCACATGCATAATAGGTAATGGAAAGCAAGATCTGAGCTTTAGGGAAAAATATGCCACTCCATAATCCTATAACACAGACTTTTGTAACTGAATAGGGAGTTTGCTAAAGGAAGACACAACCTTTATCCATATATCTCAATACTAAAACAAACAAAATGCAGCAGGCTTACCATCTAAGAAAGCGATTACATTAAATTTGACATAAAACCATCCAAGCTTACAATTAAATATAGACATCGGGTACAATACAAGAAAACTATTTGGAGTCTTCTGATTCACAATGCAAATGAGTGTGCATACTAACATTTGCAAGATCATCACCTTTTTTTGTTACACTGCCTAATGCTTGCATAGCCAATAATATGTGTTCCAGGGCACTGAAATAACAAGCATTGTCAATGCCAATAGGTCTTGCCTTTGAAATGGCCAATTGTAGTTGCCGATGCTGAACAGCATTAGCAAAATGGAAAAAATGGTTGTTGCGGATGGTGAACAGCATCCTTAAAAAATGGAGAAGAAAATCTATAATGGCCAGCACCAGCATGATGATGTATACGTGCAAAGGGCACTACATTGTGCAATTATGCGTCATAATGCTAAAGTGGCCATTTCTTTCTTACTTTCAATGTACCATACCAAGACACAGGGTGCTCATCTTGGAGTAGTGAATTAATAAATATAAAAAAGTGCGTGGAAGTACATTATCAAGAAAGGGGCGGCTCAGTAGGAATTTGCAATAAAAGCATTCTCAATGCAGTGGTGCAATCTATTAAGGTCTTCAGAAATTCAACATTGTTTCCCCCAACACTCAGAAATCTACACGGCTGCCACTGCCCACCTGTTTCACCTTCAAGAACTGCTGCATCACCTGTGAAGCAGTCAACAGCAGCAGTCTGAAGGAGTGTGCAATTTCAGATCAAACAAAATGTGCACCACTCTTTAAAGACCACGTATCATTAGGCCCAATCTCTACCCCATCCCAAGATATTGTTACCCATCAGGTGTCTTCCTGTCTCTCTTAACACCCCCAGTGTGTAAGACGTCAAAGAATAAGAGTCAACGCCCATAAGGCAGGAGCAGCCCAATCTCGGTCCCACCACCCTCCAACTCAACCGAATCAATGACAAATCTCAGTACCCTACTTTACTGGGGGTATACACTGGCCATGTTTATTTTACATCTTAAACATAACAGAAATTTAACTATATGTCAGCGTAAAACATATTTTTACAATATTACATTACAATCGTGTTGCCAAGCCCCACATTCCTGTTGAACACTCGGCAACCGTCTACGGATAGAAAACAAACTGCATTTATTTACATTTTAAGTTCCCTGAAGAATATCAGAGCACTCAGTTTAAATTCCCTTCATTCTTCACAGAGTACAGAGGTGAAACCCTCTGCATCCTTGAGGGAGGGTCTGTAATCTCTGAGCCACTGGGTACTCGCCCTTCCAACACCAGGCCTTGAAAAAGGGACCACACGATGATGTGAGACTAAGGGTGACCCCCATGCCTGACAAAGGTGAGCTGTGAGTCTATGCCTCCAACCCAGCATGGATGTCCCTGCAGAATTAAGATTGTGACCTGTCACCTCAGTGCTGCTTCATACAGAAATTAATGGAGATTGCATCTGTCTTTGAGAATTCTTTTTGGGTGTGTACCAGAATCCTGCCACCCTCCAGATCAATACACTCACTACTGCCCAAAACAAAGGGACGGGTGGATGGGATAGTGTGACTCCCGTCTGTCTTTGACTGTCATGTTGAAGTGCAGTCCCGCTGTCCTGATGGCCACGAAAGAGGGGGAGAATAGGGTGGTCTGCACTCAATACACTCCAACACCGCCACCATGACATTGGGAGCGTACGCGATGAGACATTTGTGAACATCACTTTCGGTCACCCATGCCGCAAGAAGTCTCATGAAGCGGGAGCCTGCAAATCCACCTACCATGAAGAACTCACAGCTTTTTCCCCGACCCCGGCCAAAGAGACCTCAGGGCTGGCGAGGAGTCAGGATCCACAGGTGCCCAGGACCTAACAACACATAGCTCTGCTCAAAGTTTGGCTCAGAGCCTGCAACCGGAGTTTTTGAACATCAGCCTGCTGAATGCCAATGCTGCTCAGTCTTGATTCCACCCCATACCTCTTTAGTCCATCACCAGACGTTTCCAACCCCTTTATCTCACTCTTGCAGGTTCCTGCTGTCACCCTTTATCGGTGGATTCCCTCTTTCTCTTCCTTCTTCTTTTCCCTTTCATGTTTTCCCCACATTTGCTCAGGGTCTAATAAAGGAAAAATAAGTGCCAATCCCCAAAAATGAGTGCCGGTGGGCCCCAGCTACAACCACTGCCTCAAATTAAGCACTGCACACCCACTTGCCTATTCTGATGGCAAGGTCCACTGCAATACCACACCACTCTCTAACTTTGGTTTGACCTTCGCCAAGCCCCCTCCATTGTACGGGTCCCTTTTCTTTTGTAGCAAGGTTCATAAACGTGCACTGAATCTATCCCTATGCTTGCAAGTGCACTTTTCTGATCAGATAAATTATTTCAGTAGGTGAAAAGTGCCCTTAAATTGCCCTTGCTTGCTGTGGGGATGACTAGTACAAAATGTTTAAATTAATCAGATATATTTCATAAACACTAACAAATTAAGAGAGGAGCCATGAGAGTCCGCAGATGTTTTGAGTGATCCCCAGGAGAAGCAGGTTTGTTTCTTGACTTCTGATGAACATTGTAAACATGACTTTTCAACCTAGAATTGTCTGTGTTTATTCGAAATATCATGTTAACCCATTGTATCACACATTTCAAACATCATTCCAAAATATCGCTTGTTAACAACCTTTTCCCAAAAACATAATCAGTTATGATTTAAAATACTGAACAAATGCGCACAATCCTACAGAGTCATAACAAGATACGCCATTAATGTCAGATGGAGGGAAATCAACGAACATTGGAATTGTCAGCAACTGAGAAAGGCAGCAAAAGCGACCGCAGTTTAAGAAACATTTGGAAGATGATTATGCAAAGTGGTTGAGACATGTGCAGTGCAACTTGAATCAAGTGTTAGGATGTTATGGTCTCCGAAGTACTAATTCGGCTTGGGTCACTGGCAATGTTTTCAAAATGGTCATGTTCAATTTGCCAAAGCAATGATGAGGTAAGATTCATAATTTACAAGGACCACGTGGTTGCCAAATTTCCAACCTCTGCCTAAGAGAAAGGAACTGATTCCTTTGATTAGCATGTGGTTTATGGCCCTGCGCCCCACACACACTCTCAGCATGGCTGGGTGGCGGCCACATGTGCGGTAGTGCGTTTTCATAGGTAATACCGCGAAATGTCTTCACCTTTCTGCCAATGTTTCAATTCATTGTGTTCCTGCCGCAGATTTATGTGCAACAGTAAAAGTGCAGAGTGGTGATCTATGAAGCTTGGAAGAATTATGAAAAGGAATTGCTAACATGACGGTAGTGTCCTGTACACAAAGACGATAGAAAGCGCAAAAAAGGTATTTCCAATCAGCTATACTTAATTATTGGCCCCCTCAAAGTTACTTATGTTCATCCACTTCTGTGGGAGCCTGTACCTACTTGCAGTGGCAGCCGATATCATTTAAAAGTAGGGGGACGGGTGGAGGGGGTGCGGGCGAGCAAAGGGAAGCGTGGGGGAGATGGGAGCGCGCAGGCAATTAATAAATAAAAACTAAAAACTTACCTCATGATGACGCCCGCCTTGCCTCTCGCTGGTTCTCTGCTCTGGGGCCGCATCAAGGACTCCCCATCCAATCCATGCGCTGCTCTCAAGCATGAGAGTAGTGTGGGGATTGACCTGAGCAGGCTGGAAAGACGCTCGCTCAGGCACAGGGAGTATGTGCTGTTTCTCCAACCCGGCTGTACAATACAGCAGGGTTGGAGAAAGTACACTGCGCATGTCAGTTTGGCCAACCTAAGACGGCCGGCCACACTGACATGCGCACTGACAAATGCACATATCACTCCTCCTCTCCCCACCCATGGCCCGGCCCTGCCCCTCCCTGCACACGCTGGCTCAGAACCAGCAGCTAAAAAATAAAACAATAGTAAGATATAATTTTATTTTTCAGCTGCTGGCTCGGAGCCAGTTGGGCTACGCTCCTCAGCCATTGCGGAGGAGCCGCTGCTGCCTACTTGTTATGACATCACTGGCTATCCTATGCTAGGAATGCCTTGCTCCTCCCTTCACTTTCTGACCTGTCTCTAGACAGGAAGAGGTGTCCAGTGTACTGGCTGTGGACCTGGGATGATTCTGTTCTGCAGGGTCATAGTATCCTTGTGACATCTCCCCCCTGCATATACAAAAACAGCACATCCTTGAAACATCTTCCTCTTCTGAAAGATAGGCCGCACAACATTTCTCCTCCTCTTCAGAAGAAGATTCATTGGTATTTTTCCATTCATTTACTCCTTTGAGCTTAAAGTTTGTTGAGTCAGTTAATCTGCTCTTGTAGTTGGGAATGGCGTGAATGTTTTTGTATGTCTCTAACTAACATAGTGAATTGAAGCCACTAGCTGCCAACTAAACCAAATCATTGTATTATAGCATGCTGCTCTCAAAATATAGGTGGTTCTTTACATTTAATGTGATGTTGGTGAGTGCCTGCAGTGAGGTTTTCTTGCCATTGATGTGACTGACGTTGATCTGGTGATTGTGATGACATGCATTCTGAGTCGGACGTATCTTCCGTTGATGCAGCAGCAGCCCGTCCATATGGGCTGAGGGGCCACGCCCCACACCTTTTTCCCAGCAAGAAGAATGTCAGGCTGAGCAAAGGTCATCCTGACAGACACTCCTCTTGTTCATGTCAGGCAGCCAGGAGCTAGACATGAGGTGAATGAACATGCTCCTGTCTGCCTGAGCTGAACTTTCCCAGGCTGAGGATTTCACTAATCTGAGGGCGTGCCCTTCGCATCCTGTCAAAAGTGCCTCAAGGCCTTCCCCCTCGTGATGAGGGGTAGTGTCACTGATTGCCTCGGACCTGGGTGCTTCGGTTTTAAGCCTTAAAGTGCCCAGGGCCGAGTGTCAATCAGTGACACCTTGTCCCAGAGTGGGGTGGGGTCAGCAGTCACACTGACCCAACCCCACTCTGGTGAGAGTGAGGGACTGCTGCCTTTTCTCATTGTCCAACCTTAGGTCAGCCAATGAGGGAAGGCAGCAGTCCCAACCCTCCTGGGACTTCCGAGGCTTCCCTCTCTACATTGAAGGTAAGTGTTACGTTTTATTTGTATGTTTGGTGCGTGCATATATGTATGAATGTATGTGTTTTTGTTAGTGAATGTTGTGAATGTGTGTGTTTGTGTGATTGCACGGGTATGAGTGAGTGTTGATGTGTGTATGTGTGTGTGAGTGTGTGTGTGTGTGTGGCCTCACTCCCCCTTCCCTGGTAAAATTACCATCCCCCACTGAGTTGACAATTCAGTTAATACAATGAAATATGATGGTGTGTGCGTTGAGTCTTTGAGTGATTTCCTGAATGTGACACCTTGACTCCACTTAGATGGTTTTTCACTCAATGCTTGAGGCTTGTGAACTTTGCCTAGATCTGACAAATTCACGTTTTTTCTCATTTCGGTATGAAAATTGTTGTTGACTTTGTTGATGCGTGTTTCTTGTTCTATGTTTCTGAGTTGTGCATCTTGTTTACATTTCTCTCTCATGTGATTGACTGCTGCCTCTCATTCTCCCCTTTCTGGTGTCCTTCTCTGAGTATGTCACCTTTATCACTCATCATTTAACAAGCAGCATATGTATGACACGTTTTTTACCATGCAGGTGAATACCACAGTACTATTTAAAAGTTACCTTTACAATGTAGTACTTTAGTATGCAGGTAATTTTAAAAAAAGACAGTTTATATATACACAAATATATCTTTGTATATATATATATATATATATACATATATATATATATATATATATAGGCTATATTAGAGATTTCGATATATATTTAAAATCCCATGTCGAAAATATTGATTTTGGGGGGTAGGTTTATAGGGATCAATCAATCAATCAATCAATCATGTCACTTATAAAGCGCACTACATACCCGCGCAGGGTCTCAAGGCGCTGGGGGAAGAGGGGGGTGGTGCTGCTACTGATCGAAGAGCCAGGTCTTGAGGAGTCTTCTGAAGGCCAGTAGGTCTTGGGTCTGTCGGAGGTTGGTGGGGAGGGTGTTCCAGGTCTTGGCGGCGAGGTGGGAGAAGGATCTGCCGCTGGCGGTCGTTTTCCGGATGCGGGGGACTGTGGCGAGGGCGAGGCTGGTCGAGCGGAGCTGGCGGGTGGGGGTGTAGAAGCTGAGTCGTCTGTTGAGGTAGGCTGGTCCGGAGTTGTGGAGTGCTTTGTGTGCGTGGGTGAGGAGCTTGAAGGTTATCCTCTTGTTGACAGGGAGCCAGTGCAGGTCTCTCAGGTGGGGTGTGATGTGGCTGCGTCGGGGGATGTCGAGGATAAGACGTGCAGAGGCGTTCTGGATGCGTTGCAGCCGTCTCAGGAGCTTAGCCGTCGTTCCTGCGTAGAGGGCGTTTCCGTAGTCCAGCCTGCTGGTGACGAGGGCCTGGGTGACTGTTTTTCTTGTTTCGGTGGGGATCCACTTGAAGATCCTGCGGAGCATTCGGAGGATGTTGAAGCAGGATGAGGAAACGGCGTTGACCTGCTTAGTCATGGAGAGGGTGGGGTCGAGGATGACCCCTAGGTTGCGTACGTGGTCGGTGGGTGGCGGGGCTGTTCCCAGTGATGTTGGCCACCAGGAGTCGTCCCAGGCTGAAGGGTTGGAACCAAGGATGAGGACCTCCGTCTTGTCCGAGTTCAGCTTCAGGCGGCTGGTCCTCATCCATTCGGCGACGGCCTTCATTCCTTCGTGGAGGTGGGCTTTGGCGGTGTGAGGGTCTTTGGTGAGGGAGAGGATCAGCTGGGTGTCGTCGGCGTAGGAGATGATGTTGAGGTTGTGCTGTCGGGCGACGTGGGCGAGGGTGCCATGTAGATGTTGAACAGCGTTGGGCTGAGGGAGGAGCCTTGGGGTACGCCGCAGATGATCTTGGTGGCCTTGGATCGGAAGGGGGCGAGGCGGACGCTTTGTGTTCTGCCGGAAAGGAAGGATGTGGTCCAGTCCAGGGCCTTCTCTTGGATCCCGGCGTCGTGAAGGCGTGTTCGTAGTGTGTGGTGGCAGACCGTGTCGAAGGCGGCTGATAGGTCCAGGAGGATGAGGGCTGCTGTTTCTCCGTTGTCTAGCAGGGTCCTGATGTCATCGGTGGCGGCGATGAGGGCGGTTTCGGTGCTGTGGTTGCTGCGGAAGCCGGACTGGGAAGGGTCCAGGATGTTGTTCTCCTCGAGGTAGCGGGTCAGTTGTTTGTTGACGATTTTCTCGGTGACCTTCGCGGGGAACGGGAGCAGAGAGATGGGTCGGAAGTTCTTGAGGTCCTTGGGGTCTGCCTTGGGTTTCTTGAGTAAGGCGGTGATCTCGGCGTGCTTCCAGCTTTCCGGGAAGGTTGCTGTCTCGAAGGAGATGTTGATTATTTTCCGGAGATGGGGCGCGATGGCTGTACTGGCTTTGTTGAAGATGTGGTGAGGGCACGGGTCTAGCGGTGAACCG
Source organism: Calotriton arnoldi (assembly GCA_963921515.1). Taxonomy (NCBI): domain Eukaryota; kingdom Metazoa; phylum Chordata; class Amphibia; order Caudata; family Salamandridae; genus Calotriton; species Calotriton arnoldi. The sequence goes on from CAWUFW010018066.1 coordinate 195,996, forward strand.
GAGTGGATGGTGTTCATGATCTCGCTGGTGTCCTCGTCGTTGATGTTGGTCCAGGAGAGCAGGCGGTTGGTGGTTGTGGGGGCAGTGGTCTCGGTGGTTGCCGGGGCGGTCGTGGTGTTGAAGCTGTCGTGGATGTCGGCGATTTTGCGGTGGAAGGAGGTGGCCAGTGAGTCGTATCAGGTCTTGCGACGGCTGGATGTCGTTGGTGTTGGAGCTGGGGTTGGAGAGTTCCTTCACGATGTTGAAGAGCTCTTTGCTGTTGTGTGCGTTGTTGTCTAGGCGGTCTTTGAGTGAGGCCCTTTTGGCGGATCTGATGAGGTGATGGTGACTGCGGGTGGCGCTCTTGTGGGCGGCGTAGCTGTCCGCTGTCCGTTCGTGGAGCCAGATCTTCTCCAGTTTTCGGCATGTTCGCTTGGAGGCCTGGAGGTCTTCGGTGAACCAGGTGGCTTTCTTGCTGGTGTGGCTGTTGGGCGGATTCTTGAGCGGGCGAGGGTGTTGGCGCAGTCGTCGATCCACTGTCTGAGGTTGCGGGCGGCGGTGTCGGGGTCGGAGGGTTCGGCGGGTGGGCTCAGGGCGAGGGTTGTGGTTAGCTGGTCTTCCGTGACTCTGCTCCAGCAGCGGCGAGGCATTTGTTCGGTGCGGTGGTGCGTGGTGGGCTTCCTGTAGGTGAAGTGGATGCAGTGGTGGTCAGTCCAGTGGGGTTCGGAGGTGTGGTCGAAGGAGACGTGTGGGCTTGCGGAAAAGATGGAGTCTAGCGTGTGGCCGGCGGCGTGGGTGGGTGTAGTCACGAGCTGTCTGAGTCCGAGGGTGGCGAGGTTGTCGATCAGGGTGGTGGAGTTGGTGTCCTTGTTGTTCTCGAGGTGGAAGTTCAGGTCCCCGAGGGAGGATGTAGTCCGTGGAGGCGATGGCGTGTGTGCTGACGAAGTCAGCGATGGAATCGCGGAACTGTGGTCGGGGCCGGGGGGTCTGTAGATGAGGGTTCCTCTGAGGGTGGTGTTGGGATCGGTGTGGATCTGGAAGTGCATGTGTTCGGCGGTGCTGAGGGTGTCGTCGGTGTTGGTTGAGACTCTGAGGGTGTTCCTGTGGACGATGGCGATGCCTCCTCCGACTCCGTTGGTGCGGTCACTGCGGGTGATCTTGTATCCGTCCGGGATGGCAATGGCGATGTCGGGGGCTGAAGCGGGATTCAGCCAGGTCTCCGTCAGGAATGCGACGTCTGGGGAGGTTGAGTCGAGAAGGTCCCAGAGTTCGATGGCGTGTTTGCGGGCGGAGCGGGTGTTGAGGAGGATGCATCTGAGGTAGTTGGGTTCTTTCCTGGGCGGTGGTTTGGCGGGGCGGGTGCTGGCGAAGCTGCAGTTCCGGCAGGTGAAGGGCCCTTGGGTGCGCTTCGGGGTGGCCTGGTAGCAGGCGTGATCTTTTCCGGGGTTGAGTGCGTGGAGGGTGCTGGCGTCGTATCAGCGTCTGTTGATGTGGCGGGCGCGGGGGATGCCCGGACCAGGGGGTCTGGCGCTGGGCACGGCCACGGCGCGGACGGGCGCAGATGGGCTTGCCTTAGGCGCGCCTTCGGCGCGCCAGCGGCGCGGCCACGCAGCGGCCGCCATAAATGGGGAGGTGGGAGGGAGGAGCAGGGAATGGGGCAGCGAATGGGCAGTGAGGGGGCGGGGCCGCAGGGGCGCAGCGGCGGGAAACAGGCACAGAAAGGAAAAAACGATCACAATCAGGGGCAGCAAGGGGGCACAGAAAGGAAAAACGATCACAATCAGGGGCAGCAAGGGGGCACAGAAAGGAAAAACGATCACAATCAGGGGCAGCAGTGGGGCACAGAAAGGAAAAACTATCACAATCAGGGGCAGCAAGGGGGCACAGAAAGGAAAAAACGATCACAGTCAGGGGCAGCAAGGGGCACAGAAAGGAAAAACGATCACAATCAGGGGCAGCAAGGGGGCACAGAAAGGAAAAAACGATCACAATCAGGAGCAGCAAGGGGGCACAGAAAGGAAAAAACGATCACAATCAGGGGCAGCAAGGGGGCACAGAAAGGAAAAACAATCACAATCAGGGGCAGCAAGGGGGCACAGAAAGGAAAAACGATCACAATCAGGGGCAGCAAGGGGGCACAGAAAGGAAAAAACGATCACAATCAGGGGCAGCAAGGGGGCACAGAAAGGAAAAAAACGAGCACAATCAGGGGCAGCAGCAGGACACACAGACGGAGCTGTGTGGTGGGGGAGCGACCTACCAGTCAAGGTCAGGGGTCGCTCTCTTCACCACGCAGCGGCCGCCATAAATGGGGAGGTGGGAGGGAGGAGCAGGGAATGGGGCAGCGAATGGGCAGTGAGGGGCGGGGCCGCAGGGGAGCAGCGGTGAGAAACAGGCACAGAAAGGAAAAAACGATCACAATCAGGGGCAGCAAGGGGCACAGAAAGGAAAAACGATCACAATCAGGGGCAGCAAGGGGGCACAGAAAGGAAAAACGAGCACAATCAGGGGCAGCAAGGGGGCACAGAAAGGAAAAAGCAGGCACAATCAGGGGCAGCAAGGGGCACAGAAAGGAAAAACGATCACAATCAGGGGCAGCAAGGGGGCACAGAAAGGAAAAAACGAGCACAATCAGGGGCAGCAAGGGGGCACAGAAAGGAAAAAACGAGCACAATCAGGGGCAGCAAGGGGGCACAGAAAGGAAAAACGATCACAATCAGGGGCAGCAAGGGGCACAGAAAGGAAAAAACGAGCACAATCAGGGGCAGCAAGGGGGCACAGAAAGGAAAAAACGAGTCACAATCAGGGGCAGCAAGGGGGCACAGAAAGGAAAAAACGATCACAATCAGGGGCAGCAAGGGGGCACAGAAAGGAAAAAACGAGCACAATAAGGGGCAGCAAGGGGGCACAGAAAGGAAAAAACGATCACAATCAGGGGCAGCAAGGGGGAACAGAAAGGAAAAAACGATCACAATCAGGGGCAGCAAGGGGGCACAGAAAGGAAAAAAACGAGCACAATCAGGGGCAGCAGCAGGGCACACAGACGGAGCTGTGTGGTGGGGAGCGACCTACCAGTCAAGGTCAGGGGTCGCTCTTCACCACGCAGCGGCCGCCATAGATGGGGAGGTGGGAGGGAGGAGCAGGGAATGGGGCAGCGATTGGGCAGTGAGGGGGCGGGGCCTCAGGGGCGCAGCGGCGGGAAACAGGCACAGAAAGGAAAAACGATCACAATCAGGGGCAGCAAGGGGGCACAGAAAGGAAAAACGATCACAATCAGGGGCAGCAAGGGGCACAGAAAGTAAAAAACGATCACAATCAGGGGCAGCAAGGGGGCACAGAAAGGAAAAACGATCACAATCAGGGTCAGCAAGGGGCACAGAAAGGAAAAACGAGCACAATCAGGGGCAGCAAGGGGGCACAGAAAGGAAAAACGATCACAATCAGGGGCAGCAAGGGGGCACAGAAAGGAAAACGATCACAATCAGGGGCAGCAAGGGGGCACAGAAAGGAAAAAACGATCACAATCAGGGGCAGCAAGGGGGCACAGAAAGGAAAACGATCACAATCAGGGGCAGCAAGGGGGCACAGAAAGGAAAAAACGATCACAATCAGGGGCAGCAAGGGGGCACAGAAAGGAAAAACGATCACAATCAGGGGCAGCAAGGGGGCACAGAAAGGAAAAAAAACGATCACAATCAGGGGCAGCAGCAGGGCACACAGACGGAGCTGTGTGGTGGGGGAGCGACCTATCAGTCAAGGTCAGGGGTAGTGGGTGTAAATGGTTTTTAATGGTTTCTAGGCTTCAGGGGCAGATAGGAGTAAGAGGAAGTAATGGTTTATTAGTTTTAAGAGATGGGTAGAAGTAAAGTATTGTTGAACTTGGCCCTCTCAGCAGGGTCACCCCTAAACCTTTACTTTTAACACTACACTGTTTGTTAAATTTGTTTTTCTGGGCCTTAGGGCACTGTGTAGTTTACCACAGCGAACTAGTGATAAAGTGCTGGTGCTCACTACCCTAAACATGGTTTAATTGGCTTATGCCTGATTGACATATTTAATTTACTTATAAGTCCCTTGGCGGGTGGTATTCTATATATGCAGGGCTCTTTAAATTAAATGCTACCAGTGGACCTGCTTGCACTTAAAACATGTCCAAGGCCTGCCTTAGCACCCTGAATGCAGATTTAAACTGCCAATTCAGCTTGGCAATATAACCCACTTGCCAATCCTTGAACTCTCCTTTTATTTAATATAGGTCACCCCTAAGTTAGGCCCTAAGTAGCCCATAGTGTAGGGTACATTGTAATTAAAAGGACATGTACTTTTAGGTTTTACATGTCCTTTTAGTGAAAAATTCAAACATTCGTTTTTCACTACTGTGAGGCATACCCGTCCCCTAGGATAACATTAGATTGCCTTCATACATTTAGTAAGTGCTAGCTTTTGATTGGCACCAGTTAGTCAGTTCATGTTTGATATCTATGGAGTTGTAATGAAAAATCCTCTTCAATGGTAAAGTCGGATTTTTATTTACAATTTTGAAAATGCCACTTTTAGAAACTGCTAAACTAGAAAGGGTTAGGCCCATAATCAGTAAGGCTAGGCCAAATATACAATCAAACACCTACACGCATGCCAATACGAATGTCAATTCATCCTTTCAATCAAAAGCCATGATCACACATTTCAATTGGAATGAACATATATTTTTATTTTTCTAGATTGACATATAATTTTTTCAGAAATTATCAAAAAGGGAACAGTGAATTATCCATTTATTTGAAACACCAATTTGTCACAAAACATTACTGTACACAGAGACACAAAGTAACAATCGCTACAACAATACAAAGAATCCAAAAAATCACATAAACACTACATCAAATATAATCACATATTACAAAAATCTTTGTTGCTCAGGTTCTGTAATAATGAAAACAATTTGTTTTTTTAAACGAAAAACGCCCTTCACACTGGCTGTACAATACCCTGCTTCACTTCTTTCTACAAGGGCAATACCAAACAGTGTACCTATTGAGCTCATGAAGAACACTCCCGTCGTAATTTAAATTAATTCACACCATGAGCATCAGTGGTAATGCATACACAGAACATGAAATGAATTGAACAAAATCTGTTTGGATAAATGTATTTCAAAGAGAGAGCCTGGAATTAGTAGATTGTGTATGTATGTACTTTACAAGGATGAAAAATGATCAGGCTCTAGGAAGTTGAATGAGGATGTGGCCATTTTATTTGACAACATACATTGGTGTTGTGGTCCCTTTAAACCAACGCTATATTTATTAATTGGTGGTGGGGGGAAATGAGCAATGCTTCCCCTTTAAAATGCACACTGTGAATCCTATTGATTGACCCAGTAGAAGGCGCAAGCCGAAACGCGTAGGTCATTTTATTGTTGAAAGCACCCTGCACTTTGCTGTTATGGCCCCGTGAGAAATGGAAGCCTTTTTGAAACTTTGAAAATAAAATAAATCACTTGCATAGGGTACTTGCCTGTGCCGTTTTTCTTCTGCTGGCCCGGGAAATGTGAAGTGAACTGGAGGGCTTGATGCACGAAGTTTGGAAGTGATATATATATATATATATATGTATATATATATATATATATATGTAGAAATTACATAGACGATGCAGAAATTCAACAAAGACTAGCGGCACACCAGAGGACTATACACAAATTTATTGTGCACACAAACGTTTGTGTGCACAATAAATTTGTATATAGTCCTCTGGTGTGCCGCCTGGTCTTGTTGGATTTCCTGCATCGTCCTGTGGTTTCTACTTATAGACGGCTGCTGCTGCCGTCGCTGGCATCGGCATCGTAAGGTTGTGGATCGCGAATTGCAGCGCAATCCCGGAAATATATATATATGTATGTATATATATATATAAATATATATATATATATATATATATAGGCTATATTAGAGATTTCGATATATATTTAAAATCCCATGTCGAAAATATTGATTTTGGGGGTAGGTTTATAGGGATAGTGGGTGTAAATGGTTTTTAATGGTTTTTAGGCTTCAGGGGCAGATAGGAGTAAGAGGAAGAAATGGTTTATTAGTTTTAAGAGATGGGTAGAAGTAAAGTATTGTTGAACTTGGCCCTCTCTGCAGGGTCACCTCTAAACCTTTTACTTTTAACACTACACTGTTTGTTTAATTTATTTTTCTTGGCCTTAGGGCACTGTGTAGTTTACCACAGCCAACTAGTGATAAAGTGCTGGTGCTCACTACCCTAAACATGGTTTAATTGGCTTATGCCCAGTGCTTAATTTGGGCCGGAGCTTTCCGGTGCTCAGCACCGGCACTTATTTTACCGGGCCTGGTCTTTCCGATTTTTCTCCTCCGGCAGATCGATGGGCCGGTAATTATTAAAATAATTTCCTGCGCAGCTCTTCTTCAGTGACTGCTGCCTGGTATGTCTCAGGGGAAGTCCCACCCTTGTCCAGGCATACTTGAAGAGCGTCGTCATCACGTTAGTGATGTCACGTTGTGAGCAGATTGCGCGCCTGCTTTCATAGAATGTTGTTTCATTTGCTTTGAAGAATGGCTGAGGGCGGGCTTTTGGTTGAGCTGGGGCACGTCAGGCTGGAAGTGTGCAGGACTGCCAAAGTGCCAATAAACGTTTTAAAATATAATACGTCCTGTCTAGCATGAGTGAAATGCTGAATACATATGAGCGCCGGCGCCCGTAATCAATACAGGTATCATTTTTGTATATTGAATGTACTTGCTTCATAAAAGCAACAAGAGCTGCACGCACTAAAAATAAATAACTTTCCGGCATTTAGGCACGTTCTTTTAATCTCCTGTGCTGAGGGCCGGGCCTGCGCTTCTGATGTATTGCCTTGTAAAATCGGACGATGGTTGCAAGAGGGCAGGCTGCGCTGGAGTCTCATAGTGCATGTGCTGCTCTGCACTCAGTCTAGGTCAGCTTTGTTTTTAGAGAAATAACATGTTAAAGCAGATTGCATCCTGCGCGCACTAAGCCTGCCAAAATCTTTGTCTACACGAAATGATAATTCTGTCTGGCATGGTTCTGTAATACTGTAGTGACAAACTGAAGAGTTCGGAGGAGGTAGTAATTTTTTTAAGGGGCAAAAACTAGAATTCTCACGTAAATACTCTGCAGGATTTCCCATTTGCTTTTTTTTTTAACTTTAGCATCTTTGCAAATTTCCTGCTCCACTTGCGTAGGTAGTGTGCAGGTTATTGCTTCACTTGTTCGGAATAAATTGTATGACCCTTGGAATTTAAAAGACATCATAAGTAGATAATAATCTTAAATTTGAGATAAGGGGGAAACATCAATGCAAAACCTGCAGAGAAACTATGTGATTAGGAAACATCACAAACATTAAATTACTATCAAGAACCTGGTAAGAGATATATAGCTGAACTCTAACAAAGGGATTTTTTTATGTAAAGATTTAGAAAACCAAGCAAGCCTGAAACCATTTTTAGAAAAGTCAACCGTACTGACCGCATACTTATCACTACTGGAATATTGTACTAAGCAGTGTTCCTGGTCAGAGACTGATGCTGGACACAGCCCAGTCACTTGGGTACTAAATCCTCCAAAAATTGCGGCTGCAAACGTTGGATTACAGAATCATTTTTCAACATCCTTATTTACAGAAGCTGAATTTTAAGATTGTTCACACCCTAATCCTACGTAATGACCTGGAAAAAATCCACCATATGGGTGGATTTTCCTCTGTTGCTTTGCATTGGAGTGAAAAAGAGTGTTTTCTACAATAAGGCAACTGGACTGTCATTTTGGAATGGGGTAAATAACGGCAAAGCCAAAATGTTTTCCATTATCTGCGATTTCTAATTTATGTATTTACTGATATAAAAGAATGCTGACAGTTTGCAAATTGGGCTTGTGAAAGAATCAATCCCTTCCTATTTTCAGAATGTATAGAAGAAGCCTTTAATCTACATGGGGAGATTATTTTGCATAAGAAGAAAAAGCAGAAACAAGTGAAATTTTCAAAAGATGCAGACTTCTGCCAGACTTTCGCTTGTTATTGCCTTAAGGTTACTCTTCTTATGCATAATGAGTAAACTTGCCAGAAAGGTTTGTCTGTAATTTTGTTACTCCAAAAATATGGAATTGTAGGTAAATCGTATGTGCAAAGCTAGAATTCATACATTTCTGTGACTCTAGTGGCAGGGGAAGCAGAGGTTTGCAAAGACAGATAAGCATTGTGGATATTAGGCGTTCTGCAAATGCAATGTATTAGTACAAATGTGCACTACTCCATACATTTATGTAGATCTTCCCACCATATTTTTTCCTTTCATAGGAAACAGCACTTTTGTTGCTCATAGTAATGAATGGGGTTTGAGCTGGATACCATTGGTATCAGTATTTCCTGGATGCAGGAATATCACAATGTCCCGCACTGGGATCCCGACAGTGTCCTTAGAAATTGAGGGGCTTACTGCAGGAATCAGTAACCACAACCAATTGCCAGGCTAATTCCTTATTTTCTACAGCTGCTTCCCCAATTGAACATTTCACCAGATTTAAACCGGTGAGATACCAGAGTAGAAGGCATTGGGAATTCAGTACTTGCTGCATTACTTGTCATTCCCTATTCGACTGCTATATTTGTTACCAGCAGAAATGGATATCACCTAGCCCCCAGAACGAGGGCCTTTGAGTTTTGAAACTTTTAAAAGAGCAATTTGGCAGGTAATAAAGAGATGTAGTGAATTAGTGAGGCCATATACAAACATGAATATGGTTCTTTATCACTATATATTCTGAGAACAAAATGGTAACTAGCCTTCAGTGTTAACCAGAAGTCCAGATCTCACACCGAAAGGATCAATGGATAACTGTGCCAATGATTCCCCATGCTTTGCAGGCCATAAAGTCCTGGCCCATTTCTTTGCTTATGATACATTTCTGCTAGCTAAAATCAGGGCTGGCTTACAAACACTTGTTGACAGATTTGAATCTGTTTTGTACGTTATATGGTCTTAAAATTAATGCATCCAAAACCAAGTATATAACTTATTTCAGGGGGTCGTAGGGGTACCGTGTGCTTCTGGGAAGGGACGTTTTGGAAAGGGTCAAGGAATTAACTATTTAGGATTCATCTGCCTGTTTCCTGAATCATGGGCCCCACAGATTTCTGAAAGCTCACTTTTGTTAACCCATAGAGCTGGGGCTATTCTTAGATTTAGCATAAAAGGCACCCTCTGGTATCGGATTCTTCCAGCAGTGGAGATAGAGAATGCCCAACCAAGGGGTGCTGTATTATATGGCACAGAACTATGGGTCCACTGTCACGCAGGTCAACTGGGAACTAGTGAGCACAACTTCATAAGAGCTCTAACAGTAATGGAGAGAGGCACCCCCTTAGTTCCCTTTACATTGGACCTTGAATTTAAGCCTATATCTGCATTTGCCACCCTTACGCCGGTACTTTATTGGGTTCCTTTAGAGAGGGCTTTGTTGATATTCTCAGTATAAACAGCTCAAAGAAGATCAAGTGGTTGGCCTATGTCAAAAATAATTGTATGAGCTGGGCCTGGGTAATTTTTGAAAGAGCCCTCCTCTGTCACGCCTACTGTGGTTACTGTTGTCAAATCAAAATACTGGTAGAGAGTTGCTGCTCAGGAATGAATTGCCTAGTTCCATCAGCAGCTGAACAAGAGCTTTTTCTATTGAATAAGACTGTGCCTAAGGCAGAGAAATTCCTAAATTGTATCCGACTGGTGTGTACACACTCACATTTTTTGCAGAGGTACAGGACTTTGCCGATTGTTGTGTTTACATCAACATGGGATCCTGCACAGTCGGGGTCTACATTGTGTCTGTCATGCATGTTTTTCTATAAGACCGAGGAATAGTTGCTATTCTTTTGCCCAAAAATATTCTAGAGCTAGGTGGATTGTGTTCTTGCGTCATCTTCTGGGAATGACAAATCACACAAATGCTTTCAGAATTTGTAAAAGTGATTCTACAAGTATGAAAGTGCCTTCCCATATGTTACATTATGTTATGATAAATTGATTTATGTATCACACTAATCACCCGAGAGGGTATCCAGGCACTTAAGCAGCTGTGCAGGGCGTGAGGTCCCGGAGGTGCTTATGTGAAGAGCCAGGTCTTTAGCTTGCGTGAACTCAAGATGTGAGGAGGTGGCTATGATGTATTGAGGCTTGTGGATGTGGGTGGAACCAATAAAGGAAGTGGGTGGAGCCTCTGGAGGAAGTGGGCGGAGCCGGGAACGTGGGTGGGGCCTCCTAAAAAAATTTGAGCACCTGCACCTAATATTTTACAAATTAAGCACTGCTTATGCCTGATTGACATATTTAATTTACTTATAAGTCCCTTGTCGGGTGGTATTCTATATATTCAGGGCCTGTAAATTAAATGCTACCAGTGGACCTGCTGCACTTAAAACATGTCCAAGGCCTGCCTTAGCACCCTGAATGCAGATTTAAACTGCCAATTCAGCTTGGCAATATAACCCCACTTGCCAATCCTTGAACTCCCCTTTATTTAATATAGGTCACCCCTAAGTTAGGCCCTAAGTAGCCCATAGTGTAGGCTACATTGTAATTAAAAGGACACGTACTTTTAGGTTTCACACCTACACGCTTGACAATATGGATGTCAATTCATCCTTACAATCAAAAGCCATGATCACACATTTCAATTGGAAATGAACATATATTTTTATTTTTTCTAGATTGACATATAATTTTTTCAGAAATTATCAAAAAGGGGACAGTGAATTATCCATTTATTTAAAACACCAATTTGTCACAAAACATTACTGTACACAGAGACACAAAGTAACAATCGCTACAACAATACAAAGAATCCAAAAAATCACATAAACACTACATCAAATATAATCACATATTACAAAAATCTTTGTTGCTCAGGTTCTGTAATAATGAAAACAATTTGTTTTTTTAAACGAAAAACGCCCTTCACACTGGCTTTACAATACCCTGCTTCACTTCTTTCTACAAGGGCAATACCAAACAGTGTACCTATTGAGGTCATGAAGAACACTCCCGTCGTAATTTAAATTAATTCACACCATGAGCATCAGTGGTAATGCATACACAGAACACTTGTTTGGTGGAAAACAGTTGACACGTTTCGAACCCTATTGTATATCTTTAGGGTTTCTCCTCGGGACTCATAACACAAAAAGAGCTCTTTTCTCCATAATTATCCTTTCGGATTGAATTTTGCCCCAACTTCACAATGGTCTAAGAAATTATAATGGGAAAATCCTTCCCAGCGATCGAATCCATGACAGTGCTTCTTTTTGTCCACATCAACTTCACTTCACTTTGAGTGGACACCGGACAGGGCATACAATACACAGCACAGAGATTGTAAGCCCTGTCTGCCCCTGAAGCCTAAAAACCATTAAAAACCATTTATACCCACTATCCCTATAAACCTACCCCCCAAAATCAATATTTTCGACATGGGATTTTAAATACATATCGAAATCTCTAATATAGCCTATATATATATATATATATATATATATATATATATATATATACATATATACGTGTGAGACCTGATTTATTAAAGAAAGCCATACCTTCACATCCTCGAGTACGTGCCTTCTTCTTTGCTGGAGTGGATGGAGTATATATATATATATATATATATATATATATATATATATATATATATATATATATATATATATATATATATATATATATATATATATATATATATATATATACTCATGTCCTTGTCCTCTCCTCTTTTCATTTCTCACAGGCTCTTGTGTTTTTCTTGATGTTGCAGGAGACACCCCTTCTTCCATTCTCTCCTTTCTTACACTGGGATGTGCTGTTTTGTCTCTGATCAGCTCATCAATTTAGGCCTTGGTCAGGTGGCTCAGTGGACTAATGCGTCCACTGCAGCGGTCTGTGTTCAACCTCATGGTCACAGGTTCAAATCCTGGTGGGTCCACTCAGCCTTTCATCCATATGAGGTCGATAAAATGAGTACCGTTGGGTAACAATAAACATCTGTTATTCAGAGCCAAGATGCCTCTGGGTGAACGTGCGCTTTACAAATACACGTTATGTTGTTGAGGACTTCTTTTATTGAGAATCACTCTTAAATGTATGCTGATAATGACAACATTACATTCACAAGCAACAAGATCACATAGATTATAAAGAGACTGGCTATACCTAAATGGAGTCATAACATAAATACTATAGTCTTAGGTGCAATGTCCATGCTCACTGCTGCTTGGGAGCAACAGTTCAAATAAAGCAGCTAAAGTATGCTTAACGTAAGATGCAAGAATGAATGGAACAGCTTTAAAATCACTTTACTGATTTCACCTGCGATAATGGATCCAACTCAAAGTCATTAGGCACACATTCTCCTAGAGCAAGTATCCAGGGTACATGTGGGGTACCTGCAAAAGCTTGCCACACAATACCAACTCATCATATCAGGAATCCTAAGTCCAGAGGAATCAAGCTTAATGGTCTAAGAAAAGTTGGAAAATATGTGCTCTTCAGAATGCCCAAACAAGGGATCATCTGTGGGCCCCAGACCTGAGCACCAAAGGTCAAGGAAGGACCGCATACATTCTTGGCATTCATCTTACCCCATCTTACATGTACATTGTATCTCCCACCACACTATAGAAGGTTGTGTTCAGTCCATGGATACTCTTGAAATAGTCTTGGCTATCAGCAGCTTGTTTCGTGCACAAAGTGACAAGGAAAGCAGAATGGAGATTCGACCTCAAATTACAGCCAGTATTTGCTGCCTTTAGCTTTCAATGTACAGTTGCTGCAGCAGGGAAAGAATAAATGATTGAGTTCAAATATGTGAGAAACAGCAGCACGAATAGTGCTGGTAACCCAGGAGAGGAAAGGTTTGGCAAAATAGCTTTTAGCGGTGAACAACAAGTGGCGTAATGCAAAATGATGGAGCCCCTTGCAGGATTTAAAGAGGGGCTGCTAAGTCTTCCTGTTAGACCTGGCATCATTGGCGTGGGTTTCCCCTGTATTTATGCCTTTGCCTCCTGTTATTTTGCTGTGTGTTGGACTTTGTTTTTGCTGGTCTAGATGCTTTGGGCACTTTGCCACTGCTGTTCAGTGCCAAAATGCAAGTGCTCCCTGTAAATTGTTGTTATGGACTTGTGATTCCATGATTGGCATATTTGATTTACTAGTCAGTCCCTAGTACAGTGCACTGTATGTGCCCACAGCCTGTAAATCAAATGCTGCTAGTGGGCCTCCAGCACTGATTGTGCCACCCACATAAGCAGCCTGTAAATGTAACTTAGACCTGCCACTGCAGTGTCTGTGCACAGTTTGGTACTGCCATGTCGACCTGGTAAGTGCACCCACTTGCAAGGCCCTAACCTTCCCTTTTCTTACATGTGAGTCACCCCGAAGGAAGGCCCAAGGTACCCGAGTGGGCAGGGTGCAGTGTATGTGGAAGGTAGGACATGCCGTGGTGTGTGTGGCATGTCCTGATAGTGAAATACTGACATTTTCATTTTTCACTACTGAAAGGCTATCTGCCCCATAGGATAGAATGGGAGTTCATTCATAACATAAAATATAACTTCCCACTGGGACAAGATAGGAAGATAAAGTTAGTATGCCTGAATTCAGAATATAAAGATGCATCTTTTAGTGAGGATGATTTTTACATTCTGTGTTTGAAAATACCACTTTTAGACTGTAGGTATTTTCTTGCTTAGCCATCCTGTGTGCCTCTGCTAGGTTTGTGTATTGACTGTCTGGCTTTTGAGTGACAGGGGCTGGGGATGTGCATTCTGTTCAGCCAGCCACTTGGGGGGTTGAGGTGTGTCCTGCCTTTCCAGGGTGAGTCAGGGCTGGGCTGAATAGACCTTAGTGAAGATTTCTTTCACACCTGAATTGGCCTGATCTGCCTTTGAAAATGCTGTCTCCACTTCCTGCCAGGATGCACCAGAGAGGACAGAACTGGTTTTGACTGAGCACAGGGCTTCTCTGCCACCAGAGAACATAGAGAATTGCTGTATAAATATTGGGGCCCAGACCCCAGTATTGTAGATCACTTCTGGGAATCAAGAGGAACCTTTGCCAAGGAAAAGTACTGCCCCTTTGCTTTGTGCTGTCTGGGGTTGGCCTGCAGTGGCTGTTTCTGCCAAGGAAAGGACAAGGACTTTGCTGTGTGCTGTGTCTCCTGCTTGAGGAAGATCTCCAAGGGCTTGAAGTAGAGCTTTCCTCCTGTTCTGAAGTCTCAGGGACACAAAGACTTCACCCCCAGCTCCCCTAAACTTCCTTGCTGGGAGTTCTGACCTGCCAAGAGGTGCGTGTAGCTGATCTGGGCCTCTGGAGGTTGTTCTGGCTGTTGGGAGCTGGAAAAGCAACGCAACAACGAGAAGCGCGACGCATTCGTACCTGTTTCCGATGCATCGCCGAAGAAACCGACACAGTGCCTGCCCGTGGCTTGAGAAATCGCCACACACCGCATCGAGTACACCGATCTCCGAAGTCCGTGATCACCGCACCGATTCCGACGCAAGCACTGCTGTGCGGCTGCAAGAACCCATGCATCGTCCCGGATCGTTACGCATCGCGTCGAGGCACCAGGGGGCAGATTTATGATGACTGGTGCATCCCTGCAAATCAGCAGGGATGCGCCAGGTAAGATGCGTCACGCAAGTTTACCCTTGCGCCACCACAGATGCCCCGCATGGATAAACAGATGCGTGACGCATCTCCCGTCGGAAGGGTGGCGCATTGCTGGAGTCGTGTCGCAAGCGCAACGCAACTCCAGCAATGCTCGTGGCCTGCCCATACATGATGTGGTGCGTCACGCCTTACGCCTGCTTCAAGCAGGCGCAAGGTTTTGACGCAGGCATCGGAGAAGTGACTGAGTGGAATCTTGTAGATTTCACTCAGGCACTTCTCCAAAGCTTTACTGCGCCGGAACGCCCCCCCCTGCGCCGGAACGCCCACATGAAACCTGACGCAGGTTTCATGTGGCGCAGGGCTTTACAACCTGACGCATCTCCCTAGATGTGTCACTTTGTAAATAGGGCGCAACATGGCGCATGGTTTACGCCGCCGATGCGTCACAGAAGTGATGCAACGGCAGCGCAAAAGTGGCGCAAGGGGCTCGTAAATCTGCCCCCAGGTCTGTTGCATCATTGGGGGATGCAGTAAGAAACCGACGCATCACCTCCCCACACAGTAAGAAACCGACGCATCACCTCCTATCTGGTAAGGAACCGACGCATCACCTCCTCTCCGGTACGGAACTGATGCATCACCTCCCCTGCGCAGCAGTAAGGAACCAACGCATCACCTCCCCCGGAGCAAGGAACCAATGCATCACCTTCCCTGCGTGTAAGGAACTGACGCATCACCTTCCCTGTGACCCTTTTGTGCTTGTGTTTTTGACACATCCAAGGTATTTTGGGGTATATGTACAAGCCCCTTTCGCCACCACAACGTCACTTTTTCCGACATTGTGGTGGCGATAGGGGCTTAGCCTTATATACAAGACAGCGTTAAGCCACTTAACGTGGCTTAACGCTGCCTTGTAAATAAGGCCCCCTTTCACGCTATGGTTGGCGTGAAATGGGTGGGTAGTGGGTGTTGATGTGGGTGTTCCACCGCAACACCCATTGATTTTGATGCCGCCCCCTATGTACAAGGGCAGCGTACATAGGAGGCAGCGCTAAAATTAAGACCAGGGAAAACCTGGTCTTAACTTGGCGAAACGAGGAGAAATGCATTATTTCTCCTCGTTTTTGCTTTTTCCATGTGTGCTGCCTTGTGCAGCACACATGGAAAAAGCAAACTGCCATGCATGAAGGTCCCCCTTCCTGTACACTGTACATAAACAATCTGTAAAAAAATTCCATTTTGTGACTTTAATGAAGCAGCACACATAAAAGTGAGAAAATGACATTTTAGGATTGTTTATGTGCAGGAAGGCACACCTTCCTACAGATAAACAATCTTCCCCTGCATGCAGACACCCTTGCACTATGGTGCAAGGGTGCCTGCGTTGGTGCTACACTGCTAAGTGTAGCGCCAGCACAGGGGGAAACGCAAGGCTGCATCATATCCTTGTAAATATGGTGCAGTCTTGCGTTTCTGAAGTGGCCGAGTGAGGCGTTAAGTCATAACGGCTAACGCCTCACTCCGCCACTTCCTCATACATATGCCCCTTGGTGTGAAAAGTGTTGCATCTGCAATTTGCTTTGAACAGAACTGTTTCTACCTTTTGAAAGTCATATTTTTATTACTGTATTGTGGATTTTTGTTGTTTTGGTCTTGTTTGGTTTAGATAAAGATCACTTATTTTTCTAAACTGGTGTGGTGTCCATTTGTAGTGTTTTCATTGTGTTAGTGTATGCATGCACAAATGCTTTACACACTGCCTCTGAGATAAGCCTGTCTGCTCGTGCCAAGCTAACAAGGGGGTGAGCAGGGGTTATTTTAGAAGTGTATCCCCCCTTTCCCTGACTAGGAAGAAGGGTCCCTGTTTGGACAAAGGTGCAAACCACTGCCAACTAGAGACTCCCATTTCTAACACTTCCATATCTCACAGATATTCATTGATCTTTGGCTGAATGGGGGGCCCTTGATGGATTGAGTGAATCCTGAAGGGTTGGGGGCCATGCCATTAGTTACAATGTTATAAAATGAAAATGACCACCACACTGGAAAGATAGCTCAGTAAGTTAAATACTTGCTGTTGATTTGTGCAATTGATCTTCAGATGGAACCTGGCTTTCATTCTTCTGTGGGCAATGTAATAAATACCAATTTGCACTGAGTGATATTAACTCTATGTAAAGTGATTTGTTAAAAGAGCTTTATAAATATCAAGTAATCATTAGATTTAGCTTATTATTATCATGATCTTAAAAAGCAATTTGTAAGTGGAGGAGGCGCGTGTTGTGTTTCTGGTTTGCTTGTATGTGGCTCGTGCAAGCTGTCAAGGCTGCATTCTGCATTCCGGTTTGGAATGTAAGCTCAGCTTCTTGACAGTTGCCATTACGATCCACATCGAGCTGGAGGTGTTTCCTGTGGGTGGGGAATTCTCGTAATAAAGTACTTATTCTTCATTCACTTGTGTCCAGAGAACTTTACAATTGTGGCGATGACCTGCTACACCACCCTGACGAATCCTGCGGCTTGCGCATCTTTTTTCTTTGATCTCGTTGGCGGTCTTGGACTATCTGCCACACTACAGGCTACAGTTCTTCGCAGCTCTCCCGGAGAAGTCTTTTGCTGTTCACCGGACGTGAGTTGTGCCTTTTTTTCCATTTTGCTTCATTCAATCACGGTTGGCAGTTGGGCGGCCGCGTGTCTTTCATAATGTATTGCGTCACCAACTCGCGCCTGCTTTCCTTGCCATTGATGTGACGTTGTGACGCCGTGCTTTCACGCATGACTTATGCTACTTGACTACATCTTGTTTTTTTTTTGGTCAGCTTTCTAGCGTATGCACGCTATGTGATGCCATCTTGGATTTTGCCTTTCCGTCACGTCTAATCCTCAGTCAGTTTTAAACCATTTCCCCTGCTCCCTGGATTTCTGCCTGCTGCTCCGCCTCTACAAGTCTCTGCTCCTTCTCTTTCCTCATCTCTGAAGTAACTCATGGTAAGAGTCTACTATTTGTTGAATTGGCCGGAAGTTCTACACTATTGATCCTTCTCAGTTTTCGTCATAATTTCTGTTTGAGCAGTCAGAGGGTGAAGAAGGGACACTGGTAAGGCGCTTGGTACAGATCCACCAAAGTTTACTCACATTCAGCAGCTTTGTTGCTTTCAGTGAACTAGTCCCTCTGTTTTGTTTCTCATTCCTCTACTTAACAATATACTCTTCTGCAAAAAAAAATTAAATTCCTGTTTCAGCTAGCCAGCCTAATATGCGCGCGCAAAACTTTTCATTAAACCCGCCCCAATCATTTTGGCCGGCTGGAGGAGTGCAATGCATGAAGTGGGTTGAATGGAAACCTTTTTTTTTAAACAATATTGAAACTATAGTTGACCAAGGAAAGATGTCATCGGAACAAAAAAAACAAATTATTTTGCATTGTATAGGTCCGGAAGGTCTAAAAGCCTTTACACAATGTCTAAAGGAATTGGTGAGAAAGGGCACAGTAATGAGTTTGACTGTGCTATAGCAGACTTGGATAGACATTTCTCTCCCAAGGTTTGTATTGGTATTGTAAGATACAATTTTTTTCACAGAAAGCAAGAGCTGAATGAAAGTGTCTGCGCTCGGAACCTTATCTTTAGACTGTCAATTTGGATCGTTGCAAGAAGATCTCATCAGAGATCAAGTAGTCATGCATGTTAAGGATGTGCATATCCAAGAGAGGCTGTGGGTTAATGGGGACTCCAATTTACAACATATCGTGGCCTTGGTTAGGAAGGCAGAAATGTCCAGCAGAAGTGCCAAAGTAATACAAGCTGAGTCAGAAGCTAAGCATAAAGATTGTGTCAACAAAGTTAGTGCTGGTTCACGCTCTACTGAGAGCACTCCTAATAAAACAGAGTAAAGGTAAAGAAAAATCTAGAGTGCGTACTAAAGAAGTTTTGAAGTGTTTTAGGTGCAATAGTCAATCGCATCTTGCTAACAGTAAATTGTGTCCTGCTTTGAAACAAAAATGTTCACTTTGTCGCATGGTAGGACATTTTGGGAAGGTATGCAGAAGGAAATTGAAACATAAAGTTAAGTGTGTTGAAGATGGTGATTTTAGTGAAGAGGAAGCAGAACTTTCTCCTCATTTAGCAATGAAAATGTGTTCTCAATATCAAGGGTAGTGAAGAGGACAATATTCTTAATGTGAACAATGCTTCTGTAAAAAAAAAACACATTGTGATATGACCATTGGTGGAGTGGATATACAAATTTATGCTGATTCTGGTTCTCCCTACCCCATCATCAGTGAGAATGTTTGGAAAACCAAGTTCTCAGAGAAATTAGGTACTGCACTGGAAAAACCTGACATTTCTCCTGAAGGGTATTCTGGGGAAAGGATTGATTTATTAGGTTTTCGCAATTTAGTCTTTAGATTCAAGAACCGTGAAAGTCTAGGCAAATTGTACATTTCTAAAAAAGGACCCTCAGTTTTAGGTTGGTTTGATCAGGGTGAACTTGGTATTTTGCTTGATCCCAATAGCCCTGAACCTGTTATGGTATTAGAAGAAGGTGAGTTTACTGGGAAGGATATGCTTAGCAAATTCCCCAGAGTATTTAGTGACAAAATTGGAAAATTATCTGGTTTTGAACACAACATTGTTCTTAAAAAGGATGCTTATCCTAAACTTTTTAAAGCTGGAAACATACCCATTACAGTCAGGAGGGAGGTGGAAAGGGAACTGGATGCTTTGTTTGCTGGAGATATTATAGAAAAAGTTGAATCCTCTAAATGGGTATCTCCTGTTGTTATTGCCAGACGTTCTAATGGGAATATTCGTCTATGCATAGATTTGAGATATTTGAATAACAGTATTCTCATTGATGAATTCGCTTTACCTCATATTTCAGAAATGCTGGCTTCTGTAAAGGGGGCCAAATATTTTTCAACAATAGCTCTATCTGCAGCATACCACCAAATTGTTCTGCATGAGACTTGTAAAAATGTACTGCATTTATCACTCCAGTGGGTGTTATCAATACAAAAGAATGCCTTTTGGACTAGCTGCGGCGGTCTTTCAAAGATTAATGCATTCGTTATTTGGTCAACTTAATAATGTTGAATGCTTTCAGGATGATATTCCTTTGTATTGGAAGGATAAAGAAGCACATGACTCGATTATTGGAAAAGTGTTAGAAATTCTGGACTCGAGGTGTCTAACTGTGAAATTTTCAAAGTGCAAGTTTGCAAACAATTCTGTAACGTATTTAGGTCATGTGTTATGCATGGATGGTGTGAAACCAAAACCAGAATTGGTTGAGGCAATACTTTCTGCTCCTGCCCCCAATAGTAAAGATGATGTACGATCATTTCTCGGGCTTACAGAATTTTATGCCAAGTACATTAAGAATTTCTCTTGCAGAGTGTTTCAAATTAGGCAACTCCTGAAGAATAAATCCAAATTCAACTGGTGTAGTGAATGTGATAGAGAGTTCAAGGATGTTAAATGGGCCATTGCTGAAGCCACGACTATCTGGTTATGATCCCAATCTGCATGGTGTGATCATGACTGATGTCAGTTCCAAAGGTTTAGGAGCTGTTTTATTCCAGATGCAAGAAGGTGGTGGGGAGGCTATCATTGCTTATGCTTCCAGAGCACTTACTGCTGCTGAAGAAAAAATCTCAGAAACATAAAGGGAGGCATTAGCTTGCGTGTGGGCCCTAGAGCACTTCAGGGCTTTTATTTGGGGTAAGCAGTGTGATCTAAGAAGCGATCACAAACCTTTGGTTAATCTCCTCACCACTGATGATATGATTAAAGCCTCAGCGCGTATTGCAAGAATGTCTATGAGACTTCAAGATTTTATTCATAAAACATTTTATGTTCCGGGTAAGGATAACGTCTTGGCAGATTTCCTATCAAGGATGTCTTTAAAGATAAAGGAGAATAAAGGTAATGTTTGGGATGATTTTCATATTGCCTTAGTACACAATGAGGGCATTCCTTTAATTGAAAAGCAGGTTTGGTTAAATGCATACACCAAAGATGTGACTGTACAAAAAGTCCTGTCATTTATCAAAAATGGATGTCCCAGTAAAAGCTTTTTAAGTCCTTATTTAAGGTGGGAGGTGCGTAATGAGTTATCTTCGACTAATGGCATTTTGTGGAGAGGTGATAAAGCTGTTCCTCCCTTTGAGTTAAGAAATTCTATTATCAAGCTTTGTCATGATGGCCATGGTGGCATCGTTAGGACTTAGCAATCTGTTAAAAATGTTTTTTGGTGGCCTGGGTTGGACATACAAGTTGAACGTACAGTTAGGAATTGTGTAGTTTGTGCCAATGCAGACACGTATCTCAAGACTTTGAGACCCAACATGAGTGTTCCCTGTATTCCCAATGGCCCATGGGAAACCATTGCTGTAGACATTATGGGCCCTGTAGGTAACAAATCCAACTATGTTATCTCTGCCATAGATGTGTTTTCAAGGTGGCCTGTTGTCAAGATTGTGAACAAGGTAGATACGGATGCTGTATTGGTTTTTTTAGACAATATTTTCACGGAGGGAGGGATTCCCACTCAAATCATCACGGACAACGTGTACAGTTTTTATCCCTCAAAGTAAAGAGCTACTGCAATAGATTAGGTTTGAAACATCGCACGACATCTTTATATAATCCCAGCGGCAACGGCTTTAACAGGGTACTCAAGGGTGCTGTCCTATATGCCGGTATGAAAGATGATGACTGGAAATTACGTGTTCACAAAACAGTTTGGATGTATCGCACCACTATTAATGATATGACTAGATACACTCCTTTTGAAATTATATGGGGTAGAGTTGCTAGAACAACAAACATTTGCAATGCAATAGGTCTCGCATTTACGAGGGTTTCAGCTATTGGCATTGTAAATGACAATGCCTTTTATTTATGTGTTGGTTTTTAAAACAGATAAAAGGCATTGTCATTTACAATGCCAATAGCTTAAACTCTCGCAAATGTGAGACCTATTGCATGACAAATGCTTGCTACTTTAAAGCTGTAGGTACATAGAAGCAACTAGGAAAATAGATTTGGGGTTTGGCCAGAGGATGAGCCAGCTGATTGCGTGGACATTTTACTGCAGAGCTTTCAATCAACAAGCAAAAAAGACCATCCAACATTGAGAAGTAAAAAAACAGTTCTTTTTATGGAGTGGTGCATTTCTAACACTCACTGAGAATAGGCAATGTAGAATGTAGATGTGCTTGATGTATGTGGATGGTTTTGAAATATATTGTGACTTTATTTATTGAATGACTCCTTTAACCAATAAGAGTCAGCGCAGCATTTAATGTATGGAGAGGAGAAAAATATTCTGATCTAATTAATTAATTGTACTCATTCATTAAAACTTCGCTTGCAAAGAGACAAGTCCGTTTGTGGGTTGGGATGCAAGGCGGCAAGGTGTTTCATTTAATTTTAATGCTCACTGCTGCAACATGCAGTGTTCTGTAAGTAACACCTGTTAGTTAGAGAGCATAGCTTTTCTTTCAAGCTCTTTTCTGCTTCATTTATATCCCTTCATGCCTCCTCAAATACAAACACACAAACATGCTAAACTATGATGTTACCATATTTCTGTTTGGCGTGATGTCAGAAAGTTAGTTTTCATAGGTGTGAAGACCACAGTGTGTCGCCGAGTGTGAATTTATGCATATTTAATCTGGGGGCCACCTTTCTTTTAGGGATATCTAGTCATTCATTTCCAGCAGAGTAGTGACTTCAGAACGAGACTATGTTTATCATCGGCAACGTCTTTGTTACTTAAAAAAAAAAAATGGCTTAGATAGCATTTGTTTTCCCAAGTTAGCCTGGGGGCTTCACACTACGCTTGCGTGGAACTGGATAAGGGAACGACTCTTAGTTGATTCGAAAGGGAGTCTAAGCAACTCAAACACGTCATATGTTTGTGATAAGCTACTGACTGATCTGTGTTAAAGTTATCTCCTTTTGTTTCAGTGAGGGGCTCAAATGTCTTTGCAAAGATGTTTTGGATGTTTTGGGTGGACTGAATAAAAATCTGTTTGAAATGTCCCTAGGAATAACAAGCATTGGCATAGCCAATAGGTCTCGCCTTTGGGACCTTATAAGTGTTTAGACAGAGGTTAAATCTGGTAGCCTCTCTGAGACATAGGCATCACTTGTGACTGACTGCCCAAGACTTACTGACCTTTCAGGAGCCTGATAAGTGAGTGACTGTAGAGGCCCCACCGGTCTTCCAGGGGCCCTGGCCTTCTCTGGCCCTACTAGTGTTTCAGAACCACCATTCTGATATGTGTCGGACTCTTTCAGTGAGGAATCGTGGGCAGGAGAGTTACATTTGCACTATAAGCCAGTGTACTGTGAGGCGTGGGGTATTAAGGTGTGTGTACCGCATAATGCTTTTCATAGCACTGGAGATAACAAAATTAAATATGTACACTGTGGGGTGATTTAAAATGACATACTACCCACCCCCTCTTCTGCTTTCCTGCTGTGAGGAGTGCTCAATGGCTTGGATGTCTTCATAGTGGCTGGCTGTATAAGCCAGTATTTTGATAAAATGGCTTTCCACCCTCTTCCCTCCCACCTTCCTGGAGAGAAGGCATGCGAATCTCCCTTAAACAAAAGCACACGATGGATTGAAAATGTGAGGGTTAGTGCTGTGACAAAACAAACAAAAAAATTCTGAGCGGGAGCTGCAGAAGGGAGAACAGACTGCTACTTTCCCTGTGTGATGTGCTTTGGTGCAGTCCTTCCCGCCTGCAGCAGCGGTTCCTGCTCTGACCTGCATTTCAGCAAAGAGAGAGATGGGAGCCTCATCCGCTGCAGCTTTGAATGTGCGAGACATGCGGGGATAGAAGCGAGGAGCAGGGCTTGGATAGCCATCTTAAAAGAGGCTTGCGCTGCCCTTCTTCGCCTTTAAGGCAAACAGTGACCTGCCTGCTGAGGGAGGAGGGGCGGCTTCCTCAGAGTCAGGTGCATGTCTGAGGGGATGATGCCATCTCCTTAACTAGAGGAGAGAGGCGGGCATTCAGAGGAGGGAGAGATGCTCCTAATTGCTGGGCTCCAGCTGGAATAAGACGGACCCGCTTCTTCACCCTGCAGTCTGTGAGTATCAAGGATCGAACCTCAGCCTTCACCACCCCTTAGCCCCGCTGCAAACGTCGACTCGGTGTGAAGGTGACACTGTCGGTGTGTGCAAGGTGGGGGATGGGATTGGGGAGGGAGAGGGGAGTTGTCCTTTTCAGTATCCCCGACTGCGGCTATATTGTCGTTACTGGCTCTGCTTGCAGAATAGGAAGTTACTCTCATTATTGCATTCTGGTTATAGCTCGGTTATACCTGGCATTCAGATGTCACGACGGACTTTTCCTGCGAATGTAGCAGACACTTCCATTTTCAGATTGCTGACGTTGGTGCCAGAATTCCCATGAAAATAAATGTTTAAATTGGTTGCATACGCTCAGTGGGTGCGTCATATTTGTTGGTAAGGGTTGGCAAGGATTTACATTTGATTTCATTCCGTGATATGCAGAGTATGTATGATGCAAGCTGCTGCTATTGAAAAAGATGCTTTCATGGCGGGAAAGCGTGGGATAAGGCTTCAAGGCCTGGAATAACAAGCAAAAGCGAAAGCAGGGCGCGTTGCGTGTAACCTGACCCCCCAGAATGCAGCTGCCACCCGAGAGCAAAACGCTGTGGGAGTGACACATTGGAAAGGTGGTGGGACATGCACCAGCCTTTGGCCATTTGCATGCTTTCATTATTGAAAGACACACGCAAAGGCCAATCCAATGTGTGGGAGGAGTCAGACCCACACAGAGAAGCACGGAGAAGTTTTCAGTGCTCACAAGAAGCCTCCCATAGAGCAGCGCATGCATGCTGCGCTAGGCTCAACATAAAAAACGTTACTGGACTGCAGCGAAAACCCCGTTGTCTGCTCTGCAAATTGCCTGCTATTAGATGAATGGATAAAACACAAGAGCTTAATGACAAAATGGTTAAAGCAGAACGGGAGGAGGGGTTAACCTGGCAAGCAGCGACGGGTGGTGGTGTGCGGTGGGCACCCCACGGGGAGATTACATGGAGATTAGCCAAAGCATGACACGAGCTGTACTGAAAAGACGCCCTAATTGGTAAAACGCCATACAAATGGTTGAAATCTGTAATATTTACAAGTGCAGATTACATTAGATAACACGAATTGTGTGATTAATGTAAATATTGCGAAACGTGCCTTTGAAATGAACAATTTTGTTCTTGTTTATGTAAAAGTTTTATACAACGGTATACACCGTTTCCTGAAGGTTACATCAGAGGGTGGAATAAGTGATCCTGTTTACTTAAGAATATTTATATACACACGGGTTGAATTCATGAATAAAAAATCTTTGATAAGTCACACGGCGTCCTCAATGAGGTATCCCGGCGCTGGTGCACATGCAGGTCTTCTTCGAATTACTCCCATTAAGTAGTAGAGCTTCTTAGTCGGTTTATTTACACTTTTTTCAGCTTTGCTTGGACAGCAGTAGTTCATTGTGATGAATCCGATGGATGATTCACAAATAGTGATTATGTAATTTTAGGTGTTATTCCAGCGCTCTACAAGGTGGCTCCATCCATCTTTTGTTTTATTACAAACAGTAATTGTAGTTGCCTTCATAGTTCTGGAGTCTTGCTGATCTGGTCACTGAGTTGTTGGGTGTGGGGCGCCGTCTTGTGTGATGGTGGGCTGGGCTTCTTGCTGATCTCAACGGATTGGAGACAGCGGTGCCAGACTCATGTTTTGTTTCACTATAGTGCTCGGCTGCATTCTCTGTTGCAAACAACTTCTTTTAAGGAGTTTGGCGAACGCCACACAATTTCCTGTGGACTGCATTCTTGAACAGAATTAAATCTTTGAACGGAAATCTTCTGGGAAAGTTTTTCAGATGAAAGACCGGTGCGGGTGATGTAGGCGGCAGGGTGCATACAGATCTGGAGTGCCGACCGAGCCCATGATTGTAAATAAATCGCGGCCCTCGCGCTTTAAACATTTTACGCTAAAGCGCGGTTGCCACAATTGTAACAAACGTAAATAAACAGAAAACAAGTGGCTGCCAGGTGCTTTTTTTTCTATTTGTTTACTTTTTTTACAATCGCGGCACTAGCGCTTTAGCTTAAAATGTTTAAAACTAAAGCGCGGGTGCCAGCATTATAACCAAAGTAAATAAATAGGAAAAACAAAAGGCATCTGATCGCAACGAACAAAAGGAAAGCGCAGCCGCCATCATTAGTGCTGAGGCGTACTGCAGCTGGTTAAATAATAAAATGAAATAAAAAATAAAAGGAAACTTCAACAAGGCACAACGCAATTAAGCACACAAACAAAGTAAACAGAACGAAAATTCAAACACGCACAACAAAATTAAGCAAGCAACAGCAAGCTACCAAAAAATTCAACCACGCACGACAAAATTAAGCAAGCAACAAAAAAGAAAAAAGTTCCAACACGAATACTTGATCCCACTAAGAGCATGTTTACCGTAGTTAGGCTGTGCTGTATAGGCGTTCCCCCCCAAAAAAGGAGGAACTAACACACATATAAACCTATCAAGACAAAGAGATTTTAGCAGACAAGCAAACGAACCAATGAAGTGCCAATCGGTCGAGTTTCACCACATATACTAATTACTGCATGTCTCGGAGAGACAGCGCATGCGCTGCCTAGGCTCAACCTAAAAAGGAATCCTGCATGGTTGGGGGAAAGTTCTTCTACCAACATAGATTTGGATTGTGTGAGACGCAAGATTAAAGGACACTCATGAGATGTATAAGTCCATGTATGATCGTAGGAGAGGTTCTAAAGTAAACACCAATGTTGAGATTGACATGCTTGTCAAGGTCAAGAAACCATGGAGAGTCAAAAAAGGTGTTAGCCAATTCTTAGGACCTTTTGAAGTAGCAAATGTTTTTAAAAAATGCTGTTAAATTAAGTGATGGTAAGGTATGGAACCTTAAACATATTGCTATCCTTAGGGGAGACAAAAGTGTTTATGTAAAAACTTCCCCTTGTGTTAAGAGTGACATTTGGGATGACACTGATTCTCTCATTGAGGATAAGGTGGTAAAAGATATACCAGTGAATACCACTCTGGGTGAGCCTTGGTTACCAGCAACTGTTCCTTGGAAGAAGTCTGGAACAACTCAAATGCGATGGGCAAAAGAATCAGGAAGAAACCTTCATGGTTGTTGGATTATGCATCTTGAGCTCTTCTGCCTTGTACTATCTCTATTGCATTTACTTTATTTCTGTTAAAAAAAGGAGGGGAAGATGTGTTGTGTTTATGGTTTGCTTGTATGTGGCTCGTGCAAGCTGTCAAGTCCGCATTCTGCATTCTGGTTTGGAATGTAAGCTCTGCTTCTTGACAGTTACTGTTACGATCCACTTTGAGCTGGAGGTGTTTCCTGTGGGTGATGTATTCTCGTAATAAAGTACTTAGGGGCATATTAACAATGTGGCGATAAAAAATTATCGCCGCTTTTGCGGCAGTTTTCGGCCGAAAAGCGGCGATAATTATATTGTCTTATCAGCAAAGACACGCTATCGCGTGTTTTGCTGATTTTGCTCCCATTTCCAGCACGCCTAACTTCGCATCGCTAATGAGATGCAAAGTAGGCGTGTCTGTGGAAACAACATGGGTAAATATCGCGAAGGCAGCTTCGCGATATTTACAATGCGGGGAAGCGATTATTTTAATCGCGTTAAGTATGCCTTAACGCAGGAATTTAACGTCTGTTAAATTCCTGACTAAGGCATACCTAACATGGGAGGTGGATTCATGTGATACGACCACAGGGTCGTATCATCAAGTATATCGTCGCTTTACATGGAACATCGCTGGAAAACCAGCGATGTTCCATGGAAAAGAGTGCTATCGCTGGAATATACATCGCCATGGCGCTAAGCGTTGCTAATACAACGCTAGCCTGGCGAAATATTCCAGCCGATAGAAAAAATGCGGTATACAAGGTCAGTGATAATTATCGCTGCCTGTTGCAAATATGCCCCTAATTCTTCATTCACTTGTGTCCAGAGTACTTTACAGCGTGTAACTGAAAAGAACGATTCCCTTAAAAATCTGAACTGCCTACATTAAGCATAGATAGAATGACAGGAAAACAAAGATCCCAGAATGCTTTACGTTTACTCCTTTAATTCAAAAGGTCTGGTTGCGAGAAGGCGTTATTAATGGAAAGGAGAAAGGTTTGAACTTTATTTATTTGGTTAAGTTCTGCGATGACGAATGTATGCTACCAGCAAACCGAACCGCTGCACAGATAAATTACCCACTGGTCTAGCTTTTAAAATGCGGTTTCAGTCGCTGTAACCTCTCTTTATGATGCCGCATTAAATAGAGCAAAATAGCAATAAATCATGTATCTTTGCAGCACATCTATGATGCGACTTGCAAATGCACGAGCAGAGGTCAGTATGTACTAATAACAACTTAACAAAAACAACAATGTAACAAACAAGTACTTGTACATTGAAGTATATACTTTCTGGTTGGAAAAATGCTTTGTACACCTTTTGTTTTCGTCATACAAGGTTATGAGTCCACGTTGCACAACATACCTAAAGCGTTCAGCTCGTTAGAGTGGAGATAGCTGACTCACACATGGAAAACATTAGAGAAAACTCTTAAATGTTTCTTTTTTTGTCTACTGAACAACAAACTACATCCTGTAATTTCCCACTGCCCTTTTCCTTTCTGTTAATAGGCTGTCACGTTCAGAAACAGCAAATTCCATCCTGTGGTAATTTTTCTTGAAAAGAAGGTGGGCCTCATTGACTAATTTGCGGTACAAAGAGAGATTATGGTCAGAGTTCTTTCTTCACAAATATTATGCCCTCCTTTTTTAACAGTAAATCGTGGAGAACACATTTCGAGTTTACTGTGCTGGAAAAAACAATAATTTCTTACAACATGGCTATAAACGCACAAGCCACAAGAGTGTTTTGAACCACTTATGATGCTGCAGTGCACACGTTGAAGTGTTCGTCATCAAAGTGGCGCATATCATAACACTTTTTTTCACAAAGTATGAGTTGTATAAGCAGTAACGCAAATAAAAAACAATATAAAATTATTGCAACTGAGATGGAGCAAAACACAGTAGTTTACCAAATTTTCAGTGAAAAATCTATTTGTGCAAATTATTTAGCAGTTTACGTAATTAAATGATCATCACTATATGATAAGGAGTAATTGAAGAGTGCTGATGCCTATCTCCCCTGAGAAGAAGCTAGAACAACATTTGAACCGAAGCAGGAGAGAAGCGGGGGTGGGGCATGGGGGGGGTTGGCACACCAGGAACAACCATGAATCCAGGTGCAGGCGCTGGTATTAATTTAAGAGATGAAGGTTTACCAAAACCAAATATATAATACATGCAGTGGAAAAAGGCTCAGCTTTGGGGTTAGAGCGTCATCACTGTCGAAGCAGGAAGCAGCAGAACACACACTGTGCTGTACCTCAAGAGGGACTTCTTTAATAGAATCAGGGACTGATTATACATTTTGCAGTACTGGCGGGGTGCAAACGTCACACTCGTAGACACTAATAGTGCGAGTAATCACCACTCCAGCACAATGAAATTATGAGTCAATATCCACAGAATGCGGAATAACCATACAGACTAGGGGGCATATTAGCAAGAACGGCGTTAAAATTATCGCCGCTTTAGCGGCAGGAAACTGCCGCTAAAGCGGCGATAATGGGCTTGATAATATGCCCTTGAGAACTCCAATAGAAGCCCAGGATCACAGCAGAACATGGGCTTCTATTGATAGTTCTCAAGGGCATATTATCAAGCCCATTATCGCCGCTTTAGCGGCAGTTTCCTGCAGCTAAAGCGGCGATAATTTTAACGCCGTTCTTGCTAATATGCCCCTCGATTTAAAACTGAAAAACCTAGGAAAGTCGACAATTATGGTTAGCATGTCAATCTATGACTCTAGTGCTAAATTTGGGAAAAAATAAGTGCTAGGGCATAAAGGTTTGATCAGAAGCTAGCTGTAGGCGCTACAGAACGTCAGGGTGCTGAATACCAATGCTGTGTAGACTTGATTCTCCCTCATGACCATTAATCCACCCACAGACACTCCTGGCCTTTTTATCTCACTCCTGTAGGTTCTTTTTCATTCCTGCTTTCTCCCTGTGTCCCTGTTTTTCCATCTTTCTCATCCTCCTTCTTTCCGCTTCTTGTGTTCTTCTTTATCATGCTCTAAATCATAGGCTGTTGAGGAAAAATACGTATTGGTCTCCAAAAATGAGTGCCGGAGGGCCCCACCTGCAACCACCGGCTCAAATTAAGCACTATATGGCTCACAGACGAGCCATGCAAACCAAAAACTCGCAACCCAAAAGCAATGCTTATGAGCCCACCCTTGATGTAACATATTGTGTATCACATTATTATTAACACTATCAGTGAGATGACTATGAATATTGTATTAGTTAATGATTTAACTATGTTAGGTGTTGCTATCTATTGCGACAAGTGTGACCTTGTACTGACCCTTATTTTCTATAACATTATACTCTACACATCCTCATTAATTCAGTATGGTACTCTCAGATAGGTCATGCCAGAGGTTGGCGGTCTAAATGTACCCCACACTCTTATCAAAGAGTCATCATCAAGATCCAGATTTGTTGGGAATATCCCTGGGGCAGTTCTCTGGCATCTGACACAGGTAGGCCCGCGAAGGGACCAGATGTCAATTGGTGTTGCCTGTAAGCCTCCAATTGCTTGTTACAATATTTCACATCCCAGAGCCAGTCTGATATCTTTGGATTGGGTAGCAAGTCCCCAATGGATTGCAATTCTTCTCTTTGCCAACAATAGGTAGGACCAAGGTTCCATAGGAAAAGTGTTTTCGACTTGGCTATGTCTTTAGCGCCGATTGACGAATCTTCATGAAATTTTTCAAATAAAGTGTGCCGGTTAAGTCTTATTGTGCATGGAAAGTTTTGGGGTTATCAATCAAGCAGGGGTTGAGAAAAAGAGGGGGGGTCAAAAAAGTGTTTCCCAAGTTAATTCCCATAGGGATTCTGAACACGACAACAGCCCGAACCTCCAAACAGAATTACCCCAAATTTGGCTGAAAGGTAGCTCTTGGTTCAGAAAGCACACTTTTTGATATTTAGTGTAAATCCATTAAGTAGTTTGCAAGTTATTAAAGGAAATTCAAATTTGTATACCTAGGATCGCAACTAATTCACGACTTCTTTGCGACAAATCACAAATGAGCGCTCCAACAGGAATTCCGTGATTGGCTGGCTGCAACCTGAGCAGAAAGTTACAGCTGCCATTTTATGTAATGGGACACAGTCCCCGGGGTTGAAATTGAGAAACAAAAGCCCTCACCCCATAGCTGAAATATAGGGGTGTTTGTCTGCCACCATATGCGTTCAAAACTGTTTTTTACCCTTGTGCGATATTTGCAAATGCGTTACGACACTCAGCATGGACCCCCTCTCCCATGTAACATCATGATGAATTAATGAATATCGCACAAAAAATCTACTTCATTGAAGTGGAAGAAATGGTTAAGAAACACTGACCATTTAGAAGTGGGTTAAGAGAAGTAAAATATGAAAGAGATGGTTTGATTTGCTATCTTCGCCAGTATTACTGAGAGCAAAGTTGCAAAGGTAGCCATTAATTGTTCCAATTCATGAGAATGGTGAGCCATTCTTATGCTTAGTTTTTAAATTCATACTGAGTTTACAGTGTAAGTGAGAACATTAAAAAACTTGATCATCTCAATTTACAGGTATGTGAACTACTGTGTAGTTTAAAAAATATTAATTTAAAGGTATGTGTATGATGAAGTTAAAAGTGTGTATGATATATTTAGTTTTGTGAATGTATGAGAGAATCAGTGAGTGGGTGTTTGAGTGCTTTTGTGGGTTTATGAATGTGGGTGAGTGTCAATGGGTGTGTGACTGAGTGTCTCTTTGCGTCTGATAATTGGTGTGTGAACAGACCTTTTATCATGTGTTGTCCTGGAACTGTAGAGAGTGTGTGTGTTGTTTTACTGCATGGTCAAGTTGGCATTAAAAACTCCTTGCTGAGCTTTAATCTAATGTTTTACTATGTAGAGATAAAAACTTCTGTTTTATTATGTGCTAGTTACCCCTAAGGTAGGGTGTAAATAAGTCATAGGTTAGGGTGGTATATGCTTAGAGAGTTAGACATGCACTTTAAAGTCTCACTGACTCATATGTGTAGTTTGAGACCCCTTGATACAGTTAAATATGCAGTCTTTCGCCCATACTGCAATTTATATACATATTTACAAAAACAGAGTTACTTACATTCCCTATAA
Source organism: Calotriton arnoldi (assembly GCA_963921515.1). NCBI lineage: Eukaryota > Metazoa > Chordata > Amphibia > Caudata > Salamandridae > Calotriton > Calotriton arnoldi. The sequence continues at coordinate 228,050 of CAWUFW010018066.1, forward strand.
GAGAGAGACAGAGGCATGTAAATATTAATTGGCATACCATTGCAACACTTATGTATACAGCAGTAACAGAGTCAGTTGCATACACATTTATATACAGTCAGTAATGGAGGCAAGTAAGCAATGTATACAGTCACTTATATAAATATAAAGACATTGTGACTTAGTTACTTTCAAGTCTAGTGACACAGCCAGAGAGGGACTGATATACTTATTTAGATGTGTACTGAAGTAGTGATACTCCTAGTTACTCATCCAGACTAGTAGACCTTTAAATAGGTGGCCTGCTTGCATCTGCAGAGGCTGTTTATATAGTTTGACTGCCAGGTTCAGTTGGCATTTTTAAACTGCTTACCTCCCATACCCATGCTTGCCACACATACCTATTGACAAAAACTTAGAGGCACTCACGTACCCAGTCAGAGACTTACAAATTCAGTAACATGCCTATACAGCACTTATATATGCAGCAGTAACAGAGCCAGTTACACACAAAGTTCTATATCACAACGCTCACTAATACAGCCAGTAAGCAATCCATTCAGCCAGTTACATACACATATAGAAACCCATCGAGAGGCTAAGACAGCTAGTAAAATAGCGACATAGTCACTTACACGTCCAGTGAAACACCCAGAGAGGGACTGATATACTTATTTAGATATTTAATGAAGTAGTGATACTTCTAATCACCCACGCAGACAAGTAGCCCTAAAAATATGTGTTGGGCTTGTTAATGTAGAGCCTGTGCGTACAAATTTCCTGCTAGGTCGAGATGACATTTAAAACCCATTTCCAAGCTTTAAACTTCCCTTGTACTACATATAAGTCACTCCTAAATTAGTTCACTGCCCACCCCTATATAAAAGCTGAAAACAGAAAAAAGGGAAAAGGAAATGTTTCACTATAATGTGAAATACTATTACAGAATAAGAAATATCTAGTGTTTGGTTAATAGTATGAACCTATGCATTGCAAAAAATAAAAGTTTGTCATGGGAGTTTGCAAAAGTAATACTAACTTATATTTATGTTCTTTATGTTTTTTACCAGATGAGTGAACCTTCTATTGGAGTATATGAATTTCCTAATTTCTTCTTTCTGTGTGATTCTACAAATTCACATTGTCAAGGTATATTCCAAGGTGTCAAAGAGCCACTGAGACACCCAGACACACACTGATAGAGCCACTCATGCTCCCAGTCCCCCACCCATTCAGCCACTCACACACCCACTCGCTCACTGACACACTCAATAACACACCAAGTCAGTTAACAACACATACATTACCACATGCACTCTCTCTCCCATACAGGCACTCACACATACCCTCACAGACCTATACAGCCGCTGACATACCTACTTACACACCCATACAGTTAATGACAGACCCACTTACTCAGCCAAAGAGACACTAACACATCCACTCACTCCCCCATACAGCTACTAACACAGCCACTCACTCACCTATACAGCCACACACCTATACAGTCACTGACACACCCATTTGCTCACCCATACAGCTAGGAACACACACACTCACTCAACCATACACTAACTCACACACCCAGTCACTCATCCATACAACTACTAACACACCCATCCACACACTTATACAGCCACTCACTCAACCATTCACTCATTTATACAGCCACTCACACATTCACTAACTCATGCATAACAGTAACTCATGCACCCAGTTACTTACCCATTCAGTCACTCACACAACTACTCATTCACCCATATAGCCACTCACATACCCACTTACTTACCCATACAGCTACTGTAACACACATTTACTCACCCACATATTCACTCATTGAGACACTTGCACATCCACTTACTCACTCATGCACCCACTCACTAACAGAGAAACTCACTCATACTTTTTCTTATAAATACACACACATACAGTTTATCTTTTCTTAAACTATGAAAGGTGGTTCTAACAAGAACCTTTTTTTTTGTTTTTTGAAACTTTTTAAAAGTTTTTTAACATTTTGTATTTTTTGTATTTTGTCAGAAATAAAATTAACAGGTGTGGTTCTTTGCTGCTTGAAGTACTGCAGCAAATGATTGTTCCCCCATTGTGAGGATTTTTTTGCACTCCAGACAAAATGTCCCTATTTTTTTTAGTTCTGGGGACTTCTCTGGGAGATGTTGCTCCACTTCGGTGGGAATTGGCTCTACTGGCGTAATTGAAGTTGCAGTAACAGTAGTGATGTCATTTGAGATGTCGTCAGTGATGTCATCAGTGATGTCACTGGCCATGTCATGCGTGATGTAATATGTGAGGTCATAAGCAGTGCATTACGGGAACATAAGTTATAGTTAGCTTAGGTAACTATAACTGATGAATTTCAATGGTTTTGTACGAGTGAAATCTGAGCCTAACTATAATGCTCCTGTAACCTTTGTTTTTTAAGTGAATTTCTAAGGTTTTTTCACTAGTAGTCACGTATGCAGAGTGATGGAGAGAGTGGGTGGGGCCTACGACCAGCTCTGTGTGGGACTTACTTATGTAACAGGAGGGGTTCTTGGCCCCCAAGCACCCTCAGCATCCAAGAGGACATCATCCCCCTACTAGCAGTGTGCCAGGAGGCACATTTGCAGAGTGGTGGCAAAAGCGGGCAGATCTGCTGACCAGCTCTCAGCAATCCCGTTGTGTGGGATTTACTGGAGGTAACTGGAGGGGTTCTTGTGCCCCAGGGACCCTCAGCACCAAAGGGGACTTTATCCCCCCAACCTGTAGTGTGCCAGGAGGTCCATTTGCAGAGTGGTGGAGAAAGAGGGCGGGCCTCCAAAGACCTCTTAGCCAACCTGCTGTGTGGGACTTACCAGAGGTGACAGGAGGGGTTGTTGGCTCCCAAGGACCTTCAGCATCCAAGGAGACTTCATCCCCCAACAAGCTGTGCACCAAGAGGCCCCTTTGCACAGTGGTTGAGAAAGGGGGCGGGGCCTCCGGCAACTTTACCCGGGCCAGCCGATTTTTTAGAAATTATATTAGGGGAGGGGAGAAACATTGCCCCCCTTCCCCGAGCCAGTTTCAGGCCCGGAACCCCATCCCTTGGGGTCCAGCCTATTTGTAATAGGGGAGGGCGGTTGCTTGGCCCTCATTCCTGGGACCCGGCCTTTCATTTAATATATTCTTTATTGGGGAGGGGACCGCGTGCTCAACTCCCCGGTCTAATTTCGGCCCTGGGACTGGGACCCATCCCCTAGGGCATGGCCTATTTGTAATAAGGGAGGGGGGCCGAGTGGCTCCCCTCCCCGGGATGATTTTGGCCCCTGGCACCCCCTTTGGGTCTAGCCTTTTCCAAAGGAGTAGGGGGGCCATATGTCCACCCCAGGGCCCTGCCCCCATTGTGGGTGCCCTGGTCTCACCCAGGGCACCCAGCCATGTCTGTTGGACCGCAGGGGAGCCTCAAGAACCCGCAGTCCTGCCAGCTTCCCATCTCCTGCAGGAGCCAGCATTGCTTTCAGACATAGAGAGCTGCTAAACATGCAACTCTCTGTGTCTGAAAGCAATTCTGCTCCACTTCCAGCCAGCAAGAGCATTATCAATGCTCTCGCTTGCTGGTATTGGAGCGTTTGCTGTGGCTTGGCCAAGCCACAGCAAACAGCTATATCCATGGGGATGGGCACCCTGGGACATAGCAGGAGCTGGCCCTTGTGGGTGGTGGTCCCCAGGGCCATTATGGGCTCGGCCCCCCTCCTTTGTTCGAGTAGGGCCTGCCCTGGGGATGTGGCAGTCCACAGGCCGAGAATGGCCCGGGAGGAGGGCCGCGCAGCCCTATCCCATTGTTAAAAATTAATTTTGGCCCCAGGGATGTAGTGGTCCCTGGGGCCTAGTGGTGGTCCGTGTGGCCATCCATTATATATCAAACAGCCCCAGCAAGGTGGTGGTCCCCAGGGCATGGGGGTCAGTGAGGCCCCCGAATTGTTTTAGTTTAGCCCCATGGAGGTGGTGGTCCCCAGGGCTGCGGGGGAGGCCATAGGGCCCCCTTGCATTAATTTAAACAATAGCCCCAGAGAGGTAGGGGTCCCTGCGGCACAGGTGGGTCCGAAGACCTCCCCATTACTTATACATAAGCCCCAGGGAGTTGGGGGGCCCTGGGGCACGGGGGGAGTTAAGGAGACCCTCCATTTGTTTTAAGTAATTTTGGTTGTATGCCCCCAGGACCTGCCCACATGGGGTTAATAATACAGAAGCGTGGGAGGCTGCACTTCTCCTTTTAAAAATGTTTTAGTGGGAGCCACGGTTCCAGCATGGCTCCCGCCAATTTGAAAAAATATATATATTTTGCCCTGGCCGGGTCCCTATGGAACCCCACTCCCCAACCCCACCCAAGAGGCCTAGGGGGTCAGGGTATTCATACCCTGCCCTCTTCTCTTATTTTTTAACATTTTTGTGTGGGATTCAGCTCAAGCCAAGTCCCAAGATGGCTGCCAACACTTCCTGGTTTGAAGTGCTGGCAGGCAATCAGATTTCAGCAAAAGACCAGGAGGGGTCGCGGAGCTTTCATGTCCCTATATATACAAATTTGGATTTTGGTTAATATCTCCAAAACTACTGAACAGATTTACACCAAATTACAAAAAGGCACTTCCCTGGACCAACATCTAACTTCCTGCGAAATTTGGTGTAATTTCATTCAGCAGTTCGGGCTATAGCAGTGTCTAAAGTTCCTATGGGAATGAACTAAAGACGTGGCTCTTCCAGAACTTGCAGTAAGATCGTTAACTGCTTGTGGCTGCAACTAGTGCTGGGATTCCTAAGGGTAGCCATGCGCTCTATCAAGAATGAATTAATAATAATAATAATAATAATAACATGGGGAAAATGCATTTTGGGACACCACTTTTTCTTGCCCCCCCCCCCGCTTGATGGATCACCACAAAACTTTCAAGACAGCAGCTAAAGTGAGCATTGTACTAGTTTGGAAAATTTCACGAGGATTTGTCAAACGACGTCAAAGTTATTGGCTAAACAAAAACGCTCTTCCTATGGAAACTAGGTCCTAACTATAACTACCTACTGGCGACCGGCAGTAGGTAATATATAAATATAACGATATATATATACTTATCTGCGAAATACTTACATTTGCATTGTAAAGGCTTGTGTGGTAAAGTTATCTGTGTGGTAAAAATGTTTGTGTTAAAGACATGCGTGGTAAAGACTAATGCATTGTTAAAACCTCATTTTTAAGGCATTCCTGGGAATAGCATTTGTGGTTCTGTCATACAGCCATCTGCATTTGCAGTGTTCCTGAAGTAGCCCTCCACGACACTTGGCACTGCACTTCCCAGTCCCCAGGCCTGCTGGCCATTTTCATAGTGCATCTGTGTCTTCCTCCAGGTTCTCAGCAAGGTCAGCCACTACTTTTCCCCAGTTCTATAATGGGACCCACCATTCCAGACATGGGTTACCTCTGTGGTTGCAAACTTATCTTACTCTCTTCTCTTGTGCAGGGATATAAAAATGGAGGTGAAGAGTTCTAGTAGATGGACATTTCACCCTCCCCACCCCTGACACTTCTGAAAAAGCACATGGGCTTGTCAACCCCTTTGCACAGCATTCTGGAAATTTCCAAGAAGGCGATTTCTACCAAGGTTTAAAAAATTGCTCTTCTTCCAGGAAATCTCCTACCATCCAGATCTGGTTCTTTACTAAAAGGCTTCAAAGGAAATCCCTGGGGTGACTAGACCCAGAGTTCTGTCTGCCTTCTCGTTGTCTACTGTGGTAGCATAGGCATGTCACAGATGGCCACCTAATCAGCTCATGCAGATTTCTCCTCACGTCCTTTCTCTCTCCGGAGAAATATTATCGCTCCAAATGAGCCTCTAGTTAACGGGGACGCTATGAACTGCCAGCATGGTAGCTCAAACCCTGATTCTCATGAAAGCAAGCTCAGTTAAAATTATTCTAATTTTACTATACAAAAATGAGTTCATAGAAGTCAAAACGAATACTGGAAAGGTGTTTGTGACCCAGGAAAATATGGAAATTATCCTGGCAATGGCTTTTCTGAAGTCAGCATCAATTCTGCATGTTGTGCCTCATTTCAAAGTAAAAAAACATGGAATAGGAGGCATTTAGTGCACCTGGTAAATATCTCTTCCCGGGTTAATGATATTTACTGCGTACTGTAAATACTTCACTCTCCATTGAGCCTCTCCAGAGCCTAGGATCATACCAGCCAAATGTTAACTGAAGCTCAATTTAAGTTGAAAATTCCTCCACTGCACTGTAAGCCATTTCAGAAGTAGCGGGTAGGCCCTGAGGCCAGTAAACAGTCCTCAGATTCCCAGCAGTGGTCTCAATCTTGTGAGTCCAAAAATTAAAAATCTGGGAGTAGACAGATTGAATTTTCTTTATAAGGAGAAAGATTGGGACTTGACATTGTATGAACGTTTTATTTAAAGGAAAAGTGTCCAAGGAATCTTGAAGTGTATTCACCTTTGTATATAAAACAAGATAATATAAAAAGTACTCAAATGAAGTTAAGTCTCCTCATTATAGATACAACACGAGGCTTCGCTGTTGAATCTGCCTTTATTTATGCCATCCTGGCATGTACATTCCCTGTATTCTGAGGAGCTGGTTGGCTATCCTCTTGCCTCAGCTCCTTCTCTGCCCTTTACTTCCCTCCTTCCTGTCTCCTCCCCTTCCCAGAAGTTCCTCTTCGGGGCACCAGTTTGAATACTAACCTCTCCATGGCACACACGGTTGTTCATGGAAGACATAACAGATTCTTAACTTTGCTGGTCGCAGGCAATTGAAAAGACAACGCATATTTTAAGTATGGGGCAAAAGAAAGCGAGAGAAAACATATAAAAGATCAAGTGAATTATGAACAATCCTTTCCTCAAACCCTTCTGAAGACAATATGTACAATCTTAAGTGAGCCGTGAATTAACTGGGGAGGTTTGTCCTGATTGTGGAAGAGAGTTTTAGTACACCTAATAAACGTGTATTCACTTTATACCATTATATGATTATATTGTAATATGATAACATTCCTAAATTACATTTAAACGTTAATAATAATAATTATTATTAACTAGCAAGCTATCTTCCTGCTGGGCCACGCTGATCCTAAAGTGCTAAAAATGTGATTCATAGGTGCTGAGAAGGAATCCAGAACTCATGTTTCTTTCACGAACTGCTGGTTCTGTGGCAATGCCTTCTAACAAAATCTAATTTGTTCTGGAGGATATCACCAGGTGGAAACGGTTCATGAAAAATAAGAGGTGCTTATTGTCACTGAATCAACCACAGAGTAGTGGGCAACTAGATTGCACTGAGTGTGAGGCACAGGACTTGAGTGTGCAGTATTTACATGAAGCAGATCTCTTAAGGAATTGTTGACTGTTAGATCAAAGTCACCATCCTACTGTCCAAACCTCAACTCAGTGTGAAGCAAACACGTTGGAGTGGCGTTCCATTTACACATGTACACAGGAAACAACCTAATTTCCTTCACAAGTTCATTACGACTCTTCTGAACAGGTATCATGGGTCTTTATGCAATTCAACAGTGTTTTTTCTTGTTTTTTTGTAACATCCTACATATATGTATATAATGCACTGTTTAAACTGTTGGAGGAGGGGCCAATACATAGTATCAGATTAGGGAGACCTCCAGTCAACTATCAAGCAAATACAACAGCTGAGGGTAATCAACCAATGCCAGAGACCATTGCCAGAATCTTTCCTCCACACCTTCACGTTTATGGAATGACCTGTCACGAAATCTCCAGTGCACCCCACAGCCCATCAGACCATTAATCGTAGCCAGCTGTCAGCCTTTTAAGGTCTTGCTTAACAGCGGCTGACTCCAAGACCTGTAGTTACCAATTCTGTCAAATATTCATAGATTTGGATTATGAGTTGCACTGTATTAGCTGGGTGCAAGTGGCGCACACGTTATTGTCACAGCAGATAAGTTTGTGGGATAACACCACACCTGTACTGTGTCATTATGCCTTAACCCCCTCAGAAGGGTAATAACTGTGTGAACCTAGAATTACCGTGTGGTATTCTTCACAGTGGTATAATACACTCATTCAATGCCATGCTTCTGTGAAAGGCGGGGGTGGAGAGAGGGGAGGGAAGGGGAAGAGTGGGGATAGACAAGTTCTGGAAGTTCTGCATATTTCCTTTTGCAAGATAAAAAGGCTGGGTGTAGCCTACCTGCAGCTGCAGCTGAAGCCTCAAGTAATTTTACCAGGCGGAATTATTATTTATATGGGTTTATTCTTTTTAGATTACTTCAGATGCCAAACATGTCAGTTGTGCCTCCTCGGCCACGTATATTGAGCTGTGTGTATACTTAGCATTAACTAATGAATTGTCTTCCTTTACAATGGCTTGACAAGGAGATTTGTTTTCCAGAACACAGCATACCAAGGTGATATTGTATGAAAAATGCGTGCTAAGGATAAGACACCTACATATCCTTATAGGTGACTTCATGATTAAACCTTTGAGGTGTCTTAGTTATGGTATCGCTATACATGTATTCACAGGTGCTACTTATTACCTGTAGCCAGGACAGTGCTTTGGTTTCTTCCCATATGTTTGCACAGATGCAAAGTGGAAGATCATGTAGCATATTGTGATGCTCATTACCTTGGGATATTGCCATAGAGCCCAGGCAAAATGTCATTTATA
>CAWUFW010018067.1:0-27500 GCA_963921515.1 Calotriton arnoldi
GTGTGCTTCGTTCAGTTACATGTGCTGTAACTGCTGAACTCAGTGAGACAAATTAAGATGGAATCACTGAGGAGCACTTGTGGACCTAGTTAGAGGTATGAGCAGGGCCACTGGAATTATGTGACTGTTTGGCTACACCGACTTTCGCACAATTGTACATTTTCTGCATTAGCCACATAATTCATCATCTGCACCCTAATCTGCAGATTTGAACAAAAAAAAAACCTTGTTTCTAGCTGAAACGGGTCAAACGTTACCAAAAATGCAGCGACAAGTGTTACAGCGTGGTGGGAGGCCCTTTGCAAACCTACAATGGTCACCTGTTACTTATTGCTAAATGTGGGTGTTAAATTGGTACCAATGGTGTACAAGCCACTCTTGCTTCCCTCTGCGCCTCTCTTGCCTCTTTCTGCATTTCTGTTGCTTCTTTCTGCACGTTTCTTTGTTTTTCTGCACTTCTCTTGACCTCTTTCTCTACCTTTCCTGCCTGTTTTTGCATCTCACTTGGCTCTTTCTGAACTGTTCTCGCTTCTTTCTACACCTCTGTTGCTTCTTTCAGCAATTCTCTTGCCTCTTTGTGCACTTCTCTTGCCTGTTTCTGCAACTCTCTTGCCTCTTTTTGCACCTCTGTTGGCTCTTTCTGCACCTCACTTGCTCCTTTCTACACTTCTCTTGCCTCTTTCTGCACCCCTGTTGCTTTATTCGGCACTTTCCATGCTCCTTTCTGCACCTGTCTTGCTTCTTTCTGCACCCCTGTTGTCTCTTTATGTACCTCTTTTGCATCTTTCTGCACTTTTCTTGCCTTTTTCTGCACGTCTGTTGCCTCTTTCTGCACCTCATTTGCTTCTTTCTGCACCCCTGTTGTCTCTTTCTGCACTCGTCTTCCCTCTTTCTGTACCTTTCCTGCCTGTTTTTGCATCTCACTTGCCTCTTTCTGCACTTTTCTTGCTTCTTACTACACCTCTGTTGCTTCTTTCAGCAAATCTCTTGCCTCTTTGTGCACTTCTCTTGCCTGTTTCTGCACCTCTCTTGCCTCTTTCTGCACCTCTCTTGCCTCTTTCTGCACCTCTGTGGGCTCTTTCTGCACCTCTGTGGGCTCTTTCTGCACCTCTGTGGGCTCTTTCTGCACCTCTGTGGGCTCTTTCTGCACCTCTGTGGGCTCTTTCTGCACCTCTGTGGGCTCTTTCTGCACCTCTGTGGGCTCTTTCTGCACCTCTGTGGGCTCTTTCTGCACCTCTGTGGGCTCTTTCTGCACCTCTGTGGGCTCTTTCTGCACCTCTGTGGGCTCTTTCTGCACCTCTGTGGGCTCTTTCTGCACCTCTGTGGGCTCTTTCTGCACCTCACTTGCTACACTTCTCTTGCCTCTTTCTGCACCCCTGTTGCTTCATTCTGCACTTTCCATGCTTCTTTCTGCAGCCCTGTTGTCTCTTTATGTACCTCTTTTGCCTCTTTCTGCACTTTTCTTGCTTCTTTCTAAACCTCTGTTGCTTCTTTCAGCAATTCTCTTGCCTCTTTGTGCACTTCTCTTGCATGTTTCTGCACCCCTCTTGCTTCTCTTCACCCCTCTTCCCGCACCTCTGTTGGTTCTTTCTGCACTGCTCTTTCTTCTATCTGCATCTTACTTGCCTCTTTCTGCACTTCTCTTGCTTCTTTCTACACCTCTGTTGCTTCTTTCAGCACCCCTCCTACCCCTTTCTGCACCCCTTTTGCCTCTTTTTACACCTCTGTTGGTTCTTTCTGCACTGCTCTTGCTTCTTTCTGCACCTCACTTGCCTCTTTCTGCATTTCTCTTGCTTCTTTCTGCGCCTTTCTTCCTCTTTCTGCACATGTCCTACCTTTGTAGGCATAGTTAGAAATTAGCATTTAAAAAACCTTTGAAATTCACTGAAAAAAACCACAGGTTTCAGGGACGTTATAGTTAGAAATTAGCATTTAAAAAACCTTAGAAATTCACTGGAAAAAACCACAGGTTTCAGGGACGTTATAGTTAGTTGGACATTTCACTCGTACAAAACCAGAGAAATTCGGCTGTTATAGTTAGTTCAGTTAACTATAACTGGCGCCCCCGCAATGCACTGCTGATGATGTCACATATTACATCATTCATGACATGGTCAGTGACATCACTGATGACATCATCCACGTGATAATCTGATGCACCTCCTCATACCCTAATATGAATGAATGAATGAATGAAATGACATTTATATAGCGCATGGCTATCCGGGAGCATCCCAGCGCTGGAGCTGTAACTGGAGCAGATGAGTACCTAGGGGAAAAGCCAGGTTTTTAACTGTTTCCGGAACACGAGCCGATTTCATTCCCTACGCAGATGCAACCTTCGATACACCCACTCTAAAATACAGACTACCATTTTCGAAACCATAGACACACCAATACCAGTTAGACCATATTCCTAGGTCTACACACACATCCACTCATTCACCCATACAGTCACTCATACATGCAGTCAACCATCAATACAGAACTATCATTTGCACTCACATATCTATACAGACACTCACACACCGCCACTCATCCATAGAGATACTCACACACCTAGTCAGTCATGCAAAGAATCAATCACACTCCCATTTACTCACCTATACAGTTATACACACACCAACTCACTTATTCAAACATATACTAACACATACTTACACTCTTATACAATCACTAATACAAGAACACACTCATCCATACAGCAACTCTCACAATCACTCTCACATATAGTCATTTATATACTCCAACACTCACATATACTGCCTTTCACATATGCAGTTACTCACACATGTACCACTGAGGCATCCATTCACTCACCAACACACCCATACACACCCACCCATACAGCCCTTCACAGATGCACCCTTGAACCCATACACCCAGTGAATCACCCACTCACACATCTATGCACAGTCACACCCCCCACCCACCGACACTCAGGCACCCATACAGATATTCAGACAACCAATCAATAACCCATATAGACCCTCATTTAGCTACTCACCAACCCATGCAACCGCTTACACACCAACTGACAAACTAAACTGTGTGAATGTCTGTATCAGTCACTAACCCATGCATTCAGTAAGACACATTTAATCACTCATTTATACAGTCAGTCACGCACCTACTACATCATCCATTCAGACACTTATACACCCACTCATTCTTCAATACACCTTGGCGTATATATATATATATATATATATATATATATATATTGTATTCCAATGGCTCTGCAGCAGGAAAGCACTCAACAGCAGGTAGGTTGATTACCATTTATTTACAGATCAGGGGTGGTTTCACATCCGTCATTTCCTCCTGTTCGCCAACGCGTTTCAATGCTGTCCGCATCTTCTTCTTGGGCAATGGGGCAATGCGGTTAGTTGAAAATCATATAGTCCCACGTATCAGCTGTCTTTTAGTAATGCAGCTTCATCCGCTTTGTAGCGTAATTGCTCGCAATGAGCTCTGGGACTTGTAGTATCATTTTAGTCTTCCCCACAGTGGGTTCCGCAATGGCACTCTAATTAAAACAAGCTCGCAGTGGTAATTGCAAATCCTCTGCGATCTTAAGCACTCCAGTGTGCCCCGGATTGTAATTGCACCCCCGTTAGTGTAGTATCCTGCTGTGCCGTTTTCTGACACAGGTCAATCCTTGCCACGACGGCCCCTCACTCCAGCGGCTCCCTCCTTCATTTCCAGGTGGTGCTTTCCTCACGACGAAGCGGTCGTGTGTAAATTTTGTATTCCAATTGCTCTGCAGCAGGAAAGCACTCAACAGCAGGTAGGTTGATTACCATTTATTTACAGATCAGGGGTGGTTTCACATCCCTCATTTCCTCCTGTTCGCCAACGCGTTTCAATGCTGTCCGCATCTTCTTCTTGGGCAATGAGGCAATGCGGTTAGTTGAAAATCATATAGTCCCACGTATCAGCTGTCTTTTAGTAATGCAGCTTCATCCGCTTTGTAGCGTAATTGCTCGCTGCAGCAGGAAAGCACTCGACAGCAGGTAGGTTGATTACCATTGCGAGCTTGTTTTAATTAGAGTGCCATTGCGGAACCCACTGTGGGGAAGACTAAAATGATACTACAAGTTCCAGAGCTCATTGCGAGCAATTACGCTACAAAGCGGATGAAGCTGCATTACTAAAAGACAGCTGATACGTGGGACTATATGATTTTCAACTAACCGCATTGCCTCATTGCCCAAGAAGAAGATGCGGACAGCATTGAAACGCGTTGGCGAACAGGAGGAAATGACGGATGTGAAACCACCCCTGATCTGTAAATACATGGTAATCAACCTACCTGCTGTCGAGTGCTTTCCTGCTGCAGAGCCATTGGAATACAATATATATATATATAAAACATTTAAACTTTACAGAAACACACAGTCACTGGATGATGTCATCAGTGATGTCATCCGTGATGTCATTTGAGATGTCATCAGTGATGTCATCAGTGATGTCACTGACCAGGTCATGAATGATGTAATATGTGACGTCATCAGCAGTGCATTGCGGGGGTGCGAGTTATAGTTACCTGAACTAACTAGAACGGCCGAATTTCTCTGGTTTTGTACGAGTGTAATGTCCAACTAACTATAACGTCCCTGAAACCTGTGGTTTTTTCAGTGAATTTCTAAGGTTTTTTAAATGCTAATTTCTAACTATAACGTCCCTGAAACCTATGGTTTTTTTGGTGAATATATATATTATCTACTGGCGGTCGCCAGTAGATAGTTATAGTTAGGACCTATTTTCCATAGGAAATCCGCAACATTCTATTCCCAATAACTTTGGCGCCGGTTGACGAATCTTCGCGAAATTTTCAAAACTTATGCCCCGCTCCGGTCTGCTCCTATCCTGAAAGTCTCGGGGTGATTCGTCAAGTGGGGGCCGAGAAAAAAGGGGGTCCCAAAACGTATTTTCCCCATGCAATTTTCCATACGAACCTTTAGTCGCAGCTACAGCCCGAACTGCTGAACGGAATTACACCAAATTTGGCAAAAAAGGTAGCCCTTGGTTCAGAGTTGTGCCTTTTGGTTAAATGGTGTAAATCCGTTCAGTAGTTCCTGAGAAAATCAAAAGTAAAATCACATATATCTGGGCGGAGCCTAACCACAAGTCATTGTGAGATCTGATTGGCTGTCAGCACTTCATCCTGGAATTGCTGGCAGCCATCTTGGGACCAATATACAGGATAGTACCCCATTGAAATGCATTGTAGTGAATCAAAGATTTTGAGGGTTACCAAAAGGAGAACTATAAAGGGTGATAGCAGACTTTAGTTACATTAGAATTCATTTGTTGATGGTACCATACTAATTTCAGGAATTGTGGTGTGTTCTAAGGTGATTTTACCCTGTGAAAAACCTTCTGCTGGGATATCATTAATCATGTTTGAGAGAAAGCTATTTTCACATGCTTGTCCCATAGAGTTTTGGAAGGTGCTCCAGAAGCTAAAATGAGAGCATATTTTCTGTAAATTCACATTATCTTTCTCAGTCATGTGAGAATGAAGTCTGACATTCTCAGTAAAACATGTACATCCAACAAGGGCAGAGACTGTCAGTTGATTCCTTTGTGTTCTACTGCAGCTTCCCAGAGTGTTCTAAAGAACAACTAGAGCGCTAACAGCCTTACTTATGACAAAAGTATGGCACACCTGAAGCCATCTTGATTGGAATAAACCGGTAACACTCAAAACATTTAATTTAAAGAGGAACAAAATGAGGGGTTCTTTTTGAAATAGAAATTATGGTTAGTGCTGCAGAAAGAAAAATTAGGGCATGTTTTAAGTGAGATCTCAAATCCTCTTCTATTTCATTAGAAAATTCTGACATGCAGACTGAAGCAATCACTTTCAATACCAGCAGTAGACTTCCAGTTAACTCCCTGGTGAGCAGTAGCTTTACTACAGTGATCTAATGAACCACTAGAGTGCTAACATTCTGAATTTATGGCAAATGTGAGACATCTGAATGCCTTCTTGATGGAATCAAAGTAAAAAACTGAAAGCATTTCCTACTGAAGAGACTGCAGTAAATGAGGAAATTAGGAAACTTCATAACAAAGAAGTCTTCCAAGATGGCCACCAGAGAAAAAAAGAGCCCAAATGTAGCACAAATATTACCCAGATGTAGCCCACATATAGCCCAATGACAAAAGTGTGCAAACACTTTTTATTTTTTGTTTTTTTGCAGTTTTATGTAGTGCAGACTGGTCAGGTATTGGAGCGTTGCATCTTAAAACATGACCCCCTACACTACAAAAACACCACTGCACTACCCTAAACCCAAAAAACACTACCCCCAGCACGACCCCCTACACTACACAAGCACCACTGCACTATCCAAAACCCTAAAACACTACCCCCAGCATGACCCCCTACACTACACAAACACCACTGCACTACCCTAAACCCTAAAACACTACCCCCAGTACGACCCCCTACACTACCCAAACACCACTGCACTAACCTAAATCCTAAAACACTACCCCCAGCACGACCCCTACACTACCCAAACACCACTGCACTACCCTAAACCCTAAAACACTACCCACAGCACGACCCCCTATACTACACAAGCACCACTGCACTACCCTAAACCCTAAAACACTACCCCCAGCACGACCCCCTACACTACCCAAACACCACTGCACTAACCTAAATCCTAAAACACTACCCCCAGCACGACCCCTACACTACCCAAACAGCACTGCACTACCCTAAAACATGACCCCCTACACTACACAAACACCACTGCACTACCCTAAACCCTAAAACACTACCCCCAGCACGACCCCTACACTACACAAGCACCACTGCACTACCCTAAACCCTAAAACACTACCCCCAGCACGACCCCCTACACTGCCCGAACACCACTGCACTGCCCTAAACCCTGAAACACCACCCCCAGCACGAACCCCTACACTGCCCGAACACCACTGCACTGCCCTAAACCTTGAAACACCACCCCTTCACGACCCCCTACACTGTCCAAACACCACTGCACTGCCCTAAACCCTGAAACACCACCCCCAGCACGACCCCCTACACTGCCCGAACACCACTGCACTGCCCTAAACCCTGAAACATCACCCCCAACAAGACCCCCTACACTGCCCGAACACCACTGCCCTAAACCCTGAAACACCACCCCCAGCACGACCCCCTACACTGCCCGAACACCACTGCTCTGCCCAAAACCCTGAAACACCAGCATCAGCACGACCCCCTACACTGCCCGAGCACCACTGCACTGCCCTAAACCCTGAAACACCAGCCCCAGCACGACCCCCTACACTGCCCGAACACCACTGCACTAAACCCTGAAACACCAGCCCCAGCACGACCCACTACACTGCCCGAACACCACTGCACTGCCCTAAACCGTGAAACACCAGCCCCAGCACGACCCCCTACACTGCCCGAACACCACTGCACTGCCCTGAACCCTGAAACACCAGCCCCAGCACGACCTCCTACACTGCCCGAACACCACTGCACTGCCCTAAACCCTGAAACACCACCCCGTGCACGACCCCCTACACTACCCGAACACCACTGCACTGCCCTAAACCCTGAAACACCACCCACAGCACGACCCCCTACACTGCCCGAACACCACTGCACTGCCCTAAACCCTGAAACACCACCCCCTGCACGACCCCCTACACTGCCCGAACACTACTGCACTGCCCTAAACCCTGAAACACCATCCCCAGCACGACCCCCTACACTGCACGAACACCACTGCACTGCCCTAAACCCTGAAACACTACCCCCAGCAACACCCCCTACACTGCCCGAGCACTGCCCTAAACCCTGAAACACCACCCTCAGCAAGACCCCCTAATCTGCCCGAACACAACTGCACTGCCCTAAACCCTGAAACACCAGCCCCAGCACGACCCCCTACACTGCCCGAACACCACTGCACTGCCCTAAACCCTGAAACACCACCCCCTGCATGACCCCCTACACTGCCCGAACACCACTGCACTGCCCTAAACCCTGAAACACCACCCCCAGCATGACCCCCTACACTGCCCGAACACCACTGCACTACCCTAAACCCTGAAACCCCCCCCCTGCACGACCCCCTACACTGCCCGAACACCACTGCCCTAAACCCTGAAACACCGCCCCCAACAAGACCCCCTACACTGCCCGAACACCACTGCACTGCCATAAACCCTGAAACACCACCCCCAGCACGACCCCCTACACTGCCCGAACACCACTGCTCTGCCCAAAACCCTGAAACACCAGCCCCAGCACGACCCCCTACACTGCCCGAACACCACTGCACTGCCCTAAACCCTGAAACACCACCCCCAGCACAACCCCTACACTGCCCAAACACCACTGCACTGCCCTAAACCCTGAAACACCAGCCCCAGCACAACCCCGTACACTGCCCGAACACCACTGCACTGCCCTAAACCCTGAAACACCACCCCCTGCACGACCCCCTACACTTCCCGAACACCACTGCCCTAAACCCTTAAACACCACCCCCAGCAAGACCCCCTACACTACCTGAACACCACTGCACTGCCCTAAACCCTGAAACACCACCCCCAGCACGACCCCCTACACTGCCCAAACACCACTGCTCTGCCCAAAACCCTGAAACACCAGCCCCAGCACGACCCCTACACTGCCCGAACACCACTGCACTGCCCTAAACCCTGAAACACCAGCCCCAGCAAGACCCCCTATACTGCCCGAACACCACTGCCCTGCCCTAAACCCTGAAACACCACCCCAGCAAGACCCCCTACACTGCCCGAACACCACTGCACTAAACCCTGAAACACCACCCCCAGCAAGACCACCTACACTGGCCGAACACCACTGCACTGCCCTAAACCCTGAAACACCACCCCCAGCACAACCCCTACACTGCCCGAACACCACTGCACTGCCCTAAACCCTGAAACACCAGCCCCAGCACAACCCCGTACACTGCCCGAACACCACTGCACTGCCCTAAACCCTGAAACACCACCCCTGCACGACCCCTACACTTCCTGAACACCACTGCCCTAAACCCTCAAACACCACCCCCAGCAAGACCCCCTACACTGCCTGAACACCATTGCACTGCCCTAAACCCTGAAACACCACCCCAGCACGACCCCCTACACTGCCCAAACACCACTGCTCTGCCCAAAACCCTGAAACACCAGCCCCAGCACGACCCCCTACACTGCCCGAACACCACTGCACTGCCCTAAACCCTGAAACACCACCCCCAGCACGACCCCCTACACTGCCCGAACACCACTGCACTGCCCTAAACCCTGAAACACCACTTCCAGCACAACCCCCTACACTGCCTAAACACCATTGCTCTGCCCTAAACCACTAGCCCCAGCACGACCCCATACACTGCCCGAACACCACTGCACTGCCCTAAATCCTGAAACACCACCCCCAGCAATACCCCCTACACTGCCTGAACACCACTGCACTGCCCTAAACCCTGAAACACCAGCCCCGGCAAGACCCCCTACACTGCCCGAACACCACTGCACTGCCCTAAACCCTGAAACACCAGCCCCAGCATGACCCCCTACACTGCCCGAACACCACTGCACTGCCCTAAACCCTGAAACACCAGCCCCAGCACGACCACCTACACTGCCCGAACACCACTGCACTACCCTAAACCCTAAAACACTACCCCCAGCACGACCCCCTACACTACACAAACACCAATGCACTACCCTAAACCCTAAAACACTACCCCCTACACTACCCAAACACCACTGCACTACCCTAAACCCTAAAACCTACCCCAGCACGAACCCCTACACTACCCAAACACCACTGCACTACCCTAAACCCTAAAACACTACCCCCAGCAGTACCCCTACACTACCCAAACACCACTGCACTACCCTAAACCCTAAAACACTACCCCCAGCAGTACCCCTACACTACCCAAACACCATTGCACTACCCTAAACCCTAAAACACTACCCCCAGCAGTACCCCCTACACTACCCAAACACCACTGCACTACCCTAAACCCTAAATTACTACCCCCAGCACGACCCCCTACACTACCCAAAGACCACTGCACTGCCCTAAACCCTGAAACACCAGCCCCAGCACGACCCCCTACACTGCCCGAACACCACTGCACTGCCCTAAACCACCACCCCCAGCACGACCCCCTACACTGCCCGAAAACCACTGCACTAAACCCTAAAACACTCCCCCCAGCACGACCCCCTATACTACCCAAACACCACTGCACTACCCTAAACCCTAAAATACTCCCCCCAGCACGACCCCCTACACTACCCGAACACAACTGCACTGCCCTAAACCCTAAAACACTCCCCCCAGCACGACCCCCTACACTACCCGAACACCACTGCACTGCCCTAAACCCTAAAACACTACCCCCCGCACGACCCCTACACTACCCAAAGACCACTTGCACTACCCTAAACCCTAAAACACTACCCCCGCACGACTCCCTACACTACCCAAAGACCACTGCACTACCCTAAACCCTAAAACATGACCTCCTACACTACACAACCACTGCACTACCCTAAACCCTAAAACACTACCCCAGCACGACCCCTACACTACACAAACACCAATGCACTACCCTAAACCCTAAAACCCTACCCCTACACTACACAAACACCACTGCACTACCCTAAACCCTAAAAAACTACCCCCAGCACGAACCCCTACACTACCCAAACACCACTGCACTACCCTAAACCCTAACACTACCCCCAGCAGTACCCCTACACTACCCAAACACCACTGCACTACCCTAAACCCTAAAACACTACCCCCAGCAGTACCCCCTACACTACCCAAACACCATTGCACTACCCTAAACCCTAAAACACTACCCCCAGCAGTACCCCCTACACTACCCAAACACCATTGCACTACCCTAAACCCTAAAACACTACCCCCAGCAGTACCCCCTACACTACCCAAACACCACTGCACTACCCTGAACCCTAAACCACTACCCCCAGCACGACCCCTACACTACCCAAACACCACTGCACTACCCTAAACCCTAAAACACTACCCCCAGCACGACCCCCTACACTACCCAAACACCACTGCACTACCCTAAACCCTAAAACACTCCCCCAGCACGACTCACTACACTACACAAACACCACTGCACTACCCTAAACCCTAAATCTACCCCCAGCATGACCCCCTACACTACACAAACACCACTGCACTACCCTAAACCACTACCCCCAGCACGACCCCCTTCACTACCCAAACACCACTGCACTACCCTAAACCCTAAAACACTACCCCCAGCACTACCCAAACACCACTGCACTACCCTAAACCCTAAACCACTACCCCCAGCACGACCCCCTACACTACCCAAACACCACTGCACTACCCTAAACCACTACCCCCAGCACGACCCCCTACACTACCCAAACACCACTGCACTACCCTAAACCCTAAAACACTACCCCCAGCACGACTCCCTACACTACCCAAACACCACTGCACTACCCTAAACCCTAAATCTACCCCCAGCATGACCCCTACACTACACAAACACCACTGCACTACCCTAAACCCTAAAACACTCCCCCCAGCACGACTCCCTACACTACCCAAACACCACTGCACTAACCTAAACCCTAAATCTACCCCCAGCATGACCCCTACACTACACAAACACTGCACTACCCTAAACCCTAAAACACTACCCCCAGCACGACCCCCTTCACTACCTAAACACAACTGCACAATTTGTTACAGGCGTTGCAACGCAGGCCTGTGGTGCTTACTGGAAGTACCTGGTGGGCTAGTTGGGCCCCAGGGACCCTCAGGATTCAAGGTGACCTAATCCCCCAACTTAAAACGAGCCACGGGGCGCGTTTGCACAGTGGTGAAGGGAGGGCCTCAGGTGACATGTGCGCAAACACGCCCTGTGGTGCGTTTTAAGTTGGGGAATTAATTCCCCTTGAATCCCGAGGGACCCTGGGGCCAACTAGCCCACCAGGTACCTTCAGTAAGCACAACAGAGTTGCGTTGCAGAGAGGTGAAAAAAGGTGCGTGGCCTCGGAACGCCTCTCTGCAACTCAGCTCTGTGGTCCTAACTGTAGGTACCTGGGGGCTAGTTGGGACCCTCAGGATTCAAGGGACTTAATCCCGCAACTTAAAACGCGCCTCGGAGTGCGTTTGCACACATGTCACCTCAGGCCCCCTCCCTTCACCACTGTGCAAACGCGCCCTGTAGCGCGTTTTAAGAGGTAGTTTTAATCCCCCTGCCCTATTATGTACTAGGGCCTTACAGAGGAGGTCATGCTAATCACAGGGGTATCCCAACGCATAGTGTTCCCTAGTGTATGTAGGTGTTTTCACTGTATTCTAAGTGTCTTTTAGCATAGCACTGGCTCTGGTTAGTCAGTCAGTTACCACCAGTACCCGTCTGAAAAAGTTGTGGGCAAAGGATGATTTTACAACAAGGCCTCTTTCTGCTCCTCTGTTGGTTCTTTCTGCACATCTTTTGCTTCTTCCTGCACTTTTCTTCGTCTTTGTGGACTTCTGTTGCTTCTTTCTGTGCGTTTTTTCTTCTTTCTTCACGTCCTACCTCTGTAGGCATAGTTAGAAACTAGCATTTAAAAAACCTTTGAAATTCACTTAAAAAATCATAGGTTTCTGGCACGTTATAGTTAGAAATTAGCATTTAAAAAACCTTTGAAATTCACTGAAAAAACCATAGGTTTCAGACACGTTATAGTTAGAAATTAGCATTTAAAAAACCTTTGAAATTCACTGAAAAGACCATAGGTTTTAGGGACAGTTAGTTAGTTGGACATTTTACTCGTACAAAACCATAGAAATTCCCCCGTTATAGTTAGTTCAGCTAACTATAACTCGCGCCCGCAATGCACTGCTGATGACGTCACATATTACATCACTCATGACATGGTCAGTGACATCACTGATGACATCTCAAATGACATCACTGATGACATCACTGATAACATCATCCATGTGATAATTTCATGCATCTTCTCACACCCTAATATAACTTTTGATACACCCACTTTAAATTACAGACTGCCATTCTCAAAACCATACACACTCCAATACCAATAACTACATACCCACTCACTGATTCTTAGGTCTACACACACACACACACACATCTACTCACTCACCCGTACAGTCACTCATACTTACAGTCACTCAGTAGAGGACTATCATATGCACTCATACACCTATATAAACACTCACACACCGCCACTCATCCATAGAGGTACTCACACACCTAGTCAGTCATGCAAAAAATTAATCACACACCCATTTACTCACCTATACAGTTATACACACACCAGCTCACTTACTTATAAATACTAGCACATTCTTACGCTCTTATACAATAACTGATACAAGCACACACGCATCCATACAGCCACTCTCACAATCACACACTCTCACTTATAGCCATTTAAATACTCTAACACACATATATACTGCCTTTTACATATGTAGTTACTCGCACATGTACCACTGAGATATACATTCACTCACTAACACACCCATACACACACTCACCCACCCAAGCAGTCCATCACAGATGCACTCTTGAAATCATGCACCCAGTGAATCCCCCACTCACACGTCTATGTACAGTCACACACACCCCACCCACACAAACTCAGGCAGCCATACAGATACTCAGAGAACCAATCAATAACCCATATAGACACTCATGTAGCTATTCGCAAATCCATGCATCCACTTACACACCAACAAACAGACGGATACAGACATTCACACAGTTTAGTCACTAACCCATGCATTCAGTAAGATACGTTTAATCACTCACTTGTAGAGTCAGTCACGCACTAAATCATCAATTCAGACACTTATACACCCACTCATTCTTCAATACGCCTTTCCCTATATATATTAAACATATTTAAACTTTACAGAAACACACAGTCACTGGATGATGTCATCAGTGATGTCATTTGAGATGTCATCAGTGATGTCATTTGAGATGTCATCAGTGATGTCATCAGTGATGTCATCAGTGATGTCATCAGTGATGTCACTGACCATGTCATGAGTGATGTAATATGTGACGTCATCAGCAGTGCATTGCGGGGGCGCGAGTTATAGTTAGCTGAACTAACTATAACGGGGAATTTCTATGGTTTTGTACGAGTGAAATGTCCAACTAACTATAACTGTCCCTAAAACCTATGGTCTTTCCAGTGAATTTCAAAGGTTTTTTAAATGCTAATTTCTAACTATAACGTGTCTGAAACCTATGGTTTTTTTCAGTGAATATATATATATATATATATATATATATATATATATATATATATATATATATATATATATCAGACTTTTGTCTAGTGGCAGATGCCTGCTGCAAAGAACAGATCTGTATTTTATGTGGATAGCTAAGTGGATTAATAAAGTCAGGCATTACAAACGCTTTAAAACAAATGATATGTATGTGAGAAAGGGGCTATGGTGAGATGAGGGGCACGTTTGCAGAGTGGTAGTGAGGGAATCCAAGAAAGAGGTTATAACATGTACTTGCAAAGAGCAAGTTCACCCTTCGGCATCTTGGCGCTGAATAACACGTTTATTGGAGGTCCGGGGGGGAGGAGGGGGTGATGATGGGTGTGTCTTTTTTTTGTCTTTTTAGTGTCTTTGGAGAGCCTGCTAATTTTGTAACGGAAAGGTGACTTCATCATTAGTGACTGTTGCACACATCACTCACGTACACACCCATCTACTGTTTCAAATCAACAATGTATCTACCTTCTATATAGGATAGCGTTTTAGAAGGACGGTTTTAGCCACTAGCAGAAATGGCGTATTGTTGGATGAATCCTGCCCAGGCCATGAATCAGGTTCTGGAGTCCAGCACTGAGGCAGGATCAGATACTGAGACAGCAGATACAGAGAGCATCTGAAGGAGGAGACAATGGAGCAGATTCTGAGAGTGGTTTTTCAGTCGGCGCAGTTCCATCTGACTCATCTGCAGCCATTCTGAGGGAGACGGTGACAGTTGTGCTGTCCCTCCGCGAGCACAGTCTGTGCGGCGGGACAACAGTAGCATGTTAGACCAACCCACAGAGCAGGCATGTGCAGCGACAAGCACAGATGGAGTGCTCTCTTGGCAGCCTCCCAATTTAGTTTAGCCCCAAAATATGCTTTTCACTGGCGACGCTGGATGTAAAGTTGATACAGCTATTTTTTTGCCAATTGACTATGTCCATCTCTTCTTGGATGTTGACTTCCTTGAGTAAATTGTGCAGAAAACAAATTTGCATGCTGAACAATTTCTGAGGGAGCATGGAGGCAACCTACTCAGGAGAGGAGGGGACCGCTGGATGGTAGGAAATGTGTGCAGGCTCAGTGATCCCACCGCAGAAATGTGAGAACACCGATTGTTTAGCTAAATTTGAGGCTTACAGGGGATTCTGGGTAAAAAAAGCATTGGGGGATCCACGAAAGCCACACCTCCATGGACTCCCCCGGGTGTCTAGTTTTCAGAAATGTCTGGGTTTGGTAGGTTTCCCTAGAATGCTGCTGCACCCCGGACCAAAATCACAGGTAAACTCCCCTTGCAAAAACAGGTCGTTTTACCACCGATAATTTTGATGTCTCGACAATATGTTTGGGGCCCTTCCCTGTCACAGACACACTGTCCACCCACAAAAGTGAGGTACCATTTTTAATCGGGAGACTTGGGGGAATGTCGGGTGGATGAAAGTTTGTGGCTCCCCGCAGATTCCGGAACTTTCCATCATAGAAATGAGAGGAAATTGTGATTCTGTAGCCAAGTTTGAGGTAAGCAGGGGGGGTTCTGGGTAAGAAAACGTTTGGGTAATCCACACAAGCCACACCTCCCTGGAATCCCCCGGGTGTCTAATTTTGAGAAATGTGCACGTTGGATCGGTTTCCCTAGGTGCCGGCTGAGCTAGAGTCCAAAATCTAGAGCTACCCACATTGGAAAAAAAGGGTCAGTTTTCAGTAGAAAAATGCAATGCGTCCATGTTGCGTTTTGGGCCGTTTCCTGTTGCGGCCATTAGGACTACCCACAGAAGTGAGGTACCATTTTTATTGGAAGACTTGGGGGAACGTCAGGTGGGTGAAGTTTGTGGCTCCTCACAGATTCCAGAACTTTCCATCACAGAAATACGAGGAAAATTCGTTTTTAGTCAAAGTTTGAGGTTTGCAAGGAATTCGGGGTAAGAAAACATGGTGAGAACCACACAAGTCACCTCACCCTGGATACCCCTAGGTGTCTAGTTTTCAAAAAAGAATAGGTTGGCCAGGTTTCCCTAGGTACCGGCTGAGCTAGGGTGCAAAATCTAGAGCTACCCACATTTGAAAAAATGCGATGGGTCCTTGTTTTGTTTAAGGGCGTTTCCAGTCAGAGCCACTATGCATACCCACAGAAGTCAGGTACCATTTTTATCGGAAGACTTGGGAGAGCATAGAATTGTAGAAAATTTATTACCAACTGGTTTTTGCTACATTTGTGCCTTTCAAATGTAAGCAAGTGTATTAAAAAAATGACATTTAGAAAATACTCTAAATCCTAAGCTAGTACGGGTACCCACAAATTCAGAGATGTACAAATAACCACTGCTACTAAAATCCATATCTTGTGCCCATTTCAGAAACACGCATGTCTCCCTCATACTCATTTTTCACTCAGCCTATTTCACTATATGAATTTGTCTATACTCACTACTCAAAGCAAAAAAAAACATTGCACTGTGCATCCGAGTTGTTCGATCTGGGTAACTTGGGTTCTTAAAAAGCCTACAAACCCTATATATTCCCGCAACCAGAGGTGTCTAGCGGACGTATTGCTTAGGTAAATCGAGCACCGTGACAAAAAGTTGCAGATGAAATCATGGTCAGAAATACCTGGTTTTTTCCTACTCATTTTCAATATGTCTTTATTTCAACTGTTATTTTCCTTGGGAAAGCCTTGAGGGATCTACACGAGACCCCTTGCTGAATCCAGAATGTTGTCTCCTTTTCATAGATGTATAGCTTTTATGGGTTACCCATGGGTTTCACACAAACTAGAAGTAGGCTGAGAGCACAAAAAATAGGGAATATAGGCTACCTCTTACAAAAATGTCAAAACTGCTCTGCATGTTCCTGGAAGTTGGTCAGATGGTGACTTTAGTACAGTAAACCCTTTGTAGATGCCATTTTTAAGGGGGGGGTCAGACATATCTGGAGCAATTTTTCCCTATTGTTTTTTTCTTGAAAAAAACTCACAATTCTGCTATATTTTGCCTATTTTCTCGTTCCTCTCCGGGGAAATCCACAAGCACTGGGTACCTTTACAATCTCTAGGATGTTGGAGGGGAAAAGGACACAAATTTAGCGTGGATACCTTATGTGGAAAAATGGAGCCCTAAGCACAAACTACCGCAAATAGTCAAAAAAGGGCTCAGCAGGTGGGGGGGCATGAGGTCCAGCAGTTATGGGGTTAAAGATGAAGAGCTGCTTAAAAAATTTCAAAGATACCATGTAGACGTCTGCCGTGTTGCGGGAGGGAGCCAAGAAAACATGTGGACTCTACTTTGTGGAAGCAGGAGAGCGTGTTGTGTCTGCAACAGCAGCTAGGAGAAAGTCAATAAGAAAACAGTGCTCACAGACTGCAAATAAAACATACTGAGTAACAACACATGTAACGGGGCAGTCCTAATGGGAGGGGTAAAACAGGAGAAAAAGAGGGACTATTAAACAAATTACCAATGAAAAAATCCCATTGTGAAAAGACAGTCACAGGAGCCAATAAAGTACATGGGCAGGAAAATGGGTGGAGCTTAGAGCCCATATTTTGAATACAACATGTCTTAAAGAGTCAGCGCAAGCGCTGCCTAGGCGAGATCTAAAAATCAGAGGGAACATTAGTCATAGTCCCAATTTACATGAAAGGGGACAGGTCACAGCCCAAGAACTACAGGCCAATATCGCTCCAGGACGCCACAGTCAAGGTTACGGGACGCCTCTTGCTGCACAATTGGAGGACTGGGCAAGCTCAAAAAACATTTTAGCAGACACCCAGTATGGTTTTAAAAAAGGGTTATTTACAATTCCAATGCTTGAATCTGAGTGTATTAATAGGCAAGTATGCTGCCGCTAAGAAGGGCTCCATCTTCTTGGCATTCATGGACTTAACAGCAGCATTTGACTGCATCTTACATGCTAAACTTTGGGCAATTATGTCCAAGATGGGCATAGAGGAGGGTATTATCACATTTATAAGGCAGCTATACTCGGAGGCGAAGGCATGTGTACGCTATGGAAGGAATGGTGAATGTACAGAATTATTTGAGCTAAAATGGGGAGTAAGGCACTGGTGTGTTCTTACCCCTTCCTTTTCTAACTATATACAAACAGAATTGAAGCCGCACTTACAATGAGATCCAAAGATACTCCTTATGTGGGAACTTATCCCCTTTCAATACTCCTCTATGCGGATGATGCAGTTTTAGTAGCGAGAACTCAGAGGGCGTTGCAAGGGCTAATAGATATCAGCGGGAGCTAGATCTACAGGATAACAAAAGCAAAACCTTTACTAGGAAATGTGGGGTGAGACCCAAGAAAAGACCAGTGCACCACATTAATAAGATCAGGGTAGGTGAGATTTCCTCTTTGGGTGTGCTTTTAGATAGTCTAATAAAAGTGCCATGCTGTAAACAATTGGGCTACAAACCTGTGAACGAGCGTCTGACCATCTATGCAGCAAAATCACTGGCGACTGCTATATAGGGGCATGGTTAATACGAATAATATATAGCTAGTGGAAAATGCTTTTTAAAAAAATACTTGTTTCTAGTAGTCCCACGTAGCTGCCCGAATACTATTTGCCACAATGAGCTTGGTACTCCCCCCATATTGAGGATAAAATAAAATTTGCTCTACTTGTGCTCTAGCACTCCATCTGGTCCAGGGAGTCTGCACCATTAAAATGACTTGTCATAGAGGACTGGCTGAAACAGCACGCAGCCCTCGACATACCTTGGCTTGCTTCGCGAAAGCAACATTGGAGGAGATTGGGCTCCCTGGCATTTACTTCTCCAAATTCCTACATGGGCTGTAACAAGGCCTCGCTGAATGAGTTGTTTCTAGCTAATGCCGCGGCAGAAAGACTGGTGGCCGATAGACACAAAGTTAAAGTGTCCTTATATAAATTGGTGTGCCGCCAAGAAGGTATTCAAACTTACCCATCCTCAATTCAGGACCAGCAACACAG
Source organism: Calotriton arnoldi (assembly GCA_963921515.1). Lineage (NCBI taxonomy): Eukaryota > Metazoa > Chordata > Amphibia > Caudata > Salamandridae > Calotriton > Calotriton arnoldi. The sequence continues at coordinate 19,308 of CAWUFW010018067.1, forward strand.
TTTTGTTTTAACTAGATTCTGCTTTAATTACCTACCCCTCATGGTGGGCTACCCATTGAATTGTTACTTCCCGTCAGATTTAGATCCCTTCCTCTGTGATGGTGTATCTATTCAATCTAATTTAGAGATTGTGTTCTTTTGCTCCTTTTACGAGGGCCCCAGAAGAAATTTGATTTTGCTACTTTTTAAAGTCTTCAAATAACAGACAGCGCTGCTCTTTCTACAGCAACTGCATTATCATTTGGTCTGTTAGTCTATGGCACTTTTTATATGGCAGATCTTAAAACTAAGGAGTGTACTATGCCGATAGGTGGTAGGATGGTACTGGTTTGTAATTGAAATTCTACCATATGGTGTTTTATTGTAATAACCTTTTTTAGATTACTGCTGATGTTTCTGCAATAACTACACTGCTCTTTGGTCTGTTATTTTATTACACTCTTAATATGGTTCTTTAACTTAAGGAGATGTGTAATAAGCTGATAGGTGTTATGATGGCGCGGTATTGTAATTGTAATTGAAATTGTAATGCGCGGTATTTCATTGAAACTTATTGTAATTAAGTTCTTAGCTGAAATGATGTCGTTTTTAAACTTATGGCAGAGAATGATTACTAAAAGTATTCTTGTTCGGTTTTATTTGTGCTTTATGCTACAATAATGTAGCGAATAAAGATACTTTGGCTGAGTATCAAAGAGATTTTTAAGCCTTAGAAGAGAAAGCGCGTAGACTAATCCATTTATAAACATCATAAATTTTCAATAAAAAGATTTCATTTCAGAGAGTAAGTGGGCAAAATACCAAATGTCATATCACAGACCTCTTTCACTGGTGCAAAAAGAAAGAAGGCAAATCTGTTTTCCACGACTGTTGCTGTAAGCAGAGGTCATGTCACATTTTGTGTTAGTTAATAAAAACCATAACAATGTGTATCCGTACAATAAGATAAAACAATCATTAAAATAAAAGGAGAAAAGATAGGTAATGAGAAAATTCAATGGGTAAAAAGCATGAGTTCGCTAAAAGATATTAAATATAATGTCAGATACAATAGTAAAAAGCCTACTTAACGTTATTCCCTGCATTCTTTGCATAAAACGTTCTGTACTTCAGATATCAGAGTACAATTGCGCAGTCCAGGTTTATGCAAGGGGAAGCTTCTTGGGTTGAAAGTGAAAGCAACATGAAGTGCAGAGTCGAACTGCTTTATAGAGTGCAGAAAGGTGTTATGAGGGAAAGTTAAGATGAAATATTCAAGGAAAAGTTCATCAGTTTAAAAGTAAGAGTGACGTTAAGTGCAGAGTCAGAATGCTTTTATAAAGTGCAGAGAGTTGTTGTGGCCCAATTGTAACGTGGTAGGAGGGGCATGGGAAAGATAACTGATTTGAGAAGAGAGGGCAAGATAAAGTGCACGGACAAACTGCTTTCTAAAGTGCAGAGAGACGTTATCAGGCAAAGTTAACGCTGTAGGATAGAGGAGTTCGTCTTACTGATCCTGCCTCCTCTAGCAGCCATACCGGTAAAGTTGTGATAGATAATTGTCCCGGTCGCTTCAGCTTGCACCCCTTTTGGTCTAAATGCACCTTTGCCACCCTGATAGCACAATTCAGTGCTTTTGAGTACAGGAGTCAGTTATCAAATTTTGAGAGCCAATAATTTGAGGGAGTAGAAAAGCCCTAAGTTCTCCATAATATTTAACACACCTTGACAGAGCACTTGGTCCAGATTGAGTGAAGCAGAGCGTAGATGCTTTCAGGCAGGTGCAGGCCCCTTTGGCCCGGAAGATTGGTTTCAGCAGTTTCCTCCTTGATAAATCTAACTTGGGACACCAGCACAGGAGGTGCAGCCATGATTCTTGTTTATAGGTGCATAACCTGCAAGCCCCTCCCCCGCCCTGGTGAGCCCATGCTGGGTTAAATTCTGTAACTTGTAAGCCTAATGATGGCATTTACAGAATATATTGGTGAGTGTCTCAGGCCTCCAAAAACCCACTCGCAATGTCAAGTGAGATTTGACCAGGTCGAGCTATTTTTAGCATTTACTGGTCCGTGCTGGTGAGTTCATTTAAACTGAAAGGAACAGGTGTTCTGTTCATTCAGAAAGTGAAGGAGCAATAAAGACGCCTTTAAATCTTGTTTTTGTCTCAACACATTTGCGGTCTGTTCAAGGACAGCGGGCAAAAGTGTTGCTCATCTGTTCCTGGAAAATGTTCTTTACTTTTCTTTCTCTTATTATAGTTTATGCTTTTTGTCAAGTGAGTTAGTAGACAATAATTAAGAAACATAAGGCTGTAAAATGCAAGGTTTTTCTTTTACTAACACGACATTTAAACAGCTTGTAAATTAATAGTGCAATTATTTTAAAATATATCAGGAACTATTAAAGAACTTTTTTGTAATTCTGAAGTGTGATGCAAGCAAAGGCTCACATAGGAGCAAAACAAATCAGAACACTTTACTTGATGATGTACAAATGCCAAAATTTGCAGAAACTCGATTTCCAGACATTGTACACTATATAGATTTAAACCTACATCAGTGGGAAATTCTGGGCATTTTAATGTAAAATCTGCTGATTGCAAATGACAGTGTGCTGCTACTTTATGCTTTAGTTATGTATTTATTAAAAGTGATAGTTTTTAAACATGAGTTGAGAAACATTCCTGCCCCGCACCGATGACAATGATGCTAATGAACTGAGGAAAGTCAGCGGTCATGTGTATATTATATGTGGCTAGATTTGTATTATATATGGAGCAAAAGTTTAGTCTATTAAACATTATCACATGCCACCGGACGGATCCTCACCAACAGATGCTTAAAGCAGGGGTGAGTACTCGCCCAGACTTAATTCAACCTATTCACAGCGGACCTTGGGCAAGAATTATTGAAAGACAGAACCTTTCCACCATCGCTAGGATGGAAAAAAATTCCAATAATACAGTACGTGGACAACTTGGTCTTGATGGACCAGACCTGCATTGGAATGAGGAAGGCCTTGGACATATTACACAAGTACAACAAATGCAATGCCCTACATGCAAATGCCGGGAAAACAAAAGTCCTGATTTTTGGCCGATGCTCCCTAAAACGCCAACTCAAGTGGCAACTCGGCCCACTAAAGGTTGACACCGACTCCAAGTACAACTGTCTTGGAGTTTGGCTGACGGACACAGGGAAACGAACACTGCAGACAAAGGCAATAGGAGCTAAAGCAGCAAAGACCACGTACGCTCTATCTCCGCTCCACCACAAGTTAAACAGCCATTCAGCGGAGGCAATTCGAAGAGTCATCGGGGCCAAACTTGTACCAACATTAGGTTATGGCCACCTTGCTTACCCTGGAAGGCTAACCGAGGCACTAGAGCGGAACCACACATTCTCATTTAAGAAGATATTTATCATGCCAAGGCACACTCTGCGCATTTTAATACATCTGGAATCCAATCTTGTTAGCATGGACGTAGCATGTAAAAAATATATAATCAATTACTATCTTCAGGTGGGCCGGGCTGACCCTGTGTCCCTGCAGTGAGCCCTTATGGCAATGTTCTTGGACAAGAAAAGCGCCTGGGCGGAGTAACTGGAACTAGCCGCTTCAACATTAAATTTGGGTCCAGCACCTTTGCCAGCCCTCCAAATCAGTGAAGTTCAAAAGCAAAGTAAAGGCACAAGCTACGGTGGTCTCAAGGCTGGATCTAAACCAGACAAGAAGCATTAGAGGTGTGGAGGAGCTTGTAACATCCGATGAAGCCTCTCCTTGCCAACCATACTTGAGAGCAGCAATCGGAAAGTTCTTATTCAAGAACATTCTATCAGTTAGGCTGCTGACTACACCCATCAGAAAGTACAGGGCACATTGAAACAACTGGACCCTGGGTCAGGAGCAATGCAGGCTGTGTAAATACCACTCTGAATCAGTTGCTCACATTGTGTGTTGCTGTGCAAGCTTATCACAACAGAGACGCAGGGATCTGAGGCCTATCTTTATGCAACATGAGATACGATCATGCAAGGAAGCACTACTACTCAGATATACATCTGTTACTCCAAAAGTGCTAGCACAGTTCAGCAAATTCTTCGCGGAAGCAGGCAGACTACTACGAGAGTCTGGATCATCATCAGGAGGAATTGACAATCCTATAAATCCTCTATGGAGCCCCCTCTAGCACGCACGCCAGAACCCAACAAAACAGCAGGACTTGGAAGCTGGTACTCCTATAAGGCAGCTGCACACGCCGCTTGCCACCCATGCAAAGACTCAGATACCAACTTTCTTCAAACATTGGCAAACTTTCACAGATTTTAAATTAATTAAATCTCGATACATTTATGCTTTTACCATTTCTGCTTGTACCAGCCATTCTAAAGGACAGCACAATCAGACTGGTTAACCAAATAAACACACCATCTTAAATTAAGCTCCACACTAGGTTGTGAAAAAGAGTCACTCAAAGACTGGAGACAGTGAACCAATCTTAGATGAAACTCAATTTCCTACTTAAATTTGTATTCACTGTCAAAAATGAAGCTGGCGGCCACAGCTATGATCAACTACAACTCAAATAAGGCGCTCAAACAACGCACAATGTCTGGTCTACTCCCGTCCATGGACTTAACACTGCTAAGCTTCTCTTAACAATGAATTTTGTTTTACTATGTATCATGTTTTATTGTGATAAAAACTAAACAATACATTTTGAATTTTGACTAGTCTATTAAACCAAACAAGAGTTTTCTGGACAGCAGACATGCTGAACTCGCGTATTTGAAGGTGCTCTCATATGTGATAAAGAAGAAAATGGTGTCAGTGAATTAAAATACTTGCCCAGGATCACATAATTTAAAACCAGTTTATGGGTCAAGAGCATTATAATTAAGGCTCCCTGTTTTCCGTTTTTACTGATTTTTACAGATAAACATTTATTTTCTTGTCTGTACTTATTTTAAATGTGGATAAAAACAGAAATTAGGTGCTTTTTGAGTGATTCTAAATACACTTTGCCATGGCTACCAGGCCAATAACTGTGTGGATTGATAGGTAAGAGAGTAAAAAAAAAAAAAAAGGCATTTTAGTAAAGAGGCTTAAACAGCAGTAAATATGCACAGGGCTAAAACAGAAACGTGCATATTTTCATATAATTGCATTGATTTATCTTCTGCGGGTGTTCATATTACTGAAACCTGGCAGGCATTCAAGCACGACTCCGTATTTATTGGGTAAATAAATGTGGAAATATACCAGTTTCAGCTTTATTTTTTTCACAAAACCCATAATAAATACGGATAAATACAGAAAGTTCACAAAAAATTAAATATGGATGAATACAGACGGAAATGTCAAAAAATAAATACCATAAAACCGGGAGCCCTAATTATAACTAGGTCAAGTAAATCATTTAAGTCACTAGACCTGCAGGTTTAGTGACATTTTAAAGATTTTTCGAGGCCTGTGTCTGTTTATGGTTTCTTATAGATATGGTTGTGGCTTCTCCACCAAGTAAGAGCTGTTCAGGGGAGAGTAGGATAGCCAAGTTCTTTAGTTAAGATAGGTCCTAGGCCCTTGAGATTCCCTTCAAATGCCTGTTGATTACCTTTTTCCAGGCTGTATATGGGACATCCCTGTTCCTTAGCACAGTTTCTTCAATTTGAAAGGATGTAATGGCTTCTTGCAATTGCTGGTGCCAGGGAATACCCAGGGTCTCGAAGATTCCTTTCAGATGGGCCATTAGGGAGTTGTCAGACGCTTTCAGGACCCTGAAATAGTATTTCAGTATGGCTGCTGTGCAAACTAAATATTGTTTCACCAAGCCAAATTCCAATCTGAGTCTCACTCGGCAGATATAGCATGGCTATTGAAATATTTTGGTATGTCCTGTGCAATGGACACTTGGGGCACAGGCCCGAGGAAAAGCCTGGTGCCTACACTGCAGGGCAAGAAGAGGAGTTGCATTTATGACCCCGAGTATGGGAACGGCTGAGTTGCCGTTTAGTGTAGTATTCAGTTGGTTGATACTGTAGAGTATTGTTGCGCCATTCTTCTTTAGGGAGTTTAAATGAGTGGTGGGTTTTGAATTCTCTGATAACCAGACTCCCGGGTGGTTGTAATTCCTGGCTGTGTTGATGATCTTACTACATATGAGCCACGTAAGATGCTTATTTCTATATATATCGAAAATGAGAACCTTGGTCTTATCCTGACTTACCCTAAGATGTTTTTTTCATTGTAGATGTTTAGAGAGCTCAGGGCTCGTTGGGTGCCTGCTTTAGCATGATCCATTACCACAATGTCATCAGCATGTTAGTTGATATGTAGTTTTGCCTGGCCCCGTTTTGGAGGAACCAGGCTGCCGCCCTCCATATCTTTTCTCAAGTCCACTGTATGTAGGTTGAATAGAAGAGGTGGAAAAACGCAGCCCTGCTTTAGGCCACAGTTGGTAAAGATTTTAGGGGTGACGGTGTTAGGTCATGTTTTTACTTGGACCCATGTCGCTGTGTATAATGAGATTATTGCCCATAATAGTTTCATAGGAACGCCCCACACTTCCAGTTTCCTCCATAACGTAGGCCGGTCAACCCTGTCAAATGCTTCGCTGTACTCTATAAAGTAGCAAAAAAGTGGTAGTCGTTTTTCTGTGCTGTTCGATGATTCAAAGATGCAAGCGCTATGATATTATCAGTTGTTGATGCAGCAGCCCGGAACCCTATCTGGAAAAAAGGCAGAACTTCGTGATCAGCAGCCCAAGCCTCTAGATGTTTGAGTAGGGTTCGAGTGCAGCCGCGGTTTCTCTACAAGTGGGGGGGGAGCACCCCCGAGCCATGGGTGAAAAACAAAATCGGGGCACATCAGGGGGAAAATGGCGACGACATTTCATTGCCATTTTATTTTCCCAATGTGCGGGCCGCAGTGTCCATTGGCCAAAAGGCATGCAGGCATGTTCTCTGTTGCTGATTGGCACCATGGAGGACAGGAGCAGTGGCTGGCAGGATACTCCAAAGTTCGCATGTCAGCAAGGTCGGCTGTCTTGCGACAACCAGCCTGACATGCCCACTTTGAAGCTCTCCATCCCAAGCTGTCTTAGACAGCTGGCCGAGAGCAAGCACAGGCCTCTAGGGCCTGAAAGGGCATCCTGTCAACCTGCTCCATCCAATCCTGGTGCTTCTTTCATGCTGGTTAATAGCATGACAGCAGTGTCTGGATTGGTTAGCGGTGCTCCACAGCAGACTGCAGTTTCAGAACATCGAGGAGGACGTGCTGCAGTGGACAAGTACCTTTTATTTGAATACTATTTATTGTAAATGTTAGTGTCGTTTTATTATGGGCTTTTGGAGGTAGGGGGTATTTTATTTTGGGCTTTTGGAGGGAGGAGCATTTTTAGTTTGTTTTTTGGGAAGCAGTGGAGCACTTCGCTCGCCCCACCACTTTCTAAAGTTATCAGCCGCCCCTCCTCAGGCATAGGCTTTTGCCTCTATGTCCAGAAGCACAATGAGGCGATAGTTTGATGGTGTTGTCCGATCCTCTTTCTTGAATATGGGGGCACAAGATAGATCCTCTCCAGGTGTATGCAACTTGGCTTGCTAGGAAGCCATGATTCAAAAGAGGGGTTACCAACCTAGAACATTCTTCCAGGGCGCATTTGAATGTGCTGGCTGGGGGCCAGGCGTTTCATCTCTTTTCATTAGCCCCGTGGTACTCATAGTACGGCCCGGCAGGCCTTCCTTGGCAGCCTGGGACCTTGCAGGTAATGTACCCATGCCCCCCCCGTGAGAGAGACAGAGTGGAAAGAGAGAGACGGAAAGAGAGAGACGGAAAGAGACGGAAAGAGAGAGACGGAAAGAGACGGAAAGAGAGAGACGGAAAGAGACGGAAAGAGAGAGACGGAAAGAGACGGAAAGAGAGAGACGGAAAGAGACGGAAAGAGAGAGACGGAAAGAGAGAGACAGAGAGAGACGGAAAGAGAGAGACAGAGAGAGACGGAAAGAGAGAGACAGAGAGAGACGGAAAGAGAGAGACAGAGAGAGACGGAAAGAGAGAGACAGAGAGAGACGGAAAGAGAGAGACAGAGAGAGACGGAAAGAGAGAGACAGAGACGGAAAGAGAGAGACAGAGACGGAAAGAGAGAGACAGAGACGGAAAGAGAGAGACAGAGACGGAAAGAGAGAGACAGAGACGGAAAGAGAGAGACAGAGAGAG
>CAWUFW010018067.1:32500-35000 GCA_963921515.1 Calotriton arnoldi
GGAGAGAGAGACAGAGTGGAGAGAGAGACAGAGTGGAGAGAGAGACAGAGTGGAGAGAGAGACAGAGTGGAGAGAGAGACAGAGTGGAGAGAGAGACAGAGTGGAGAGAGAGACAGAGTGGAGAGAGAGACAGAGTGGAGAGAGAGACAGAGTGGAGAGAGAGACAGAGTGGAGAGAGAGACAGAGGGAGAGAGAGACAGAGTGAGAGAGAGACAGAGTGGAGAGAGAGACAGAGTGGAGAGAGAGACAGAGTGGAGAGAGAGACAGAGTGAGAGAGAGACAGAGTGGAGAGAGAGACAGAGTGGAGAGAGAGACAGAGGGAGAGAGAGACAGAGTGGAGAGAGAGACAGAGTGGAGAGAGAGACAGAGTGGAGAGAGAGACAGAGGGAGAGAGAGACAGAGTGGAGAGAGAGACAGAGTGAGAGAGAGACAGAGTGGAGAGAGAGACAGAGGGAGAGAGAGACAGAGTGGAGAGAGAGACAGAGTGGAGAGAGACAGAGGGAGAGAGAGACAGAGTGGAGAGAGAGACAGAGGGAGAGAGAGACAGAGGGAGAGAGAGACAGAGTGGAGAGAGACAGAGTGAGAGAGAGACAGAGTGGAGAGAGACAGAGTGAGAGAGAGACAGAGTGGAGAGAGACAGAGTGGAGAGAGACAGAGTGGAGAGAGACAGAGTGAGAGAGACAGAGTGGAGAGAGACAGAGTGGAGAGAGACAGAGTGGAGAGAGACAGAGTGGAGAGAGACAGAGTGGAGAGAGACAGAGTGAGAGAGACAGAGTGAGAGAGACAGAGTGAGAGAGACAGAGAGAGAGAGAGACAGAGTGGAGAGAGACAGAGTGGAGAGAGACAGAGTGGAGAGAGACAGAGTGGAGAGAGACAGAGTGGAGAGAGAGAGGGAGAGAGAGAGAGAGAGAGAGAGAGAGAGAGAGAGAGAGAGAGAGAGAGAGTGGAGAGAGAGAGAGAGAGAGAGAGAGAGAGAGAGTGGAGAGAGAGAGAGAGAGAGAGAGAGAGAGTGGAGAGAGAGAGAGAGAGAGAGAGAGAGAGAGAGAGAGAGAGAGAGTGGAGAGAGAGACAGAGTGGAGAGAGAGACAGAGTGGAGAGAGAGACAGAGAGAGAGAGAGAGAGAGTGGAGAGAGAGACAGAGTGAGAGAGAGACAGAGGGAGAGAGACAGAGTGAGAGAGAGACAGAGTGGAGAGAGACAGAGTGGAGAGAGACAGAGTGGAGAGAGACAGAGTGGAGAGAGACAGAGTGGAGAGAGACAGAGTGGAGAGAGACAGAGTGGAGAGAGACAGAGTGGAGAGAGACAGAGTGGAGAGAGACAGAGTGGAGAGAGACAGAGGGAGAGAGACAGAGTGGAGAGAGACAGAGTGGAGAGACAGAGTGGAGAGACAGAGTGGAGAGACAGAGTGGAGAGACAGAGTGGAGAGAGACAGAGTGGAGAGAGACAGAGTGGAGAGACAGAGTGGAGAGAGAGAGAGTGGAGAGAGAGAGAGTGGAGAGAGAGTGGAGAGAGAGTGGAGAGAGAGTGGAGAGAGAGAGAGAGAGAGAGAGAGAGAGAGAGAGAGTGGAGAGAGAGAGAGAGAGAGAGTGAGAGAGAGAGTGGAGAGAGAGAGAGAGAGAGAGAGAGAGAGAGAGAGAGAGAGAGAGAGAGAGAGAGAGAGAGAGGGAGAGAGAGAGAGTGGAGAGAGAGAGAGAGAGAGAGAGAGAGAGAGAGAGAGAGAGAGAGAGAGAGAGAGAGAGAGAGAGAGAGAGAGAGAGAGAGAGAGTGGAGAGAGAGAGAGAGAGAGAGAGAGAGAGAGAGAGAGAGAGAGAGAGAGAGAGAGAGAGAGAGAGAGAGAGAGAGAGAGAGAGAGAGAGAGAGAGAGTGAGAGAGAGAGAGAGAGAGTGGAGAGAGAGAGAGTGGAGAGAGAGAGAGTGGAGAGAGAGAGAGTGGAGAGAGAGACAGAGTGGAGAGAGAGACAGAGTGGAGAGAGAGACAGAGTGGAGAGAGAGACAGAGTGGAGAGAGAGACAGAGTGGAGAGAGAGACAGAGGGAGAGAGAGACAGAGTGGAGAGAGAGACAGAGGGAGAGAGAGACAGAGTGAGAGAGAGACAGAGTGGAGAGAGACAGAGTGGAGAGAGACAGAGTGGAGAGAGACAGAGTGGAGAGAGACAGAGGGAGAGAGACAGAGTGGAGAGAGACAGAGTGGAGAGAGACAGAGTGGAGAGAGACAGAGTGGAGAGAGACAGAGTGGAGAGAGACAGAGTGGAGAGAGACAGAGTGGAGAGAGACAGAGTGGAGAGAGACAGAGTGGAGAGAGACAGAGTGGAGAGAGACAGAGAGAGAGACAGAGAGAGAGACAGAGAGAGAGAGACAGAGTGGAGAGAGAGAGAGAGAGAGAGAGAGAGAGAGAGAGAGAGAGAGAGAGAGAGAGGGAGAGAGAGACAGAGTGGAGAGAGAGACAGAGTGGAGAGAGAGACAGAGTGGAGAGAGAGACAGAGTGGAGAGAGAGACAGAGTGAG
>CAWUFW010018067.1:40000-236650 GCA_963921515.1 Calotriton arnoldi
ACAGACAGAGTGGAGAGACAGACAGAGTGGAGAGACAGACAGAGTGGAGAGACGAGACAGAGTGGAGAGACAGACAGAGTGGAGAGACAGACAGAGTGGAGAGACAGACAGAGTGGAGAGACAGACAGAGTGGAGAGACAGACAGAGTGGAGAGACAGACAGAGTGGAGAGACAGACAGAGTGGAGAGACAGACAGAGTGGAGAGACAGACAGAGTGGAGAGACAGACAGAGTGGAGAGACAGACAGAGTGGAGAGACAGACAGAGTGGAGAGACAGACAGAGTGGAGAGACAGACAGAGTGGAGAGAGACAGAGTGGAGAGACAGACAGAGTGGAGAGAGACAGAGTGGAGAGAGAGACAGAGTGGAGAGAGAGACAGAGTGGAGAGAGAGACAGAGTGGAGAGAGAGACAGAGTGGAGAGAGAGACAGAGTGGAGAGAGACAGAGTGAGAGAGACAGAGAGAGAGACAGAGTGGAGAGAGAGACAGAGTGAGAGAGAGAGTGAGAGAGAGAGAGAGACAGAGTGGAGAGAGAGACAGAGTGGAGAGAGAGAGAGAGAGAGAGAGAGAGAGAGAGAGAGAGAGACAGAGTGGAGAGAGAGAGAGAGAGAGAGAGTGGAGAGAGAGAGAGTGAGAGAGAGAGAGAGAGAGAGAGTGGAGAGAGAGAGTGAGAGAGAGAGAGAGAGAGAGAGAGAGTGGAGAGAGAGTGGAGAGAGAGAGAGAGAGAGAGAGTGGAGAGAGAGAGTGGAGAGAGAGAGAGTGGAGAGAGAGAGAGAGAGAGAGTGGAGAGAGAGAGTGGAGAGAGTGAGAGAGAGAGAGTGGAGAGAGTGGAGAGAGAGAGTGGAGAGAGAGAGAGAGAGAGAGAGAGAGAGAGAGTGGAGAGAGAGAGAGAGAGAGAGAGAGAGAGAGAGAGAGAGTGGAGAGAGTGAGAGAGAGAGAGAGAGTGGGAGAGAGAGAGAGAGTGGAGAGAGAGTGGAGAGAGAGAGAGAGTGAGAGAGAGAGAGAGTGGAGAGAGAGAGAGTGAGAGATGAGAGAGTGAGAGAGAGAGAGGAGAGAGAGAGAGTGAGAGAGAGAGAGAGAGAGAGAGAGAGTGGAGAGAGAGAGAGAGAGAGAGAGAGAGAGAGAGAGAGTGGAGAGAGAGTGGAGAGAGAGAGAGAGAGAGAGAGAGAGAGTGGAGAGAGAGAGAGAGAGAGAGAGAGAGAGAGAGTGAGAGAGAGAGAGAGAGAGAGTGGGAGAGTGGAGAGAGAGAGTGGGAGAGTGGAGAGAGAGAGAGGGAGAGTGGAGAGCGAGAGAGAGAGAGTGGGAGAGTGGAGAGAGAGAGTGGGAGAGTGGAGAGAGAGAGAGAGAGAGTGGGAGAGTGGAGAGAGAGTGGGAGAGTGGAGAGAGAGTGGGAGAGTGGAGAGCGAGAGAGCGAGACAGAGAGACTGACAGAGAGACTGACAGAGAGACTGACAGAGACTGACAGAGAGACTGACAGAGAGACTGACAGAGAGACTGACAGAGACTGACAGAGAGACTGACAGAGACTGACAGAGAGACTGACAGAGAGACTGACAGAGAGACACAGAGAGACACAGAGAGACAGAGAGACACAGAGAGACACAGAGAGACACAGAGAGACACAGAGAGACACAGAGAGACACAGAGAGACAGACACAGAGAGACAGACACAGAGAGACTGACACAGAGAGACTGACACAGAGAGACTGACACAGAGAGACTGACACAGAGAGACTGACACAGAGAGACTGACACAGAGAGACTGACACAGAGAGACTGACACAGAGAGAGACTGACAGAGACACAGAGAGAGAGACTGACAGAGAGACTGACAGAGAGACTGACAGAGAGACTGACAGAGAGACTGACAGAGAGACTGACAGAGAGACTGACAGAGAGACTGACAGAGAGACTGACAGAGAGACTGACACAGAGACTGACACAGAGACTGAACAGAGAGACTGACACAGAGACTGACACAGAGACTGACACAGAGACTGACACAGAGACTGACACAGAGACTGACACAGAGACTGACACAGAGACTGACACAGAGACTGACACAGAGACTGACAGAGACTGACACAGAGACTGACAGAGACTGACACAGAGACTGACAGAGACTGACACAGAGACTGACACAGAGACTGACACAGAGACTGACACAGAGAGACTGACACAGAGAGACTGACACAGAGAGACTGACACAGAGAGACTGACACAGAGAGACTGACACAGAGAGACTGACACAGAGAGACTGACACAGAGAGACTGACACAGAGAGACTGACACAGAGAGACTGACACAGAGAGACTGACACAGAGAGACTGACACAGAGAGACTGACACAGAGAGACTGACACAGAGAGACTGACACAGAGAGACTGACACAGAGAGACAGAGACACAGAGAGACAGAGAGCGAGACAGACAGAGACTGACAGACAGAGACAGACAGAGACTGACAGACAGAGACTGACAGACAGAGAGAGACTGTGATGGAATTGGGGTCAAAGTGTGTATGAAGCTATGCAATGCCTCTTAAGATTGCTATTTTCTGCTAATAAAAATGTATTATCAAAATGTGCACTTTGTAGTTACATCTGCTTTTGAAATACAGCATTGTCCCATTGTCTGTTTTGAAACGGGTTTGATTTTTTTTTTACTCTAGCCCCGCCCCCCACTGACCCCACCCCTACCGGTGCGGCCCTCGGCCACAAACCACACTGTAAGTTTGTCCCACGACAGAAGGTTTGTGAGTACCCATGCATTAGCCTGATCGTTCTACTGACCAGGGCGACGGAAGTTAGCTTCAGAGCAGGCCTTGGTTTGTATCTGTGTCCCCCAGCATGACTGCTTGGCCCAAGAGTGGGTACTGATCTACGTATAGCTCCTCTACATATCTTGCCCAAGCTTCCTCCAAGACTCCATTTTCCCTTGAGCATTTGGTGGATTTTAATTTGTTGATGTAGTCCGAGAAACAAGCCTGTTTTTTTCCTGCAACATATGAAAAATATTTGTCCGTTCCTTTTGCTCCATAACATTCTTTTGTTCCCATGTGGATTTTTTGTGCAACCTGTAGGATTTTTTTTTTTTGTTTGTTTTTTTTGTCACAGCTGTCTTTCCTGTGGGGTTGTGTTACTAAGCGCACACAGTCCTCCTTAAGGATCTCCATGAGGAAACAATTTTTTTATTGTGTGGGGCCCTCCCTTCCAAAGTTGCTTAGACGGGCCTGCGTGTTGTCGAGAGCTAGCAGGGAGGCCCTTAAGTCTCCTATAAGGAAGTCCCATGCTAGGTGTGTATTCAATGAGAGTTATTGGACTCCTCAATTGTCTGCTTCCCTAACCATGTAGTGATCTTGGGAGTGTCCTTCAGCCTCCACTTGATTCTCATTACAAGTTTTGCTGCTTCTGTCCCTGTTGAGGAGCCCACAGTATTACATCTGTCAGCATTTGGTGCTGTTAATTCCAGAATAAGACCCAGAAGGCTATATCACTTTCTCGTCTGTTGATAATCTCAAAATTGAAGCGCTGATTAAGTAAGGACTCTCGCAGAAAAATAATCATTTGTTTGAAATTTCCTTGAAAGCGGGAAGAAGCTATGGGGGTGCTTGTGCCTCAAACTGTTATTGTGCTGAGGTCAATTTGTGAGTTGTCAAGAAATTGTCCATCCTTTCTCATTCTTTGGTGTGGGCCACAGGTTTACTTAAATTCCCTAACCCCCGAAAGTTAAAGTCACCCACAACAGGAGTTCATGGCTTGGGAACTCTATGAAAAGCTCTTCCAAACAGTCACAGAAGAGTTCTTCAACTGTGGACGTCTTCGGGTATTTTTGGAGCGTTTGAGGCAACAATTTTGAAGCAGCAAGGGTGTTTTTTGTGCCTTATTTTTGTTCCTGTGATTAAAACTGCTTGTAATGCTGGGGACTCAAGTTTGATTGGAATATCCTCTAACTTGCACATATGTTTGATGAAGATAGACAGCCTTCCTCCCCCCCCCCCCCCGAGGGGACACCAAAGACACTGGCAGGAGGACGGCTTGAAGATTTCATAGACTCCTTGTATCAATGATGGAGTAAGAGCCCAAGTCTCTTGCAGGCAGAGAATGTCATTTTTACCCAGATAGGCTAGCGCTTGCTTGCTTGCTTCTCCAGATGGTCTTGAGGCAACCACATTCTAAGATGTTATTGTGAGGTAGGACAATAAATTTGTCATCGATGCTAGGAGGCTGTCCTAATGGTAGGGATATTTCTCTAGACCCCCGTGCGTGCGGAAGCCAACTATTCCCAATCATGGTACTCAATGTTTGGTCTAGTGCAGCGCAGCTCACCTTCCTTTGGTATTGCGAGCATACTATTTAAATGGGTTGCATTCATGGAAACCTGTCAGAAGTGCCACAGGACGAGCCCCTCAATATGCTCATTTGTTCTGGGTTGCACACAGGGTAATAGCACGTGGGAATATGTAGGTGGTTGCGGCTTTAGGACTTTAATTGCCCAATCTTCAACTATCCTCTTTTCGCCCAGAACGCTGTCTCCGAGGGCCTCCCTCTTCCAGGTTGTTATGGTGTCTTCCAAGTTTTCGTTTGTAGGGGTATGTTCGAACTTCACCCAAGTTACATCGTCTGAGGCACGGTCTTTTACTGAGGGAATATGCTGGAATAGCCTTAATAGAGTTCCTCTAGGGAGTAGATCATAGGACCCCTTAGGGCAATAATGAAGGAATAAGGACCAGCTCACAATGCTCTTGGGCATCCTTGTGGGCAACTCTGCCCAGTGTGGGAGAAGAGGGCGAGCCAACAAATTAACTGGGAGAGTCAAACCAGAGCCGAACCAAGGGTCTGATTCAGATCTTAGAGCCAATGCACGAGTCGAGCCCTGAAAAACTTGCAATGTTAATCAAACAAACATGTAAAATATGGAAAAGTTTCTTCAAAATGTTTTTAAAAATGCATTTATCTATCATGTGGAAGCTTTAACATTGAGACCGCACCTTATTAATTTTTTTATTTTAAAAGTTTTATATAGCGCTAGCTTGACCCGTGGGTATCAGAGCGCTTTACATATACACAGGAGATAAAGGTTGCATTAAATAGCATGATCTAAGGAAGCAAAAAATATATAAGTAAAAGCATAATAATTAGGAAAACAGTGAGAGATGGAGGTTGCATTACATAGCATGATCTAAGGAAGCAAGAAAGATATAGGCAAAAACGTAATAATTAGGCAAACGGTGAGGGGGAGGGAGACAAAATAAAGTAGGTGGTTGGCACAGTCCAGTAACCACCTATCCTTGATGGTCAAGTGAGGGGGGAAGTCAACTAGGTTATCAGAGTCTAGGTTAATTGACCTTGGTCAGTAAAGAATTTGTTGAGGAGATGGAGTTTCAAGTCCCTTTGAAGCAGGAGAAGGAGGGGTTGCATCTGAGGTCTCTAGGGAGTGAGTTCCACATCCTGGGTACATTACCAGAGAAGGATCGACACTGAGTGGTTTTCCTTTTCACTTTCGGAGGGATGAGAAGAAGTGAGTTGGAGCTTCTCAGAGTTCTGGATTTTCCCGCTTTTACTAGTTTGCTGTTAAGGTAGTTGGGGGATGGTGAGTGAAGGGTTTTGTGTGTGATGCAGGCCAGTTTGTAAATACATCTACCTTCCATGGGAAGCCAGTTGAGGGAGTTGAGAGCAGGTGTGATGTGATCAAATCTTTTTACACCAGTAATGAGTCGGGCTGCCATGTTGAGGACTGACCTTAGTGGGGCTAGGTGAGCTTTCGGTGTCCTTGTTAGGATGGCGTTCCCATAGTCCAGTTTGGAGAGGACTAGGGATTGTACTATTGTCTTGAGATCTTGGGGAATGAAAGGTTTAATTTTCTGGAGGTGTTTTAGTGAGTAAAGCGCACCTTTTGCAGAGTTTTTGATGTGGTCTTTCATTGATAAGTTCTTGTCCAGGGTAATGCCGAGTGACTTAACCGAGTCGGATAGGACGAGGGAGCAGTTTAGGGCATCAAGATTCTTGAGCCAGTCTTGGATTGGTCGGTGGTTACTTTTGGAGAGAACAGCATTAGTTCTGTTTTGTCTGGGTTCAGCTTTAAGTGATTTGCGTTGAACCAAGATTGGATCTTGGTTAGTGTAACATTGAGCTGACGGATGTCACTGGGAGATTTGATTTTGTAGTAAATTTGAGTGTCATCTGCATAAAGGTGGTAGTTAACTCCTGCTTGTTTCAGAATGATTGTCAGGGGTTCCATGAAGAGATTGAAGAGGGATGGTGAGAGGATTGATCCTTGCGGGACACTAAGTGTGACTTTTGTTGGCCTCGAGAGACAAGAGTTGATTTTAATTTGTTGCGAGCGGCGCTGAAGGAAAGAAGTGAACCATTTTAGTACTAAGCCATTAATGCCAGAGCGCCTCTTCAAAGTCTCAAGTAAAGCTGGATGATTTATTGTGTCGAATGCCGCAGATAGGTCAATAAGGATGAGGAGACAGGCTTCGCCTTCATCTAAGGCTCTGTGGATATCGTCAGAAATATTGAGCATCGCTGTTTCGGTGCTACAACCTTTCCTGAATCCCGATTGCAAGGTGTTGAGGAGGTTGAAATCGTCAATGTGTTTGTTGAGTTGTTGGAGAACGCACTTCTCCAATGTTTTAGCTAGCTACGGGAGGTTGGAGATAGGTCTGAGGTTGTTGAGATCGTTGGGGTCGGCTCCTGGTTTCTTGAGTATGGGAGTGATTTGTCCTAGTTGAAGGGAGTCTGGGACACAGCCTGATGTGAGGGAGGAGTTGATGATTTTTGTCCAGATAGGGGTAATGATGTGATTGAGTTGTTTTACTATTGTGGATGGGAGGGGGTCCATAGTGTGGGAAGAGGGCTTTAAGCTTGCAATTATGTTGAAGACCTCGTTTTCCGACATGAGTTCGAAGTCTGACCAGTGAGCATTATTTTTTGGTTGGAGGCAGACCTGGTTGTCCTTGGTATGATCTCTTTCAGTTTGGTCCAGGGTGCATGAGGGGGCAGGTTAAGAGGGAGGGGGATTTGAGGTTTGGATGAAGGATTGTTCAATTTGTGTTACTTTATCTGTGAAGAAGCAGGCAATTTCTTCGCAACGATCTTTGGTGGCTTTGATTTCGTGTGAGGATGTGCCGTTTGTTTGACTTTTAACAATGTTGAAGAGTTCTCTAGGTCTATTTTTCGCCTGGTCTAGTTGGTTGCGGAAGAAGGAGGCCGTTTCTCTGAAAATGTGTTTTTTATAGGCCAGCCGCGCAGATCTGAGTTGCATTAGGTGTAAAGTCGATGGGTTTAGTCTCCAAGACCTTTCCGACTGTCTGAGGTGACGTCTTTCGTTATTAGGATCCACGTTGAACCAAGATTTGATTGGTCTCAGCTGTTTGAGTGGCGCTACTTGATCAAATACCTCCGTCATTGTTGAATTAAAGTGAGCTGTGAGGTCCTCAGCCGACAAAGTGGAAGGCTGGGGCTGTAGAAGGGCATGAATCCTGGATTCAAGTTTGGTAATAGGGATTTCTTTGATGTTCCTGGTCCAGTGCTTCGGTATGTCAGATTGTGTTGGTTGGTATCTGACTAGCGAGTCAATATTAAACAGTATAAGGTGGTGGTCAGACCAGTCAATGGGAGAAATCACTTTCAGAGAGATCAGCTCATTTTTGGTGATGATCGCATCCAGAGTTGCTCCTTTGATGTGAGTTGGTTAATTGCAGAGTTGTTTGAGGTTGGTTATTTCAAGCAGGTTGGAGAGGGTCTGGACTGTGGTGTCTTCTGGGTTATTCCAGTGGATATTGAGGTCACCCAGGAACACGTCTTTCCTGTCTGTTAGGGAGAAACGTGTTATTAGGTCGGTTAGTTCTTCAGCGAAGAGGGCCCGCTCCCCTGGAGGATGGTAGATGGTGTGACATTTGATAGGCGTGGTGCCTTTGCCAGTGAGTTCGACACCCAGGTACTCAAGAGTCAGGTATTCTGTAGGTTTAAGTGTGGTAAGCTGTATTCCTACTTTGTGAATGATGGCTAGTCCGCCACCCGTTTTGATCGGTCTGTCGTGTCTGATGATGTTGTAACCTGGGGGGGCGAGTATGTCTAGAATGGGGGTAGAGTGGTCATTGAGCCAGGATTCTGTGAGGAATGCGATGTCTATTTCATGAGCGAGTAAAACATCAGCAATGTCTGCGGCGTGTTGTACTGCTGATCTACAGTTGAGGAGCATGCAAGATAGAGGACGGGGAGCCTCAATGTTGGTGTGTGTTGTGTGGATAGAAGTGTATTGGGCGGGAGGTCTGGGCGAGTGGACAGTTCTAGGGATTCTGTTGGTGCCGACTATAACTGGGATGGCGAAAGGAGCCGTGTTCTGGATCATTGTGAGGTATGAGTCGTTGATCTCATCTGCTTCCAGTGCATAAATTGGCCGGAGAGCTCGGCTGGGTCGATGTGCTTGGTTCCTCACAGGAATGGAGGGCCGTGGGGTGCCAAGTGGGGCAGTGGGAGAGGCTGTGCGGGGGGAAGGTGCGTAGCTACCCTGAGTGTGTGAGCACGGTGGTTTAAACCGGTTGAGAAGGTCTTCTTGTAGGTGTAGGATATCGGCAGCTAGGGCGTCTATTTTCTGCTCCATTCGGGACAGTTGTTGGGTTATAGAGCTAGAAGAGCTTCTTGTTTTAGGCAGGAGCCGTGAATGACTAGGGTATGTGGAAGGAGAGGGTACTGGATTATGGGCTTGGACGGTATCATTGGGATTAGGAGTGGGGATAGGATGAACGTGAGGGGCCGGTTCATTAATGCTTACAGATTTGGTGTTGGGGGGAGGTGTTCTGGATCTAATGTCCAAGGGGGGAGAGTGGGCCAGGGTAAGGAGGAAGTCGGTGTCCGGGGGTTGGGCGCGAGTTTAGAAGTGGAGACTGATTGAGGGTGAGGTCGTGGGACAGAGGAAAGGAGTGTGTAGTGGTTTGAGGGAGGTCGGTGTCCACTGAATTATCGGTGACGATGGATAAGGGGAAGGTTTGGGCAGCAGGAATAGGGTCATTGTTGGGGTTAGGTATAGTTTGAAAGGGTCGAGTCGGATCATCAGGAGTCGAGAGGGGAGTGTCAGTGGCGGGGTCAGTCGCTGGAAGACCGAAGATTGTGTCTAGGCTGCCTAGCTCGAGATCAGCCTTGCGGTGTTTATTTACTGTGAGATTGCTGGTGTGCTCAGTTGCTGTCTTTATAGTGGGTGTTTGACGGCGGAGTGTGATGACGGGGGTAGTGAGATTGTAAAGAGTGATCGTGGATGTCCATGAGTCGTAGAGTGGGTCGTCCGGGAGGGGAGATTGGATCGGTTCCGTGTTGTTAGTCGGGGAGGAGGGGGATGGGGGAGGTTGGGTTTGGTGGTTTTGTTGAGTTAGTGAGGAGAGTAATGTTGGGAAGTGCCGATCAAAAGTGGAGAGGTGCGGGTGAGTGGCCTGTATGAGAATGTTTCCTGTTCTGTAGATAGAAATTGTGAGTTCCCCTTTAAAGGTAGGGGAGCCGGTTGTGGAGAATTTTTCGCCATATGGAATATTTACTGATTTGGTGACATGAAAGTGAAGACTGAAGGTGTTTTTCCACTTTGCCGGACGATTAGTGTAAAAGATGAAGTTAGTTTTCGTGTTGCCGTTTGTCACGGTGTGGTAGTTGTCTACTATAAGTGTTTCCGGGTGTTATTTTAAAGTACTGAGCTTGAAGTTCTTTTTAGCATTGCTGGTCAGATTATCTGGGTAGTTAATGGACAAAGAGTTGGGTCCGTAACGCGCGAGTTTGGAGTTCCGGGAGGGGTTTAGAGAGCGCATAGTTGACTGAGAAGTACTTATTAAAAGTGATAGTTGTGTTAAACTGGTAGCCTGAACTCACATATTTGAAAGTGCTTTCATGCTCAATAATGAAAAAATGTTGGGTGAAATAAAGTATTTGCTTAAGATCACACAATTTAAGTGGGGAAGCCACTTTATACAAATCTGCCAGGATATGGGTCTCCATTTGTCTTTCTTTAAATTAAGACTTTGTTTTACCTTTTAGTTCATTTTCTGCAGTTTTTTTAATACAGAGCGAACTCGACTTGAAGGCTGTGTGTTTTACATGAGCACCAGTTACATGACACAGGGTCACTCACATGCATGGTTTATAGGCATGGGGAGAAAGTGAGGTGTGTGCATATAATAACAGGATGTTGAACTGACCTCGAAACTTGAACCTGGTTTCCCCAGTTCACAGTCAGCAGCTCTGACAACAGTGCCACATCCTTGGAAGAAGGAGGGAGGCATGCAGGCAAGAGCCACATGAAAGCTTGGCTTGTTATGGGCTTGAGGTTCCAACAGAACCTTGAGCTGAGCCAGGCTTCAGGCTAGAGTATGGCTCAAACTTTCCGTGGCTCGCCAGTGATAACCATTGGCCAAGCATATGTCACACTAATTTTGTTGAATCCATGTATAGGGAAATTGAGAAAATACATGTTCTTTTGTTGTCAAATGTGAACAGGGTGATTAAGCTGGAGGAAAAATCATTGTAACCAACTTGCGCACGTGAAGCACTCCTACCAGGAGAAGTGGCCTGGGCCTGTGCCATATCAGGGTAATGGAATGTTTGTACGCTCAGGGCTGTCTCTCTGGCAACAGCATCCTGATGGACCACCAGAAAAGTGATGGATACGGACAGCGTGCTGTGGATAGGTCTCTTGTACACAGACATCCCCAGGCCTGAAGAGGCCGATTTCAAATTGATATTTGAAGCTCCCTCTAAATTATTGTCATGCTCACGTAAGCAAAACAATAGATGCAAGAGGCTGATACCTAAGGAGTGAACATAATATTTGCTGGAGTACTGAATCAGTCCATTATTGGATGTATGGGCAAGCAGAAAAAGGGCACTCAAGAAGGGGCTTTCAGGCTTTCCTCTATCACCATAAACTATGCCTTAAACTGTGCATTTATGTTTGAATTGGTTTGGGTTAAATGCCAGTTTTCCTCAAAAGCCTGAGTCAGGAACAATGAAAAGTACTATCTCAAATGATCAAAGTTAGTGTGTAGCACACATAATAGATATATTAATTCATCAGTTAAAATCAATAAATATCTTAGTTCAACTTTACCCACAAGTCCGTTGCAAGCTGCACCAAACGCCACCTTTATCACCCCAACCAGATACAGTTAAGAGTCCTTGATTGATACATGTTTTGACTATTCAGGTCAGCTAGCTGTTTACTCTGCTGGAAGCTCTCAATGATTGAGCGGGATTGAGGTAATGTACTTGTAACAGAAATTCTCCCGAGCTCTGCCATTACAGGTATAGGAAAGAGACATTAAACAAATTTGGGTAATCAGGGGTTCAATATCAAAGTTGATCCTGAAAGAGCACATAGGAAAGAGCAGTTTGTGAAGTGTGGAAAATCTGCACTGTCCAAAACTGCAAAGTGTAAAGGGGCAAGAATGCCGCTATTAAAGCTGCACTAGGGCCCAGGAAAACCCAAGCAGGCCACTTGACGCGTCACCGAGACCCTCTTGGTCTCGTGTGCCCCCCCCTAGTTGCTGAGCAAACAGCACACCCGCACCACTCGTGCCACACACGTGTTCTCAGCCAGCCGCTGGGTGTCCCTAGGTCTCCAACCCACCACCACCAACTATTGCATGCCCCCGAGCAGTGCCACAGCGTTGCAACCAGCCAGGAAGTCAAGTCCAAGAGCAGGCTTCTCTTTCCTGACAAGGTACCAGGCCCAGCCTGTCTGCAATGAGCACAGTACAGAGAACCACGGTCTGCAGCCTGGTAAGAGGCTAACACACAAATATTTTCAGAAATTAAACGTCAGTTTCATATCTAATCCTTAAAATAATATTTGTCACTCGCTGATCTCGTTCTGCCAATAAGCAATAGGTCTAGCTTGTCTTGGGTGTTTGCTCATTGCTGTGTGATATGTCTTGATATAATGACTGAGACACGTATATACTAGCTGTTACTTCGATAGACCCCGCGAGAAAGTGGCATTTGGTGTGTCACTCATTTGATCGTAGAATGTCACTCGCAGCAAGACTGAAACCTTAGAAATGTCATGCATAAGCGATATGAAAACGTGGCAGCTATGTAGGATAGCAAGATCTCTGATTTAGAAGGATTCAGTTTCAACATCCGGTATAACGGTGTTTTTTTAGAGCGCTACCAGAAGAGGATTTGGGGTGTTGTGCTTTCCAAAGGCTGAACAAAAGCGTACACATACAAGGAAGCTTTCATATTATTAAGAACTGCAGCTAAATATTAAAGAGGAAGGAGTTCAGACTACTAGAGCCTTGGATGCGCCGAACTATACATACAGGCGGGGTTTTTACAAAACGGTATCTCTTTCAATAACAAACTAACCCTTGAAAAGCTAATTACGTGGTGTACTAAAACAAAAACAGTGCGCTGTATATAACTCAGTGGTGGCCACCCAATCCTTACCTTCATGCGTTCCCGGCATTGCGACGGAGTCCGCTCGTAGCCCAGTTCGGCCAGGGCTCGGGACACCCGCTCATACATAGCGGGGCCAGGAGCCTTGCTGGCAAATAGGGTGCCTGAGCCCTCCAGTTGCTGGTAGTGCGCCTCCACCAATCGCTCGTTGCCCCATACGGCTATAAGCGCGTTCGTTTCTGCTGGGGTCCAGGACATGCCGCGACAAGCGGCCGACGTGGAAAAGGAGACTGAGGGCGACGAGGCAAGGCCCGGACCATCGGCGCATCCCTCTAGAGGCGACGAATGGCTTGGGGTAGAAGGCGCCGACAACGATGGGCGTCCATCGCTCAGCCCGGGTGAAGTAGGGGACATAGCCTCGCGCTTCGGAATCTTCAGTGGCGGCGGAGCGGGATCCGATTGCAGATCCGACTCACAGGGCGCAGCCATGTTGACTCCTCGGAACCAGCGGGAAGTTACGTCTGAAACTAGAAAACGGACTATCACTAGTAAAAGAGTCAGGGAGCCCCTTTGCAAACGTTCTGGAGTATGAACCCACATTCTCTAAGAGAACTGCCTCAAATATTAAAAAAGGAGTTCGATTATTTATCCCCGACCAAACATGAACATGGTACTTCCTCTTGTAATCGTTTGAAAGACTATGATTCACGATCGAGCGTTAACCGTACGTATTGATGATTTATCACAAACAAGCAGTCCCGTTTCCAAAGTGTAAGCGACTGATATAATTTTAGACAATTGGTAGACCACTTTTTTCCCCCTAAAACGACAATGCTTGTATTTTCTAAGGGGCAACATTCCAAAATGGCCGCCATAGTATTGTTAGGAAAAGCCCATATTTTCCAATGATGACGTTTCGCCTATGTCGTAAGGCAGGGAATTTGCCATTTGTTGTAAGGAGGCGGAAATCCACCAGCAGAGTACCCCGTGATGTCACCGGGTAATTCTGGTAGGTCTCTATCTACTACGTCGAGCGTGTGGGCAGACGCTTGTACTTGTCTCCTGTGAGCAAGAGTCACCAGCATTCATGATTGCTTAATACTACTAGAGGTGAGGGAGCCCAAGTATTCATGAAACGAGACGAGCCGAGCCAGGGGTGCGGCGGGCTCTAAGAGCCCTAGTACGAGCCGAGCCCAGAAAAAGAATAGCATGGGAGCAATGACAATGTAACTCACGGCTGCCCGCCCTGCCAAAAACTGAATAATGAGCAGGGCGAGCTGATTATAAATGAATTAACACCTCCCTCCCTCTGGAGCATTCGGCTGGGGGTCTGTGATGATTTGCTAAAAGGCAGTGCAGTGCCTTCCTTCTTGTGGTGGCTATTTTTACAGTTTTAGCACAATGTTGCTTTTCACAGCCTGTGAAAACCAACATTCTATTACAACTTCCAAAAACACCAGCACAGACAGACATGCTAAAAGATTGTGTGTTTGTGTTGGGTGTTTTTAGAGTTGTAACACAATGTTGCTTTTCACTGCTTGTGAAAAACAACTGATCCAGCGCCAACCCAAATAAATGGATCAGGGATAAACATTCAATAAATCACGTACTTTGGCCCATACTCATTCACCCAAATCCCTGATGCGCTGGGGTCAAGTTTGTTAACTTTACCTCAATTTTACTCTTGTTATTCAGGTAAAAACTTTAAACATACTATATATTTGCGTATCAGAACAAATAATAATCGACTTTTCATCTATTTGGTCGATGGACCAATTAGTTGAAGAGTTGATGGCAATGGAAATTCTAAAGGAAACATTTAATCAATAAACTGACTAAATAACCACAGACTCTCGATGAGATTTAATACATTTTATCTAGTAATAATAAATGCTCATATCGATCACTTCATAAATTCAAATACTGGAAACCTCATGAGAGAGAGAGAGCAAAATCCAATCATAGCAATAAAGTAACTATCATTTCAAATATACGTTTGCAAAGAGTGGACAGATGAAGAGACATTAGATGCAAGTAAAATTATATCGATTTAAACTAACAATACGGAGGGATAGATGAAGAGACAGAAGGTACAGAGACAAGAAATACGACTGCAAAAATAATTCTCTGCAATGCTAATTTAGATCAAATACAAACCCAAAGGATCTGTAAGGGGAAAACTACCACCAAGGCCTAGGTAGTAGTGGGGGACCCCTGGACCAAGAGTCAGGGATCAAAGACTCAGGAATCAGGACAGGAAGAGCTAGGCCTCTCTGCAACCCGACGAACAGCGGCGCACCCCTCACTCGAACACCTTCAGCCTAAGCGACCTAAACCACACCCCTAAAGCACCTATTCTTATACCCTAAAAATACATGTCCATCCCACATTAGTTGCTAAATTCACAATTTCTAGCTAAGGGATTGGTTGAGTTCTGGGGGTGGGATGTCACCCCACGGTGAAATCATTCTACTCTTGACTACACCATTGTTCTAAACATTTTTTTCCCTAGTCATAAATACCTCTTCTCTCTCATGAGTACACATGTAACAATTAATTGTACATTTTAATAAATTCAACAACTTAGGGTTCCGTTCCCATGTTGACTCTGGCGTTGGCCGCTTGTCAGTGTTCTGTCCTTCACCAGGTCACGCTTTTTTTCCAGCTTTGGACAGCAGTTCAGTCATGCAGTCACATGGTTCCCACTCGCTCCCAACCTCACCCGCCCTTTGTGAGGCTAATTTAACAAAATGGAGGATTCGTCCATTACTAAAAGAACGGAAAACAAACATTTATTAATTATGTGATAATATATTTTCACTGTTTACCCCCCATCTTAACTCTTCTCCATGTTAATGGTTAGCCTAGCATAGCATAAGCAGAAAAGCAGCGTTATTATTAGGATAAAGCAATACACGTCATGCTTTTTACTTCATACACATGCGGCCTTGCCATGCAAACCTTCTTAATTCATTCTATACAGAAGATTATTACGTTTCCGGTTATTTACGCAATAATTTTGGTTAGTTCATGCATTTTGCAAAGCAAACTTCCCACGTGTAGTGTAATTGTGCACATTAATCATTCTAACATTACTTACTGTTAGTACGTTTTATAGGGGTGTTCAATTGAGCAGGTTTCTTTCACGAAATCCTGCTCCATCAATCCCCCCTCTGATGGCTTTAGGAGCCATCATAAATACTCACCATACCGAGTGCCACCTTTCAATTTATCTATATTTTACTTTCTTTTTCTTCTTTTATGGCACTCTCATATAGCTTTTTCATCCTCTCATAGTATTCTTCATTTATCTCTTCTAACTCTATCTCTTCTCTCTTTCTTTTTATTCCTCTTCTTTTATTCTTTGTTGTATCTTTTCTTTCTTTTATGCCTTTACAAGACCTATATGCTGTTAATATTACTAGAGCTACTATTAGTATTGAAAGTATTGGCATTATTATTTTCCCTAATAAGCTACTTCTAAAAGTAGAAAACCACTTACTAACCGCAGAGAAACTCTTACCAAGTTTCTCCCAAACACCGTCAACCTCCAGTTGGGTTAAATCATTATGTAATTTGGTGATATTTCTAATATATCCTTCTATCCCTTTATTTTTATCTGGGATATAAGTACAGCAGTATTGAATTTTCAACATGCCACAGACTCCACCCTCTTTTGCCAAAAGGCTATCAAGGGCAAGTCGATTTTGCAAAATCATTGATCTGATTGCCACCATTTCGGTATCAATCATCAAGAAACCACCAGCAGTATCTGTTGATAAACGGTCGACCACTGTGGACAATTTTCGAATTATGTGTGAATTTAAAACAACTCCAACTGAGGGTATCAGTGCACCAAAGATATCACCTACTATTTCCGAAAAACTTGCTCTCTTTCTATGTATTAGTCCTTGTTTTATTTCATTGACACTATTATCCTCACGGTCTACATGGTAAATTTTTGGAAAAACAATCCCAAAATAGCTCCTGTACCAATGTGCAGGTAACCTATAATAGGCTTTCTTGCCACACACATATTATATCCCAGGGAAAACAGGATCCGTTCCACCCTTTAATCCCCATACTCCAGTAATTTGGAAAGTATGCTCACATTCACTAGTGCCAATGAAATAATTATTATAGTTAGTCTTTGATCTAAATAAACATTGTTTCCCTTTCTGTGACCTGTCCAGGGACATCGCAGCGTATGTCTCACCCTTCTCATAATTTCCGTAATTTGGAAAGTATGCTCACATTCACTAGTGCCAATGAAATAATTATTATAGTTAGTCTTTGATCTAAATAAACATTGTTTCCCTTTCTGTGACCTGTCCAGGGACATCGCAGCGTATGTCTCACCCTTCTCATAATTTCCCTCTCTAAATGCCTAAGGTGGGGCCTGTGATTTCTGTTCATCAGCTTTCTTCTGGAAATTTACCCTTCTGTTTTCTACCATGTCCAGGAATAGCTTCTCTTCAATATGCAAGCCACATGTTAGATTATTTTTATAGGCATGTTCTACATCTAGTGGTTTAGTGATATGGAAAAATTCTCCCATATAGCGTGCATTCTTACCACGTACTACTTTATTTAGTTCCCTTACAATTGGTACTTCTGAAAATACTAAATCTATATCAGTATATTGATACTCCAGCTTACCTGCCATGTAAAATAGGCTACTAAGGACACTACATGACACACCATATGTTAGTGAAAGGTGATGGTATGTTATACCTTCAGAAACAGACAAAGGTAATTTCATGCAGACATAACAATCACTCACATTCATAGTATTAGTATACTCAGACAACAACTTAGTAAAAACATTTAACGAAAAATCACTAATTGATTTGTCATGATGGAGAATGCTTCCATCCAAATGTTCTTCGTTAGTATTCACACGTTGTTTAGAAACATCTTTCATTCCTTCAGTTGACACATCAGTAGTATTATTTCCAACGTTATTCACATTAAGAGTGGGTATGACTACAATTAACAGGACCCATATAATTGTTAATAGAAAAACACTACATAAGCAGGTTTTAATACATCTATGTTTTAGACTAGATTTTGGTTGTTCAGTCACTTCTGTTTCTGCCATTTTGATTACTACAAAATACAAAAATCTAACAATCTCTTAGTCTAAAATCTAAAAAATCGGGAAAAATCTATATGAACTCCTATTCTAAAATAAAAATTCTAAAAAAAAATAGATTTTGTGTAACCCTACACTGAATGACTTTCTTCTTCACCCTTTCTTTTGTTTTCAGTCCCTTTGATCTCTCTTGAGTCTTTGATTCAATTTCATCTGACAAATTTTCACCTTAATCTCTTTACAGTTCCTTTTAAGGTGGTCTCAGTTTGTTCTCATCTTCCCTTTCAATGTCACAACTGTCGTGTTCTTCGCTTAAACCTTAACTTTTAAATTCTTCTAGTATGATGTAGGTCCATTCTGGAGCTTTGTACTTTCTACATGGAATTCTTGCTCTTTTTTATTTTCGAGTTTTTTTTCTTGTGTTTTCTTGTCCGTTTGACTTGAGACCTCGTTACTTTGCTCTGGTCTTTTCCTCAATCTTCTCCTTACTATTTTATACTTTAGTCTTCTTGCTCCACTTGGCCAATGGTCTCCTTTTCTAGGCCTCTTTTTCTGTACTACGCTTTCACCTTCTGTGTTTTGTTCACCATTTCTTTTATTTAATCTCCTTTCTATCTGTTTTTCTCTATTTTCTTGAATATCTGTTTCTATAGGTACTATACTCTTTTCTGATTCATCAGTGAGTTCACCTTCTTCTAGCTCCTTTGTGACTACACCTTCCTCTGGTCTGGCTTCTGTTTCATCAGCTGTTTCCCTTTCTTCTGTCTCAACAGCTGCTTCACTTTCTTCTGGCTCAACGTCAACCTCACCTTCTTCTGACTCAACAGCAGTCTTTTCTGTCCCAGTATCTGGTGTCCATTTTACTTGACTTGTGCTTGGCTGTTCATCATCCAAATGTTCATCAGAATCCGTCACTCCTGACTCTTCAGCTTCGCACACTTCAGCTGCTGGTTCTTGATTGTGACTTACCAGTTGCTGTTCTTCAGGTCTTTCAATTGGATTTGGGACTAGGCGGGTATGGCTTGCATGTATCCAGTTTGGTAAGCCAAAACACTTCACTGCTGTGGTCGTCACCAATATGATCTGGTAAGGGCCGCTCCAACGGGGTTCTAGGCACGTTTTCCTCATGTGCTTCTTGACTAGGACCCACTCACCAGGATTTAGGTCATGTGCTTGGTTCCGCTGTATCGTTGTGGTATCTCCTCCAACCTGGCGAGACACAGAAGGCACCAGATCAGCTAGTCCTTTGCAATAATCTAGCACACGATCATCAGACATATTCATCAGTTTGTTCGCAGGTATGTATGCTGGTCTCATCGCTCTTCCCATTAACACTTCATGGGGGCTTAATCCAGTCTTTTTGTCAGGAATACTTCTAAAACTCATCAATACAAGGGGTAAAGCGTCAGGCCATTTCAGTGTTGTGGATGCACATACCTTCCCTAATCTTGATTTTATTGTGCCATTTATCTGTTCAACAATACCAGATGCTTCTGGTCGATAGGCACAATGCAGCTTCTGTTCAATTTGTAATGCTGCACAAATCATCCGAATTATCTCATTATTGAAGTGCAATCCTCTATCTGATTCCAAAGTGACTTGGAAACCAAATCTAGGGATCAGTTCTCTTAACAACAGCTTAGCCACAGTAAGGCTATCATTCCTTCTCGTTGGATAGGCCCTACCCAGCGAGAAAACAAACAGACAATGACAAGGACGTATTTCAGCCCGTTACATGGTGGTAACTCGATAAAGTCAATCTGAAGTCTAGTGAAAGGACCTCCTGCTTTCCCAATTACACCCCAACTTACAACTGTCTTTCTTCCTGGGTTCTGATTTTGGCATATGGCACACCTTTGACATAAACGTTCTGCGATGACCCTGAACTTTGGATTATACTATGTCTGCTTGAACAGTCTAACCATTGCGTCTCTTCAACATGTGTCAGCCCATGGTACATCCTGGCCATGTGAGAAAGTAAAGAATCTGGTAATACTGGTCTTCCATCGTAATAGACCCATACTTCATCTTATGCATTTCTCCTACAACCTGTTCTACTCCACTCTTCTTTCTCCTTATCACTGGCCTCTTCCTGCATTTGCCTAATTTCATCCCAAGTCTCAAATGTGGTTGTGAGCATAAGGTAGCATTCGGTATTTCCTCTTTCAATTGATCTGTTTATGGCCATCATATTTTGTGTACAGAAACGCGCTAATTGATCCGCGTATCTGTTGCCTTTTGTCACATTATCATCTCCTGATTGATGTGCAGCACATTTTACAACTGCAATTCTTTTTGGTAAATGTAAAGCATCCAATAATTCCTTTACAGTTTTCCCATTCCGAAGTGGAGAACCTGAGGAAGTCAAAAATCCTCTTTGCATCCATAGCTGACCGAAGTTATGTACGACTTCAAATCCGTACTGACTATCGGTGAAAATGGTTACTTTTAGACCTTTTGCCAATTTACATGCTCTGGTCAGAGCAATCAACCCTGCGACTTGAGCGGAGTTGACCCCCTTCAAACATGATGCTTCTAGTGCTCCTGCTAAGGTGCAGACAGCATAACCAGCACACAATTCACCCTTTCATTTCTCAACCAAGATCCATCCACAAACAGTCACAATCTGATTCTTCCAAAGGTTCATCCTCTATATCGGGACGGGGCTTAGTACAGAGACTTCCAGACAATCATGTTCTGCTTCCTCTCTCACCTCCTCACATCTTGAATTTGGTAGCAAAGAAGCAGTATTT
This sequence comes from Calotriton arnoldi, assembly GCA_963921515.1. Classification (NCBI taxonomy): domain Eukaryota; kingdom Metazoa; phylum Chordata; class Amphibia; order Caudata; family Salamandridae; genus Calotriton; species Calotriton arnoldi. Next base: position 60,229 of record CAWUFW010018067.1, read on the forward strand.
ACAGTAGTGCACCTCACCACTGTCACATTTTCAGCGCCTAGAATCACTCTCTCATATTTAGTCAGCCGACTAGAGGTCATATGTTGAGTCAGAGTGCGAGTTAAAAGGATCTCAACAGAGTGTGGTACATACACTTTTACTGGGTAACCCATCACAATAGCTTCACTTTGTTCCAGACTCACACAAGTGGTGGCTACTGCTTTTGAACAGCCTGGTAATGCTGCAGCCACTGAATCCAGGGTAGCAGAAAAATATGCCACTGGACGTCGTGCCATTCTGTGTTTCTGTGTTAAAACTGCAAGTGCACACCCATCTCTCTCACAACAGTACAATGCAAATTCTTTAGAGTAATCTGGCATTCCCAAAGCAGGCGCTTGACAAAGACTTTCGCAATCTGGAGAAAGATTCCATACTTTCTTCGTCCAACACAATTGGATCTTTCACATCCTTTCGTGTCAACCTCTGTAGAGGTTTTGCAATCAATGAGAAACCACAGATCCACTGTCTGCAGTATCCAACCATTCCCAAGAACATTCACACTTCTTTTTGATTTCTGGGTGGATTCATTTTCTTGATCACACTGATTCTCTCTGGCGTCACCTTTCTGACCCCTTTTTCAATCTTGTTTCAATGTTTTTATTGACATTTTTAATAATCCCACAACAGCGCAAAAATACAAAAGACACTTTGGCCTGGAGGCCCTGATACAGCTGCGATCGAGCAATGGTGGGAGTCTCCTCCGTAGTACCAAATCTATTGCGAAAGTCCGTGGTCTCCGGGAAGAATACAACATCATCATGCCGGATTTCACCTCTGTGCAGTTGCCTTTATGCAATGTAAAAAAGGGAAGAATAGCAAGGTCTAATAAAAATAGGAAAAAAAGAAAAAAGAAATGAACTCCCTCCCCCCACCCTTCCCAGTGCCGGCAATCTCCATAGCCCTGTCAGCCAGTCCCCTCTCTCCGCCCCGGCCTTCAGGCCCTACAACTCGGGCATTGGTGTCTGTACTTTCCATAAGCTAGACAAACGTAGTACACGTAAGTATTTAGGTTGGGTGAGTTCATTGAACTCGGACGAGAGTAACGATATGAAGGGGCTCCATGTCTTCTGGAAGGAGTCTGTGGTGTTGTGTAAGGTGGATGAAATCCGTTCCATTCCCAGGATGAACCATAACCTGTGGAGCCAGCCTGTGTGGGTGGGGTGTGTAGAGGTGCCCCAGTGTGCCAGTATGTTTTGCAGTGCCGCCCCTAACGCCATCCCCATCTGGCGACCTCACACACTTTCGAGTGGATACGTGATTGGGTTAGGCAGTCCCAAGATGACATAGACCGGGAGTCTCGGTATCCGTGTATCAAAGAGCGCGTCTACCGTGTCCAGGATTCTAGACCAGTAGTCTGTTAATATAGGGCATTCCCATAGTATGTGTAGCAGTGTACCCTCATTATCACATCCCCTCCAGCAAGTAGGACTCCTCTGTGCGTTACCCCTATGCAGGCGTGAGGTACCAGTAGGTCGCAATCTTCATGGCGGACTCTACACTGGCCACATTACGCGCCGTGTGTTTCGCTCTATAATAAATTCCTTCCCAGTCCTTTCGCGTGAGTTCCCCTCCCAACTCCCTCTCCCATCTTCTCTGGCTCGGCGTAACCTGCGCTGATGGGCCTTGTCTAATCATATTGTACATATCTGTGATTAACCCTTTATCGGAAGTTTTGGAGATTAGCCATTTCTCATATGTAGTGAACCGGCGTGACCCTTGCGTCCTGACCTCGTCTTGGAGTACCCAGTGTCTTAGTTGCAAATATCTCAATCTTTCGGTCTCGGGAATCCCATATTCGAGCTTCATTTGGGGGAACGGAATGATGCCAGCTAAATCGAATAAGTGGCCCACTGAGCGGCAGGAAGTGTCCCTCCATGCCGGGAAGGCGGCATCGGGTATCCCCGGTGTAAACTCACTGTTGCCAAATAGAGGAGTCAACGGGGAGGGGAAGGTGGTAAGCTTCCTCTTCGTCGCTACTGCATCCCAGACTGACAGTACTGATTTGGTTATGGGTGATCTCATCAACCCCTTCGGTCGTTGGGTTTTCTTCAAGAAGGGGACCTTCCACAGTGGGATCCGTGCGAGTGCCCTGTTTTGGAAGAGCCATCTCTTCTCAGACTCGGGCCTTGCCCACTCCACCAAGTATCTCAGTTGTGCCACTCGGTAATAGTTAAGCAGGTCGGGAATCCCCAGCCCCCCCCCTCTTCCGGCCGCATATATCCCAGTGCCTTGCTCATCCTTGGTCGTGCCCCCGCCCAGACGAATTGGTTGATATCCCGCTGTAGTGCCGCAAGCGCTCCCGTTGGCGGCGGCGCAGGCAGAGTCTGAAATAGATAGAGGGCCTTTGGTAGAAGGGACATCTTAACCGCTGCGATCCTCCCTAATGGGGAAAGATGGTATTTACTCCATGTACCCAAGTCCTTTTTTGCCTGTCGGGCCAGCCTAGCGTAGTTCAGTTGGGTCGTTTGATGTACGGAGGCCGCTAAGTCCAATCCCAGATAGGGGATGGAGTCCATTAGTTGGATCCCCTGTAGTCTTGCCTACCCCCTGCCCCGTGGGTCGAGATTAGGATTTAGATGTAGAATCATGGATTTACCCACGTTCACTCGATAACCCGAGACCCGGCCAAAATTGGAGAGTTCGCCAAGGAAAGCGGGAAGCAATCCGTTGGGTCTGTCAACGCCGCAATTACATCGTCCGCATACAGACTAATGGGATGTGTCTCTCCCCCGAACGGGATCCCCATGATCTGTAAGTTTTCCCGCACCTTTTGCGCCAGGGGTTCGATGTAGAGAGCAAACAGCAGGGGAGACAACGGGCATCCCTGCCGGGTGCCCCTTTGGATAGGGAGTGCCCGTGAGGAGACCCCGTTTACCCTTATAGTCGCAGTGGGGTCCTTGTAGCAGCAGCCCACCCACCCCCTGAACCTCTCCCCTAGACCGACTTTGGACAGGGTTTGGCCTAAGAAGCCCCAGTCTACTCGGTCGAACGCTTTTTCAGCGTCTACTGTCAGTAGCAAGGCGTCCATGCCCGTTTGATGGGCTTTGTCTATCAGGTGGAGTACTCTCTTCGTATTGTCTGCGCACTGGCGGGACTGGATAAATCCCGCTTGATCAGGTTCAATCAAGCTTAGCATGCTAGGGCCAAGGCGAGTGGCCAGAATCCCTGTGAAGATTTTAAAATCGACATTCAGTAGAGAAATGGGGCGATACGACCCGCATTGCTGTCTGTCTTTGCCGGGCTTAGGTAATACCACTATTGCCGCCGCCAGCATCGTGGCCGGTATAGGCGTCGTTTCCCCGAATGCGTTAAAAAGTCTTGTCAAGACCGGAGCTAATATATGGCAACATTTCTTATAAAAAAGGGCTGGGAACCCGTCCGGGCCCGGGGACTTGAGCACTTTGAGGCGCGAGATTGCTGCGATTACCTCCTCCACCCGGATGGGGGCATCGAGCGTCGCTGTCTGGTCGGGAGTAAGCACAGACATAGTGACTGATTGGAGGTAGTCAGTGACTTCGGACTCCGGGGCCGGCTCCGCCGCGTACAGTTTCTCATAAAACTCCACAAAAGTATTAGCTATTTCTTGGTCTCCCGTAACCTCGCTCTGCCCCGTTCCCTGCAAGGAGGAAACCTTCGACTTTTGCCTTTGAGCCTGCAGTCTATTGGCCAGAAGACGTCCTGTGCGGTCGCCTCCGACATAGTATGAGTGTTTTAAGTGCACCGCGGCGTATTCTGCCCTGTCTAAGTCTATACCAGCTAATTGCGCCCTGGCTGCTTTAAGCTGTCTCCTGTCTCTCGGTGCGCCCGTCATGCTATGGACTCTCTCCAGTTCCTGTACCTGGGCTACTAGTGCGGATCGCTGCTCTTTACGCTCTTTGTTCTCGGCTGCCGCGAGTGCAATAAGCTCCCCCCGTACTACTGTCTTCATTGCCTCCCAAAGTGTAGTAATTTGGATGTCGGGCGTGTCATTGAGGGTGAAGTATTCCTGAATGCACTTGGCGAGTTGCTGGGTGACCATTTCCTTATGGAGCATAGCCTCCCTGAGTCTCCAGCAGCTCGCTTGACATGGTCCAGGTGGCAGAGTGAGTCGGGTTAGCACTGCGTCGTGGTCTGAGAGGGCCATAGGTTCAATCTCTATTGCGGTCACTCTCTTTTGGACGTCCCGGGTGCCCAAGAAATAGTCAATGCGAGCGTAGGACCTGTGTGCGTGTGAGAAGAATGTATACTGATTCGAGCTGGGGTGAGCCTCCCTCCATAAGTCCAAGAAGCCCATTTCTGTGAGCCATGCCCTGCCCTCCCTGGAGATTTCACCTTTATGCCAGTATGAAGTCTGTGATCTATCTTTGCTAGCGTCCATGACCATGTTCAAGTCCCCCCCAATAAGGGTCATGCGGTGCTGCAGGGTCATAACGTCGGACAATGCTGATTTAAGAAAGCTCTTTTGCCCCGAGTTAGGAGCGTATAGGGAACCGACCACTATAGTCTGGGAGCCAAATTGGATTGTGTAAGCAAGCAGTCTCCCCTTTAATTCGGCTATCTTATCCTTCACTACCCCCTTACATCTGTGGGAGATTAACAGGGCCACCCCCGCCTTCTTGTCCCCCGTGCATGAGAAGTATTGCTGCGGGAATGCCCGGGAACGCATGCGGTGACAGTCTTTGGTGAGCAGATGCGTCTCCTGGAGGAGGCATATGTCCGCCTCCGTGTTCTCTAGGAAGGAGAGCACTGCTCGCCGCTTAACAGGGTTCTTGAGGCCTTTAACATTCAGTGTAAGAACTTTCACTTCTCCTTTAGCCATGATAGTGTAGTGGACGCAGCGCTGTAACAGCCTTCAGGGCGAGGCTCGTCGCAGACCCAACCCAGGTGGCACCCTCCCCCGCCATGGCCACGTGCACTAATGAAAGACCTTTGTCTAAGTCGTCTCATGCCCTCGGGGCCCTGTTTGTGTATGGACTGAGATTTACCGGCATCCCCCCCTTTCCCACCCGAACCCCAACAACAACAATAAACCAAACAAAAGGAACTATAACAGATTGTCCGGGAAGTGCAGGATGTCTCCACATCTCCCTAGTGAACAAGTTAGTGGGGTGCCTCTTGTGGCCGATGATTCCCCCCCGCCCGCCGCCCCCCGGCAAGCTCTGAACCACTTATCTGCCCCTCCTGGTCACTGGTTCATCATTTCATTGTGTCGGGTCTGCGGCCAGCGAGTCCAGCACTCCCTTTCTTTCCTGTGCCATTGTTTCTGGGTCAGGCTTAGACAGGGTCCCCCGCCTCCTCCTGTGGCGGCTTACCCGCTGCCAGCGTTCTCCCGGGTCTCTGCCCGCCTCGTCTTCCTTCTCAGACTCGTGTGGAGTATCAATGCCGAGGATTTTGCAGGCCTCTTGTAGCGATCGGACTTGGCGCAGTTTGTCGTCCCACCTAAAGATGATACGAAATGGGTGGCCCCACGAGTAGTTGATTCCCTGATTGCGGAGGTGCGTCGTGACGGGCCGGAAGGCCCTCCGCTTTTGCAGCGTGATCGCCGCCAGATCCTGATAGATGGCGATGTCATGGCCTCCATAGTGCAGAGGCTGCGACTCCCTGGCTTTCCTCATGATGTGCTCCTTCAGCTGGTAGTCCGGGAGGTAGGCCAGGATGTCGGGCGGAGGAGCATGGGCCCTCCTTGGCAAGCCCACCCTGTGGGCCCTGTCGATTTTAATGGGGAAATCGGTTGATTCCTGCAGGATGTGGCGGAAAAGCCCCTGTAGATATTGCGTGATGTCCGAACCTTCTTCTTGCCACGGAACACCCTTCACCCGTATATTATTTCTTCGGGAGCGATTTTCTAAGTCTTCAGAGTGGGCTTGGAGGTCTATTTGCTGACCCTGGAGCCGTAGCACTTCTTGCTTTAAGTGTTCTATTTCTTCCTCCCGTGAGTCCTCTTTGTCTTCCATCGAGGCCACCCTTTCCCCTATTGCGTCCAAGTCCCGGCGTACCTCTTTGACCTCGGTGGAGAGCTCTTGGCGGAGGGTCTGTATATCGTCTCGTAGGTTCGAGAACAGTTGAGTGAGGAAGGCGCGGGTTACCGGCTCCTCCGTATTTCCCGACTCTTGCCCCCCTGTCGTGGGTGATGGTGCCCGGCTATCTCCTCCAGCCGGCCCTGCGATCTTGGCGAACATGTCCTTGACGTTCCTGTCCTTCTTACCCCTGGTCGAGGACATGACCAGTTGATAACCAGTCTCTCTAGGCTGCAGCGTGCGATGACTGGCCAGGCCGCTATCCCGGGGCGTCTCTGCTCTCTCACGTCCGCAGCTGCGGTGTGTTGAACCGCCCTTTCTTTTGTCGAGCCTTGCCAGCAAGGGTCCTCAGTACTCCGGGCTCTGGGGCAGCCCTGTCCGCTACTTGATGGTGCGCCCTTCAATCCACCGGCAGCCCCAGGGGCGCCCCACCTCTCGTGCCCCTTAGGGAGCCTGTCCTTCCTCGTCAGCGTTGGCCCCTGTCGCCGATGTGGCTCCGGGCCGGGTGGGAGTCATGTAGTGGTGTCTCTATTCACCGCGGGCGGCGCCGGGTCCCCCACCTGGTCCTCTCTTACCTTCAGGGCGGGCCCTGGCACCAAGGTTCGCGCTGTCAGGCTTCAATCCCTTCTTCTCTCCCGCCAACGGGCACCCTGCTCCCTGTACGAGTACCTCTTCTGGACTGGCACCCCTTCCTCCGATGTCGGCCCAGCTCTCTGTCGGCGTGTCCTAGGCCTCCCGATCGTGCCCTCTGCGCCCTCTCCCACTTAGCTGCTGGTCGCGTTCCGTGGGGCCACTCTGCCTCTCAGGGCCGTTCCCTGTACGCGGCGGCGGGTCAGGGTCGGCGGCGGTCCGCGAAGTCCTCCGGAGCCCTCTCCGACCCAGATCTTCTCCTTCCGTGCCCCGGGACTCTAGGTGTGGCTCCCTCCTACCGGCAGTGGCTAGCTAGGGCCCGCGGGGCACAGGAAACAGGCCTGGGCCCGTTCTTCCGGCGTGGCAGAGTGTGGGGGCTCCGATCGAGGAGGTGCTCCCCCGCTTGCTCACCTCGTAGGCTGGTAGGCCACCCCCCACGGCTCCCACTTTCAACAGTTCTGGGCTGAGCCCGGTCCTCGTTCCGCTATTTCCGCTGCAGGCAGTGTGGCCAGCCTCGCTGCGGCTCGCCCCGGCTCTGCTCCGTCCCGGCGGCCCAGGCGCTCCTCCAGGTGTGCTTGGGGTCTTCGATCTCCGCCAGCCCGCCGTGCGCACCTCCGCTATACGCCTCTGCTTGAGGCCGCACTCTCCCCGGTACAGTCCAGCTGCAGCCTCCGTATTTGTTGCTGGGGTCGCCCGGGAGGGGGCTCCTCTCTCCGCCCGTACTGCAGTACGGCCCACCAGCTCTAGTTCCCCGCGGTGCCCCAGGCCACCGATCGCGCAGTCCACGGGCACCAGGCCTCCCCTCTGCGCCGCTTAGGTTGTTGCGGCCGCCATCTTGGCCCGCCGGGAGCCGCCGCCGTTCTCCGCACCACCGCTTTCCCGGAGCTTGAAACCCGCTGCCGGTCAACTCCCGGGGTTCGCGCTCTGCCTGCTCTGCCTGCTCTCCAAGTCAGGGGTCCGGCACTCCGATTTACTGCCGGGAAGACCACGGGCGGCCGACGGGAGCGGGGAAACGAACGGGACACGTCTTACCCGCTCGCCATCTTGGCCACGCCCCCCCTTTTTCCAATCTTGTGACCTAAATACTGAACTTCCTGTCTACAATATTGCAATTTGGATGGTGACACTTTATGTCCTCCTTCTGCTAAATGGTTCAGTAAAGCAATTGTGTCTGATACACATGCTTCTCGTGTTTTTGATGCCACCAGTAGGTCATCAATATACTGAACCAAAACAGAATTTCCAGGCATAACCAAAGTCTCCAAACATTTTTTCAAGATCTGATTAAAGATTGAAGGACTCTCTGTGTACCCTTGAGGAACTCGGCACCATGCCAAGACACGGTTTCCGAACCGGAAGGCAAATAAATATTGACTTTCCAGGTGCAAAGGAATGGAGAAAAATGCCTGACACAAATCAATGACAGTGTACCACTCAGCATCACAGGGAATTTGGTAAAGAATTACTGCTGGATTTGGCACTACTGGACAACAGGGCACTACAATTTTATTCACCTTTCTCAGGTCTTGAACTATTCTATATTTTCCATTAGGCTTTTTAATTCCAATAATGGGTGAGTTACAGGGGCTGCTCATTATTTCTTTTAGAATCCCCTGTTCAATCATTTGGTCAATCACAGGCGTGACTCCAGCAATTACTTCTGGACTCATTTTGTATTGTGGGGTATTGGGGTATACAGCACCATCCTTTACTGTAATCTGAATTGGATCTACATTCTTCATTAACCCAATCTCTTTTCCTGAGAAATCCCACACATCTGATCTCACTGTACTTTTTAACTCTTCAGGCAAATCTTCATCAGTGAGCAGTGAATATAACTCACTTCTGACTCTCGTTGGGCCATCATGACTTTGTATTCAACATCCTCATCAGGTGTCATAAATGCAACACCATCGGATGTACAATAAATAGTGCAATTCATTTTGCACAACAAATCTCTGTCCAGGAGATTAACAGGACTGGTATCACATACCAAAAACCGATGCATGTCTTTGAAGTTTCCAATATGAACTTCTATCGGGGCTGTGACAGGAGTTCTGATATGTTTATTTGCAACGCCTACAACTTGGATAGTTTCTCCCGAGAGGGGTAGGTTTGGAATTTCTGCTGCTCTCACAGTAGAACGGGTAGCACCAGTGTCCAACAAGAAGGTGATATCTTTACCTTCTACCTTTCCATCAATAAATGGACCTGACTGATCTACCGCTAAAGATGCGCCAAGTACGCACTCTTCCTCCCCCCTTAGGCACCGTCATTGAGATGAATCCAAATCACTCTCATTGCAACGCTCCAAATACTGAGAAACTAGTGGATTCTTACCAAACTGCTCTTCTCCTCGGAATCCAGAACTTGCACTGTACATCTGCATATGAGCATTCACATTACAGGGTATAGGAGGTTGTGGCACCTGTAACTGTGGAGTAACTACCTGCTGCTGCTTCTGTTGATTCCCAACCACCTCATTCTGCATCTGTGGATTTAAATTTTGATTTATTTCATTACCCTTTTGTCCAGATCTACACTCGTTCTTCCAATGTCGAAACTTTCCGCACGCATGACAAGGAAATTTCTTTTAGCTTCTTCCTTACTCATTTTAAATTTCCCCTACCTCCACTGTTTACCTGACCAACCTGATTCTGACTTTGTTGCACATTACTATTTTCCTGTTGCTGTTCTGCCATCTTTACTTGTCCCACATCATTTTCTCCTTTAACTTTTTAAGCTTTGAATCAATATCATCACTACAATATTTTGCATACCTCAAAATTTCGTCTATTGACTTACTTTGCCAGCAGAACATTGTCTGCTGTATCATTGCACTAATTTCTGGTTTCAATCCATATACAAATCGATACACAAAATGCCCCATATCTTTATCTCCAATATTTTCAAACCCACTGTACTGCTTAAACACCTGAAGCAATCTCTCATAATATGCGTGAACTGATTCTTTAGGCTCTTGGGTCGTCCTGTCAATCTTAACCCAATCCGTTTCTTTAGGGGAAATCTTCCCTTTCAAGAAAGTAATGACCTGATGGTACTTCTTCATCACCTCTTCAGATGGTGCACCTGTTTTTGCATCCCTGGGATATTCATCTTTCGGCCAATCAACAGTAATTTTACATTCTGTCCACAAATCAGCCGGAACTACTATTTCAAAAAGACCATCTAAATCTTTCAACAACACTTTTGAAACTTTTACAAATCTGTCCACTTTATACCATTCAACAGGCTCTTCTCGTAACCTGGGAAAATCATTTGTGAATGACAATATATCCTGTCCAGTCCAAGGTACATGAACATATCCACCACCTGGAACCTCTCTCATGGGGCATGCCCTTTCAACTTGCTCGGTTTCCTTTAACGGAAACATGGAAGTTCCTTTACCAGTAGTCTCTTCTTTCTTTTTCATCCATTTACTCCTCCATCGTTCTACAGTTCCCCATTTCTTCAACATATTAATTAATTCCTTTATCTGCAATCTTCTTCCTGACGTATTTAAACTCTCTAAATCCTTGTCAGTAAATGCCATTCTGTCCGATTTCTGCAACACTTTCGACTTTTCTATATCTACACCGAACTCACTAGCAACTTCCGATAGTTTTTCATGAAAATTCTTCGCTCTCCAAGTAATACTTTTACACAAAAACAGTAACTCTTCATCACTGTATGTCCATAGTCTATCTGGATTTACCGTTCCAATAATCATCTCCTCCAAATCTACTTTCAATTGGCTTACATTTAAACTCTGTGGTTGAGCTTTTGGCTTGCTCATTTCCTTTATCCAATTAGTTAATTCTTCTGGAGAGGGACCTGCTGAATTCCCTGCTATTGGAGTAAAATTTGGCCCTATTCTTCTTGGGTCTAATTGAATGCTTCTCCTCGGGGTTTCTGTTAATAAGTCACCAACCGGTAGGTCTAACAGTGTGTTATTTTGGTCATCTTGTCTATTTTCATTTGTTACTGACACTACTTCACTTCTTACACCACTTCTTGGAACTGACAATGTGTGCACTTTTGGCAAAGTCGATTTTTCTCCAAATAATGGAACCACTGGACCAATTGTCACTGGCACCGTTAAAGTTTCTGCATTCAAATTTAACTGACTTATTTTCTGTACCTGTTACATTCTGGCTTTATTTAACAAACTCACTTCATTTTCTCGCACTATTCTAGCTATTTCGGTAACTTGGGGAGTCAATGGAGTTACCATTTGTGGGGCACATGGAATCACCTCCTCTGAGTTTTCTTCATATGGCGGAGGTCTTTTAGTCATCATATCTTCTAATAATTCATCATCAGATTCATCCAAACCTTCTCCAGACATTTCTATATTTTTCTTTTTCTCCTTACACTTAGTACCTGTCTGATTCCCTACTGTCAAAACTGGATATAAACCCTCGGTCACTACAGCTCTTCTCCATCTTTTCATTTGATCTTCTCGCCTCTCAAATGGATATCTAGGCAAAAAGCCTCTGAATCTTCTACCACTTCAATCCTTTTCTCGCTCATAAGCTTCTACTTCCCATTCTTCCAACGCTTCATACTGAGTAAGTCTCGGATTTGGCTCTAGCGAGTTCATCCTAGCTCTCAAGTTCTGTAAAATCCTTACATTGAATGTACCAAACTCAGGGAAAGCTAACATCCCATCATCCTTCGTATATTTCATCCAGATTTCTAACCAAACACACGTATGGTACCCTCGCTCCATCATCATGTAAGAGGCAGGCGTTTTTGGAGGTGGAATTGGAATTCCCTCTCGTCACTGTTTGTCTTTCTTGAATAAATTCCTTATTGTTTTTATCAAACCCACCTTCAGACTTTTCTATTAGTATTTCTCAACAGACAAAATAACAAAACCTCTCCGTAATTCTCCTTTCCCTATTTGCTAAATTCCGTCCTATACCAGCGCAACTCACACCAACCAACGAATCACAGCTCACTTCGTAGCTACAGCCTTATCCAATGTCAACACGACTCACACTAACTAACCAATCAGAGCTATGTACACACCCACTGTCTGACCAATGCCAGCTCGGCCTCTTGTGACGTCAGTTTTTACTCCTTCTACTGACCCTCCCTTTAAAATCTGCTCTCGATACACGCCCGCTGCTTTGCCCAATACCAGTGCGGCACTATGTGACGTCAGTATCACTCCTTCTACAGACCCCTCCTTCACAAAATCTTACGACAATATTTTTCTGAGTTTTTCTTAGTTCAAAAATCTGTTAGTGACAACATAAAAGACAATGCTACTTTGTCTGCTCCGCTAAATAAAGAGATAGTCTTCACTTTCTCAAGAGATCCTTACACTATAAGTAATAATAACGTCCAGCGTTATCTCACTTCTCTAACAAGCTCCGGGGAGACCTGTTACTCTAGGGATAAAGCCGAGGTTTCACAAGAGGACTTTTTGGCATAAAAAGGTGTCCTGTTACTCCTCTCGGGGATACTGCCAGAGTTTCAAAAGTGGACCCTTCGCTATTTCAGACACTCTACTTACATATGAATTTTACCTAATTATAACTCTGACAGCCCTACGTAGCTTTTCAGTATTATTTCAACTCTTCTTCTGCCTACTTCCAGCTAATTCCTTCCCGGGATTCCTCAGGCACCTCCGCACCTGTACTTCTAGACAACGTAAAACAAGACACTAACTCTTCATGTTAAGACATATAATCAATATTCAATAACCATTACTGTTAGAAATGGGATCTCTGGTTGGCTAAGGCTTCCGCCACAGCCAGGCAGAGACCACCACTCTAGTCAGGGCGAGGGAGTTACACGCCAAAGATAACCCCTGCTCACCCCCTTGGTAGCTTGGCACGAGCAGTCAGGCCTATCCCGGAGGCAATGTGTAAAGCGTTTGCGCAACACACACACACACACAGCAGCAACACACTAGGCACACCACAAAAGAAACTCCACACAAGGTTATATAAAAATAGCCTTTGTATTGTCATAAAACACATTAGAATAGTAATCACATAAAATACACTGTGCCAACTGGCACTGGGCAATATTTACAGGGGATTATATACACATGACAGGGCCACGTGGGCCACTGTCAGAACCATCACAAATCACCAATTGTAAATGTAACACAGATAGTAAATGTAGCGCACAACCAGTAACTACTGGTAAAGTTAGGAACTTAGCATGAGATCCTGCAATGTAAAACAGAGGATGCATAAATCACCTAGCGCATGAGTCACCTTAGGCATAAAACTAGCATGAACACAGTGTACCCCAATCGGGGGCGCACACACTGAAACTGGCCCTAGGCCAACTGGCCTCTCTCGCAGGGGCTCAAATGCCCAATGTCCAGAATGTCCGGGCTGGCTGCACATGCAGCGAAGTAAGAGTGCGCAATTTCACAACCTAAACGTGGCAGCTGCCCACTACTTGCTGGGCAGCTGTAAAAATGAGCCTGGGCACTAGCGTGCCTCCTGAGCCCCTCTCTGGGACTCTAAATGAAACTGTCCCCCAAGGTTGCAGCTGTCCGCTAACTCTCGCGGGGCAGCTGGGATCAGGACTGGCACTAACTGTGCCTCCTTGGCTCCCTTCGCCGGAGCACCAATGCGGGGCTTAGACTCAGCCCCCAACGTTGGAAAAATAGCACTGGCCCTCCACGGGCCGTCGGAGCCCCTCTCTGGGACTCCCAGACAAAAAGTGCCCCCTTGATGCAGCTGCCCGCAACTGCGGTGCAGCTGTGAACCTGACTTGGGCACCACTGTGCCTCAGGGAACAACGACCACTGCGCAATGGAGGGGGGGCAAGCACCAAAAATGTGCCTCGATCCACCCCCTAACAACAGGACTACAGCCCCACTCACCGGGGCTCTGCAGGACTCCTCCGGACTCTGCAGACACACGTGGGGCTCTCCTCGTGGTTACGGGAGCCCTGCCACCAGTCAGGCTGCTTTTCCCCTCTCGGCGCCACTCACCCGAGTTCTGCAGGACTCCTCCTCCTGGGACCTCTCGGGGCCCCTACTGATGCTGCTTCTGGCACCAGGAAAGCTTTGTGGACCCCACGAGGCTCCGGACTCTGCAGCCACACGCGGGACTCTCACCGGCACGGGAGCCCCGCCTCCAGACAGGCTGCTTCCTGACTCCGGGACGTACGGCAACTTCCTGCCTCCGGCCGCGCTGCAATTGGCAGCCTCCTGCCGGCCGGCCGGTCACTTCCGCTTCCTATCACCGCCCAAGGTCAGGCAAGACGCCGGTCTTCCTGCTCGGGCCGCTGCGGTGATTTCTTTTCTCCTCACAAGTGTGGCAATGCGGGGTAGGCTCCCGCTAAAGGAGATGAACAGGCGGGGTGGGCACCTGCGAATTAAATACCAATGCGGGGTGGGCACCCGCCAGAGAGGCACAAATGCGGGGTGGGCTCCCGCAAGACCTCAGCAATGCGGGGGAATCCCTACGTCGGGATTCCCCTTTTAAAAATGATCGCAGCTCCGTGCTGCAACTAAAATTAGAAGCGCTGGTCCTACGCTGCAGAGGGCAAAGCGCTCTTCAAACCTGAAAGCCAAGCGCTCCCAAGGCGCTAGAGCCAAAGTCCAGGGACAAAACGAAGCACTCTTTCCCCAGAATCAAAGCAAGGTCCAGGGGGCACAAGGATGGGCTCAGGCAGGCCAGCACACAGGGCCCTCCAGCAGGGAGGCAGTCCCTTGTGGCGGTTCCTCCTGGAGCCCAGCAGCAGCAGCCCCCAGCGTCAGGACCAGCACAGCAGAGCACAATTTCATGGGGTCACAGCCCCTTCTTTTATACACCCTTTTCCTTTGTGACACAGCACAGGGCTGGGGGAAAAACCAGATGCAACTGGTTTGGGGGAGCTTTGGAGCACTTTGTTTTGCCCAAGCTCCTCTTTCCTTTCAGAGGGTAGGCTAGGGACATCAGACGCACCACAGGGGGCGGAGCCAGCATTGGGGAGGGAAGGCACAACCCTATTCAGGTCCCAGGTGCAACTCCTCCCTCCCATCTAGATGCAGATCTCTCTATTCAGCCCTGCGCTGACTCACCCTGCCCCTCCTGGAGCCACACACACCTCCCAGCCCGTCACTCACAAGCCAGACATGCAATTCACATCAGGCAGGCAGACACAGAGCACACATAAATGCCAACTTCTAAAAGTGGCATTTCTACACCAGTCATAATAAATCTGCGCACACCATTGCGCAGCATTTATTCACACAAATTCATACATACCAGACTTGACCACACTGTTCCTCTCATACCAGGAATTACCATGGACACAATTATCCCCCATGCATTCCTATGGGAGGGTAGGCCAATATTACCACAAGTACACCGAGAACGCACGCACTTTCCACTGGACCACAGTGCGAAAGTGCCAAGAGGCCTAAAATCACCAACACTACACAGGGAAAAGGCTAAGAGACAGGCAAAAAGTTCAGGGGTGAACCTGCCAAAAAGGCCAAGTCCAACAATTACCAAACTAATCAATAATTTACCCGTCCTCTGCTGCCAAGAAACTGATCCAGCGCAAACCCAAATAAATTGATCAGGGATAAATATTCAATAAATCACGTACTTTGGCCCATACTCATTCACCCAAATCCCTGATGCGCTGGGGTCAAGTTTGTTAACTTTGCCTCAATTTTACTCTTGTTATTCAGGTAAAAACTTTAAACATACTATATATTTACGTATCAGAACAAATAATAATTGACTTTTCATCTATTTGGTCGATGGACCAATTAGTTGAAGAGTTGATGGCAATGGAAATTCTAAAGGAAACATTTAATCAATAAACTGACTAAATAACCACAGACTCTCGATGAGATTTATTAAATTTTATCTAGTAATAATAAATGCTCATATCGATCACTTCATAAATTCAAATACTGGAAACCTCATGAGAGAGAGCAAAATCCAATCAGCAATAACGGAACTATCATTTCAAATATACGTTTGCAAGGAGTGGACAGATGAAGAGACATTAGATACAAGTAAAATTATATCGATTTAACTAACAAATCGGAGGGATAGAGGAAAAGACAGAAGGTACAGAGACAAGAAATACGACTGCAAAAATAATTCTCTGCAATGCTAATTTAGATCAAATACAAACCCAAAGGATCTGTAAGGGGAAAAACTACCACCCAGGCCTAGGTAGTAGTGGGGGACCCCTGGACCAAGAGTCAGGGATCAAAGACTCGGAAATCAGGACAGGGACAGGACAGGAACAGCTAGGCCTCTCTGCAACCCGACGAACAGCGGCGCACCCCTCACTCGAACACCTTCAGCCTAAGCGACCTAAACCACACCCCTAAAGCACCTATTCTTATACTCTAAAAATACATGTCCATCCCACACTGGTTGCTAAATTCACAATTTCTAGCTAAGAAATTGGTTGAGTTCTGGGGACGGTATGTCATCCCACAGTGAAATCATTCTACTCTTGACTACACCATTGTTCTAAACATTTTTTTACATAGTCATCAATACCTCTTCTCTCTCATGAGTACACATGTAACAATTTATTGTACATTTTAATAAATTCAACAACTTTGGGTTCCGTTCCCACGTTGACTCTGGTGTTGGCCGCTTGTCAGTATTCTGTCCTTCACCAGGTCACGCTTTTTTTTCCAGCTTTGCACAGCAGTTCAGTCATGCAGTCACATGGTTCCCGCTCGCTCCCAACCTCACCCGCCCTTTGTGAGGATAATTTAACAAAATGGAGGATTCGTCCATTACTAAAAGAACGGAAAACAAACATTTATTAATTATGTGATAATATATTTTCACTGTTTACCCCCCCCCAATCTTAACTCTTCTTCATGTTAATGGTTAGCCTAGCATAGCATAAGCAGAAAAGCGGCGTTATTATTAGGATAAAGCAATACACGTCATGCTTTTTACTACATACACATGCGGCCTTGCCATGCAAACCTTCTTAATTCATTCTATACACAAGATTATTACGTTTCCGGTTATTTACGCATTAATTTTGGTTAGTTCATGCATTTTGCAAAGCAAACTTCCCACGTGTAGTGTAATTGTGCACATTAATCATTCTAACACTACTTAATGTTAGTACGTATTATAGGGGTGTTCAATTGAGCAGGTTTCTTTCGCGAAATCCTGCTCCATCACAACATTCTGTTACAACTTTAAACAAGCATTTGCAATGTAATCGGTCTCGCATTGGTGAAAGTTAGAGCTATTGGCGTTGTAATTGAGAAAGTTTTTTACTTTTGTTTTGTGGTTTGCAAGCATTTAACATAGCTGGGCAAGCTACTTAACGCCTCCAAGACATTAAAACCAACTCGACGATAACTACAACAATCCGTTTCTGTGTACGATGCAGAACATGAGCCAGAACTCCTACAGCTTGTTTTTCTCTGTGCCGCATCCCCTGGAGCTTTTTTTATTGCAATTGAAAAGGATGATATTACCCTTTTCGGTATCCAAAAACAGTTATTCTAAGGTTTATAATGTATTCTATTGATGTAAGTTAAATAAAATATGGGTAATATTTCCAAACAGGTAATCACTACTGTGTTATAAATAAAAGAATATCTGTACCAGTTGAAAGGAAACAATATCCCTCTGTAGTTGAGGCATCACTTCCCTGATGGCATCGGATTAGTGACTTATTCAAAGCTCTCAAGAGTGGTAAACTGACAGTATAAAACAGGTGTGAGTTCAGCCTCCAGGCTGCGATGCCAACCAGCCCTTCCTACAGCTGAGCAGCCCGGGGTAGAAAGCAGTTTTCATTAGTTTATGCCGTTAACGTGGAAACTGACGCAGGGCAAGAGTGGCCATGTAATGGATGTGAATGAACTCGTCGAGGCGACCATGTTGTAAGGGACCACTACCCTGTTCAATTCATAGGTGGCTTAACATTTGGAAAGACAGCAGGGAAGAATTTATAATATTTGTGAATACACACTTAAAAGGATCAATTCTGAAGGTTTTTAACACATTTCTATTCGGTGTATGGACTGTAAACCAGTTCGGTGGTAATAATATTTGGCAAATAGTGTAATATTACATTATTATAAAACAGCATACACATGAGCACCTGTTATACAGAGTGTTTTGTTCTTTGCGATACCCCGTCTTCATAACGAGTGTTAGACCTGGTATTATTGGCGTGGGTTCCCCCTGTATTTTTTGCCTTTGCCTCCTATGTTTTTACTGTGTGTTGGACTTCGTTTTTGCTGGTCTAGATGCTTTGGGCACTTTGCCACTGCTGTTCAGTGCCAAAGTGCAAGTGCTCCCTCTGTAAATTGTTGTTATGGATTGGTGATCATTCCATGATTGGCATATTTGATTTAATGGTAAGTCCCTAGTACAGTGCACTGTGTGTGCCCAGGGCCGGTAAATCAAATGCTGCTACTGGGCCTGCAGCACTGATTGTGCCACCCACATAAGCAGCCTGTAAATGTAACTCAGACCTGCCACTGCAGTGTCTGTGCGCAGTTTGATACTGCCATGTCGACCTGGCAAGCGCACTCACTTGCCAGGCCCTAACCTTCCTCTTTCTTACATGTGAGTCACCCCTAAGGTAGGCCCAAGGTACCCCTGAGGGCAGGGTGCAGTGTATGTTAAAGGTAGGACATGCCCTGATGTGTGTGGCATGTCCTGATAGTGAAATACTGTCAATTTAGTTTTTCACTATTGAAAGGCTATCTGTCCCATAGGATAGAATGGGAGTTTATTTATAACATCTTATAAACATAACTTCCAATTGGGACAAGATAGGAAGATAAAATTTAGTATGCCTGAACTCAGAATATAAAGATGCATCTTTTAGTAAGGATGATTTGTACATTCTAGGTTTGTAAATACCACTTTTAGAAAGTAGGTATTTTCTTGCTTAGCCATCCTGTGTGCCTCTGCTAGGTTTGTGTATTGACTGTCTGACTTTGGAGTGACAGGGGCTGGGGATGTGCATTCTGTTCAGACAGCCACTGGGGAGGGGGGGGGGGGGTGAGGTGTGTCCCGCATTTCCAGGGTGAATCAGAGCTGGGCTGAATAGACCTGGGCTGCATTTAGAGTAGAGGGAAGAGATTTCCTTGCACCTGAATAGGCCTGGTCTGCCCTAGACAATGCTGTCTCCACCTCCTGCTAGGAAGCTGCACCAGAGAGGACATAACTGGTTTTGGCTGGGCAAAGAGCTTCTCTGCCACCAGAGAACAAAGGATTTTGTGCTATAAAAAGAAGTGGGGCCTAGACCCTTGAACTTTAGATTACTTCTGGGATTCAAGAGAAACCTTTGCCAAAGAGAAGAGTTGGAGAAACTGAGGAGAAGTACTGCCCCTTTGCTGTGTGCTGTCTGGGGTTGGCCTGCAGTGGCTGTTTCTGCCAAGAAAAGAACAAGGACTTTGCTATGTGCTGTGTCTCCATCTTGAGGAAGATCTCTAAGGGCTTGAAGTAGAGCTTGCCTCCTGTTCTGAAGTCTCAGGGACACAAAGGCTTCACCCCCAGTCCTCCCTGAACTTCTTTGCTGGGAGTTCTGACCTGCCAAGAGGTGCCTGCCAGGGTTCTGGGCCTCTGGAGGTTGTTTCTGGGGCTGGGAACTTCAGAAGAGTAAAGAATTGTGAAAATCGACGCATCACCTGGTTCCGACGCATTGCAGCTGTGCAAGAGAAATTACGGACGCATCCCTGCAGCCAAAGAATCGACGCAGCGCCTGCCGTGCGTCGAGTTCTGTGCGCTGATCTCTGACATCTGTCTTGCTTCGCCCTAAAAAAATACCACTTCCACATGATGGCCCAAACACGATGAAGCAGGAGACATATAACACAACAACACCTAGAAAGGGTTTTCACTTTATAAAATGAAGCACATCTAAGACTCTCTTTTTAGAATAAGGCTTGGGGTTTTATTTATGCAATGCTCTCTAACAGAAAGGCTTTCCCAGATGCAACATTCAAATATATATAGAGATATACATTTATATGCAAGCAATAATAACACACTTGGCAAATGTAACTGTTGAATGCATGAATAATAATAATGAATAAACAAGCGGCAAATAATACTGGACGTCCTGCAAGAAATCAGAAAGATATATACACTAAATACATCAAATGATCACTTTGGATGTGCCCTCTGACTCACTCACAAATCACAAAGAAAACACCTCAAATGACCACAGCCACTGGAAATTCCACAAACAGCCACGCATCACAATGGCACTAGTCAGAAACAAATCACCTCATCGGTCGCTCACTCGACACCCTTGCCAACTTAAGTCAAGAATTACTTTATTGCGGTTCACAAAACCATAAACGTTTGACAGAATAAAACTTTACAATTGACATTTTTTAAAACGATCATGATAAAAAGATAAAAAGTCAGTTCATAAAATTTTACCATTAAAAAGGTTCATTAGTGAGAATAAAACATTTAGTACGCCATACTGTTCCATAAGTCAGACCAAATTCCAGTGATGTAGAAATTAACTAAACCAAAAATCGCATCATTCTTGTTCGGCCTCTAAAGCTCATAGCGCTTTCTAATAGCCATCGACACTTTGATATAGTTGGAGACCGCAGAGCAAATAACAGGATTGGCCAATGTATACAGATAAATAAAACCATCAATATATGTACAAGAGCGAATCTTTGTTAATAATGCTGCTAAAAATTTGCTCCACGCTTCCTTATATAAAGTGCAAAATAAAATAAAGGGCATGGTGCTCTGGCTGGCCAAATTATCGCACAGGCATGGCATAAGCTTGTCAGCCCACCCTATTGGACGCGAAAAGGCCACTAAAAAGTGTAAAGTGCGTAAGCGAAATCTGGTTAAGAGAAATCTGGCCTGAACATTAGTGGTAAAAGTTAAATAATATTGCTGTAACATGGGAAAGGAACATGAAGGGCCCATCTCCTCTTGTTGGAAATAGCGCATGGCAGCCTTGGAGTGGTATGCCTCTTTAATAATAGCTTTTGCGTTTGAGGGAAGGGTTTCTGGATTATGATAAAAGTGCCCCAGTCCTATCGCTAAATATTTATCTCTCACAAATTGGAGCCAAGGAATTGTTAGGGCCCTATCCAGGTTAATACAATCTTTGATTACTTGGATATGCACTCTGACTCACTCACACATCACAAAGACAACACCTCAAATGACCACAGCCACTGGAAACTGCACAAACAGCCACGCATCACAATGGCACTAGTCAGAAACAAATCACCTCATCGGTCGTTCACTCGACATCCTTGCCAAATCAAGCTGGAGGAGCCCGTTGACAGCTAAGCATGGACTCGCGACCGGCACTCAGGTTCCGTTCATTTGTGATGACACGTCTGCCCCACAAATGAGCTCCTAAGCTGCCTGCCAAGACCCTCCGCCTTTATAGTCTCAAAACACACTAGAAGGTTCGAGAGTCTTTCCTTTCGCGCCAAGGAAACTTACTGGAATTGGTCACCTTCTGTGCAAGCATTCCAAGGCAAAAGGAGTTCCCACGTTCCCTCTGCATTCCCACATGTTCCAGCCTTCATCTTAACGAAGTTTGCGAAAGCCTTCGAGGGTACATTCAACAAGCTCTTCTCCAAAAACAAAACAACCTTGAACAAGGATAAACAGCTTGAGCATTCTGGGGGCCTGCCTTTGCGCGCAAAAAAGCTCAAGCAAGGCAGAGTCAGAATTCAGGTTGACATGTGGCCATGTCAAAGCCAATAGTAAGAACTTCATAATACTTCCCAATGTACAACACAATGCACATTTGTGCACCACTTCCTATAGCATCACATACTTCATCTCTCAATGTACAACACAATGCACATTTGTGCACCACTGCCTATAGCATCACATACTTCATCTCTCAATGTACAACACAATGCACATTTGTGCACCACTGCTCATAACACTGCACTTCGGGACAAAAAAGTACATTCCACACCTCTCTCTCTTACTTTCAAATACACATCCCACACGTTCTGTTCTTGGCAAGCTGTTCTACTCTGTGACAGCTCTCATTTTAAAACTACGAGAAGAAATCTTCAAGAGAAACAAGGCATATGCAGGACGTACATTCAGGCTAGGATAAAGTAAAACACAAAAAGTCAATTAAAAGGATGATAGTCAAAGGTCATCATGTGGTGTCAAACCATAAGAGTGCCTCTAGCACTACAGACGTCTGAGATCACCGCACCAACTCTGATGCAGGCCCTGCTGTGTAAGAACCGACGCATCGGGGGGGGACATGACTGGAGTCGTCGCAGCGCATCCCGGATCATCACGCATCACATCGTCCCGGATCGTCACGCCTCACAGTGCCAGGTCTATCGCATCGTTGGAGGACGCAGTAAGAAACCAACGCATCACCTCCCCACACAGTAAGAAACCAAGGCATCACCTCCTCTCCAGTAAGGAACCGAGGCATCACCTCCCCTGCGCAGCAGTAAGGAACCGATGCATCACCTCCCCTGGACCAAGGAACAGACGTATCCCTTCCCTATGACCCTTTTTGCTTGTGTTTTTGACGC
Organism: Calotriton arnoldi; assembly: GCA_963921515.1. Taxonomy (NCBI): domain Eukaryota; kingdom Metazoa; phylum Chordata; class Amphibia; order Caudata; family Salamandridae; genus Calotriton; species Calotriton arnoldi. The sequence continues at coordinate 82,381 of CAWUFW010018067.1, forward strand.
ATCCCAAGGTACTTTGTGTTGAAAGTGTTGCATCCACCATTTTCTATGGACAGAACTGTTTCTACCTTTTTAAAAGTCCTATTTCGATTACTGTATTGTGGATTTTTGTCGTTTTGGTCTTGTTTGGTTTAGATAAAGATTACTTATTTTTCTACACTGGTGTGGTGTCCATTTGTAGTGTTTTCACTGTATTACTGTATGTGTGCACAAATGCTTTACACACTGCCTCTGAGATAAGCTGTCTACTCGTGCCAAGCTACCAAGGGGGTGAGCAGGGGTTATTTTAGAAGTGTATCCCCCTTCCCCTGACTAGGAAGAAGAGTCCCTAATTGCACAAAGGTGCAAACCGTTGCCAACTAGAGACCCCCATTTCTAACAATGAGGCATGGTGAGACTGTGGAGGGTCATTGCCATTTCCCGGTCTTTTCTCTCGTGTTTCAGCAAAAAAGGAGGGTGTTTTTGACACGTGACACTAAGGTGAGCTGGCGGCTTCAGAAGGAAACAAATACGTGACTCGGCCGCCCATGTTTGAGTGAAAGTGCGATGTGACGACCATCTTACAGTGGCCCCTCCGTTAAGAAGCCACACGCTGCAAACACAGCCAGGCAGTCCACAATTTCTAGAAAACGAAACCTCTCCAGTAGCAATACCAAAATGTTGAAACCAAGTAGGAAAAGCGAGGGAAGCGTGTTATATAAATTCTTTAATACTTTAAAACGCAATTTTGTAGAAACCTACCTTGATACTCGGCAATAGCTTCTCCCCTGTTAAGGTCAAACCTGCTCCTAGATTGAGAGCTGTTTCTTACGTGCAGTCTCATTGCCAATGAAACATTCCTTTTCAGGTCAAGCCTGGGCAGCGCATGCGCTGCTCTGTGAGGCATGCTGTATTAAGGTATGGAATAAAAGCTCCGCCCATTTCCTGCCCATTTTTTCAATTGGCTCCTGTTACAGGCCTTTCAAAATCGTTGCTTTTCATTCGTGAATAGGCTTACTAGTCTCTCCTTGGTACCGCCTTGTCTGCATTTGTAACCTCCCATAACGACTGGACTTTTTACTTGTGGTGTTACACGGTCTGCTTTATCTAGTCGGTGAGTACTATGTCCTTTATGGGTCTTTCGTTATTCCACCCACGATGTCGCAGCACGCCGCCCGCTTTTACATTGTTATTATTAATGTATTTATTTTTTAATTTGCAGCGCAGTCCGCTTTCACTTTAACGGCGGCGCTTCTTTATTCATTTAATTTGCAGCGCGGTCCGCTTTCACTTTAGCAGCCGTTTTTCTTTATTTAATTAATTTGCAGCGCAGTCCGCTTTCACTTTAGTGGCCGCACTACAGAAACTTGCTTTCTTTTTTTTTTTTAAGTGAAAGCGCCCCATACCTCGCTTTCACTTTAATGTTGGCCGCGACCCTTTCTTTAGACGCTACTCACTGTAACCTGAATACGGAGAGTTTGAGCTATCGGCATTAGAAATGACAATGCCTTTTATATATGTGCTGCTTTTAAAAACACATAAATAAAAGGCATTGTCATTTACAACGGCAATAGCTTAAACTCTTGCAAATGCGAGACCAATTGCATTGGAAATGCTTGTTTAATATAGCCGAAGATGTAAAGGACTCGAGAAGCAAAATGTACCAACATTGATCGAGAAGAAGGGCCAATCTGGCAGGTATGCTTTACTGCACCGCCTCTCGCGGGCCTTCGCACTCATGTAAATCATTGCTACTTGCCTCAAGTGAATAAATATGGCATTCAAGCCTGTCTGTCTAAGGGATCTAGGGTGGGTGGCATCTGTTGTTGGCCTCTTTTCTTAAAACAGGCAACTGTTCCTTGACAGTGGTCGAAGTGCATTAAATAAAAAAAGTCCCCTGGCGTAAGAGCAGCACTTTTGAGGCAAACAAAGGGAGACTTCAACATGGATCTCCAGAGTCAAAGGATGTGGCGCAGCAGTCAGAGCTGCCGACCCGGGAGCTGGGAATCCGTGTTCGAGCCTTAGCGTCGGCTCCACATCCTGTGAGTCTGGGCAAATCACTTAATCTTCCCCCTGCCCCCACTAAAATGTACTAATTTAAAAGTTAAAATTAAAAAAGCAGGGATGTCAGAGGGGTGGTGGGGGCGTGCAAGCAGTGTTGTGGGGGGGAGAGGTGAGAGGGCGGACGGCACAGATGGGTAGACAAATGAAGCTGCTCAAGCGAAGAAAACAGAACACTTAAGCAGAGGCAGGCCAACACAAAAAGACTGCTCTCATAGCTCTCTAAGTAAACTGACAAGTAAGAGCACCTGGTAACATGGGCAGTCCTCATGGGAGGATACAAAAGTCCCAAAGGAGGGACTCCTAAGTGTATTACCCAAACCAAAGCCAGCATTTCCAAAGGACAGAAATGGGAACCAATTAAAAAGATGGGTGGTCCTCCAAGCCTATCATCTGAATACAGCATGTCTCGAAGCACTGCACATGCGCTGCCTAGGCTAGACCTGAAAACATCGACACGCGGCATGACTTGGATGGAGTATCGCATGGCAGCCTAGCTACGTCTCTCCTCTCGGCACGGAGGACAGTGCCACGGGTTCAGACACTTTGGAGTCCGTAGAATGTTTGAAAATGACTGATTACAACGTCCAAAGATAAAGAGAAACGACCTACAAGGTTCGTGAACTGGCAAGTCTACACACGTGAAGTAAAACTCAAGCAAACTCTCACCGCCGCAGTGCCCGATGACTCAAAATAGAGGCCGACAAGATGACTCAGAACCCTAACAAATACCGCAACACACAATAATCTGGGCATGTAGGTCACTGCACACTCTGGGGGCATTCTCTATCAGAAACAGGTGCCACTCTTCTCATACTAGCGCTTTATTGCAACCACTATTGGCGAATTCATGCACGCTGATCACAAGCGCTCTCCCTAACCTCAAAATGGCGGCTCGCCGCGATCAGTAAAGCCTCAATTATTGATCCTTGCAATCGCCAAGGGCAATAGATCTCTGTCATGATCATTAGATCTACGCCGCTCTTCACCACTGATTGTGTTCTGTGCCACTTGACGAATTCCCTCTTCACCATGGATGATTGAATTTGAAGGCTTACTAACATGCATTCCCCAATGGAGTCATATGGAGAAACACGCTAGTGCAATTCAGAAGCGGCGCAACTCGGCCAAACGCCTTAGACTTGCAGGGGTACTATTGAGTTTCCTGTGTTTTTAATAACCATACTGGCTTATTCTCCACCAGCAGTATCACTGGGGTAAAAATCTCTAGTCATATTAGCCAAGTGAGACCATTACCCTAAGAGAATCTCACAAGACTACACACTTCTCTTATCTGTTTCAAAGAAAAATCTTAAGGATCATCTGCATATTGACCAACAGATAACTTAGGGGGTCCCCGGAGGTGAATTGGGGAGGTAACCCCTGAGCCTTTGATAAGCTGATATAACGGTGCCTTGTTCTCTGCCTTGTTCTGCCTCTAACATGCTGTTACATCATCTACGTAATACTGCACATGTGTGTAACCTAGCCACAAAGTATAAATACTGTCCTCCCATACATATAGGCACGCAACCACAGTTGTAGTATCATGCTACTATTTAAAGAAACACATCAACAAGAATACACCTCTTGATATACCAATCACCATCTTCCAGCTCCACTAAAATGGCAGATAAGGAATCTAAACCCCATTTTAAATGTTCAATAGCCGAACCACCTTTACCGGACTCATCTATTAAAAACAAATCGGATATTAACAGCACTGTGGACATGATAATGAAAAAGCTAGCGGATGTTAATGACCTTGTAAAATCAACGAAGCAAAACACGGACTCAATACATCTTGAGATGACTGCAATAAGACGCTCGAACTGCTGCTGCTGGGCAGAATAATTCAACTTGAGGGTGACGAGACTGTTATTTTGCCTGTTCTGCCATCTGCTATCCCTGGGCTGCATTCTTTTTGTATCAGCGCTGGCAACGATGCTCACATCCACTCTGGTGGGACTCCAAGTCCCAGAGTGCAACGGCTGGCTCTAATCCCTCGCAGCTGAGTGGGAGGTGTCATCTGATCCCACTTAAGCGCCGCTCACATCCCGCGGCGCGGGACGCTCGAACTGCTGCTGCTGGGCAGAATAATTCAACTTAAGGGTGACAAGACTGTTACTTTGCCTGTTCTGCCATCTGCTATCCCTGCTATCCCTGGGGTGCATTCTTCTTGTATCTGCGCTGGCAACGACGCTCACATCCACTCTGGTGGGACTCCAAGTCCCAGAGTGCAATGGCTGGCTCTAATCCCTCGCAGCTGAGTGGGAGATGTCATCTGAGCCCACTTAAGCGGCGCTCACATCTGCCGGCACGGGACGCGCCCGGGCCAAGGGCGGGCCCGTCCTGCGCCCGTCATCGCCAGGAAGAGACAGGGCAGGGCTACCCTTCTGACATCTGGGGACAGGGTGTAGAACTGTTTTAAGGGGCGAATTTAAAGGTACTGTGACACCGTTGATCCCTATGGAGCTTCAATTGCGAACAGCTCACCATTGTTTTATTTGATGGTTATATTCTTGATTTTAAGTCATTTCGATTGACTGTATTTGTTGTTCACACCTTTTTGTGCCTGGCTGGTAAAGTAGACCGTGAAGTTAAGCAAATCTCTTATATTTGAATAGAAAGGCCCAGTGTAGACCTGGGCCTTGGTAGTATACCCTAGTTTAATGGGGAAAAGAAAGCAATTGGAAGAGTGTGGGGAGCGGGGGGAGGCTGGAGGGGTAAGAACAACCCGGGGCAATAGGGGAAAGAAGGCTAAGAAATTTAAAAAACAGCAGGCAGCAATTGTGTAATGGACCGCATTGATAGTTTAATTAGTGAGTGCGAGGACATCTTAGAACCTATATCGATGACATCTATAATCAGTAAGGGAAAAATTCCAAAGCAGAGTCAATCTTCTAAACTGGCGATTCCGGATATGTTCCTCAAACCAAAAAATAAAAGAGGTATAATAAATAGCAATGATGGGGAAAGGGATAATGTGGGAGCAAAGGATTTAAATACCAGCCCGAAGGAACCACCGTCTAACACCGATTATGTTCACCCCCGAGTTATCTGTACTAACAGATTCCTGCCCTTGATGGCTATAGATAACGTAGATTCTGATAGGTGTGAAAGGCCAGTGAAGGATCAGTCTTTATCGACAGAAGCTACACAAAGCCAAGCTATAGCGCCAGGGTCAGATACAGGATGTCAGAATTTGTTCCAACTAGTTACTACATTGAAAGCAGAAGTGGGCTCCATGAGAGGTATGATAGAGGAGTTAACCTTAATGGTTAAATCACTAGTATTAGATACAACTCGAGGTAGGAAAGGAACTGTAAATAATAATAACCATACAGTATGTCTGCAAAGTGCCACTCCAGTTATTGAAATAGGCACACGGCCCATCCTAACCTCAGCTAGTAATGCTAATTCAAGCAGGGCATCATCCTCTCCAGATAAGGCCAATTCAAACATAAAAATAGGACCTCCGCTGATGTCCAAACATACACCCCATACTGTATTAAGTAACTGCATTAGTGATAACAAGGCAGCCGAAAGGAGGGTTCAATCATCTCTCAGTAGAAAATCTCCAGGTTTTGCGGAGCAGCCGCAGAGAGGCATTCAGCCTGGACTTTGCCAGCCTGGACCTGGGGCAAAGAACTTACCTAATATTCCATATATACATAACCCCAATAGAATTATTATGGCAAATGTACCAAAATACGACGCACGCAGAGGCATAGAGAACGGGGACTCCCTAACTAATAAGGCTATCCACTGGATAAGGCATGTCAGGGGTTGTCGTTCAGTGATAAGGGAAGACATAGTAGCAGCCCGAAGGTTAACTTCACCTAACCATCATTTTGATTGTATTGAGCTTATTATGAAAAGCGCAGAATTAGTTGAAAATCTTTTCACACTGGAGTTCCGTACCACTCCACCTGGGCACTCAGCAATCCAATTTAGACGCTTCCTTCCGAGCAGTAGCAGTGATTACTTGCCCAGATATAGGCCACACTGCATGCTCGGGAGCTCCATCTTAGACAACAACGATTGACTGTGTAAAGTTCATCCCTTAAATAAACAAGAATGTATAATTTCCAATATTACAATTAGGAATAGCCCTGTGTGCCTTAAGGATTCTATTGTAGAAATGGCCCAATCTACTTTTACTAACATGGTCTTTAGCGCCCGGACAGATGGAGTGCAGGAGGTGGGTAGTTTTTTGTGTCCTAAGGTTCTTATTGTAGTAACGGCACAAACCATTATGACTAATGTGGCCTTTTCAGCACGGGTAGAGGGCGCGCTGGAGGGGGGTAGTTCTTCTTCCCTTCTATCTGCCGGGTCATCGCCCTCGTGCACAGCACTATCTAAGAACGCTATATTGTCGTGGAATATCGCAGGGTTGAGCAAGAAGATGGTTTCTCCAGAATGGCACGCATTAATAAACGGATACGACATCTGCCTTTTCCAAGAGACTTGGGCAGAGGCTCCTCTTTTTTGTGAAGGGTACTTAAACTATTACATTCCAGCCTGTAGGGGAGAAAAGGGGAGGCCATCAGGGGGTTTGACCATCTGGGTACGGCAAAACTTACATTTAAATATACAGGAACTCCTAACCCAGAGTAAAGATATCCAGGCAGTTAGATTGAATATGAGTGCACGCCGAAACATAGACATTTACAATGTCTATGTGAGGGGTACTAGAGGGAAGAAGTCGGGAGTCTTGGCGGCTCTTGACGTTCTCCTTGATTCCCATCAGGAAGCCCCGAATATCTTTGTTGCAGGGGATTTCAACACGACGTTTGAGCCCCTATCCCAGGAGGGAGGCCACCATACGGACGAAGTAGATAATTACTGGGGCATTCCGAAGTTGGAATTATATCCCATAAGGAAGTGGACCGATGTGGTTATCCAAATTAACACTATTTGTATGGAAAAGGGTCTGAGGGCGGTTAACGGGCGTACACACTCAGATAGGTTTGGGGCTAATACCTTTAATAATGGACACAGCACTAGCAGAATAGACTATGTGCTGTTGAGTCTGGAACTATGGCACGCCCTTAGTGACATGCTAGTTATAGATAGGTTGGAAAGTGACCATAACCCATTGTGCGTGACTATTGATTTAGGGGGTACAAGGCACACATAGAACGAAGAACTGGTAATTCCTTAAGCGACGTCATACCATCTAATGATATGAGACGTCTTAAATGGGCACAAATTATTGAATCGCCAGATCTGATAGATTGTATAAACAAGTGTTTGGATAGCGCTATTAATGAGCTTGAAGATAAGGTGGCAAATTACAAGGCATTAGATCAAATAACAAACACCCATAATCATTTTTTCGCTCATCTGCGCACTTATTTTTATAAGCAGGGTAGAAACAAAAAGGTTCTATGTCAGAAAGTTGAGCGTTGGTTTGATAAAGAATGTCGAGAGGCACGGACTGCCCTAGGGGAAGCTATTAAAGCGGGAGATCCTATAGTAGTTCGAAAAGCAAGATGTACTTACAAGAGCACCCAGAAAATAGGAAAGAGAAAATGGGATGATAAAAGATGGCAGGATTTAAGGGAGGCTTGCGCCTCGAAAAATCCCAAAGTATTTTGGAATGTATATAAATGGAGTAGAGGAGGGCAGGCCCAGCAGCCGCAAAATCATGCATCTCAAAGGGACTGGGCGACTCATTTTAAACCCCAATATGCCCTAAAAATAGTCGCAGAGGAGGGGGATTTTACCAGAATACCCTACCGAGATGCGGCCTTCTGCCAGGCCGAGGTGGAAACGGCACTTAGATCTATTATGGTCGGAAAGGCACCAGGGCCGGATGGTATACCCGGGGATGTCTTCCTTTTTGATAAAGAAAAATGGTGCCGATATATCCTTTTGCTGACTAATGCCATTGCCCAAGGAGCCCCAATACCAGACTCCTGGAAAGGGGCAGAAATTATACCTGTTTTTAAGAAAGGGGACAAATCATGCCCAGGGAACTACAGGCCAATCAGTTTGATTGACTTTATGCAAAAGGTAATGGGGAGATTGGTATTGAATAAAGTTCAGGATTGGATTGACGAATTCAATGTTTTATCTCCCCTGCAAGCAGGGTTCCGGGCTTTTACCAGTACCACAGATCAGGTGTTTAGGTTTGTCCTGCTCTATTGGAAGACAGTCATTTTGGGCAATGGCAGCTTGTATGCCGCATTTGTTGATCTTAAGTCGGCATTTGACCTTGTCCCTCGTGCCAAACTCTGGAATGTTTTACAAGAGTTAGGGATGCCACCAGAACTACTGACACTCATTATCAGGTTACATGAGGATAACAATGCTAAAATAAGATGGGGGAGTCAGGGTGAAGCCACCGAATCATTCCCTGTAGAAAGAGGGGTGAGACAAGGTTGTGTGATGGCCCCGACGCTATTCTCATTATATATTAATGGAATAGTGAACAGTATGAGTTCTACCCCCACGGATGCTCCAAAACTAGCAGGAGAAAAACCCCTATACTGTTGTTTGCGGACGACACATTAATCATCTCCAAGACCCCAGGCGGACTACGAAAGGCCCTAAAAATATTTGAGGAGTTCTGCTTACAGCGAGGATTGGAGGTTAATGTGTCGAAAACACGGCTGATGGTATTTAATACACAAAGGGTCTTTAAGGGGGAATACAAATGAACGGTAGGCCGTTAGAACAGGTTAAAGAGTTCATCTATTTGGGGGTTAACATCCAGGATAACCTGAAATGGAATCATCAGATAGAATTAGCATCCCTTAAACACAGGCAATTGTCTGGGGCGGTACAGATGGAATATAACACCTCATATACTAAACCCATTAGTCCAGCATTAGAGATTTATAACATGAAAGTCATCAGTTCAGCCCTCTATGGCTCTGAACTTTGGGGTTGTGAAAATTTATCGGCGCTTACTCCTCTGAAAATAGGTTTCTGAGGAATATCACTAGGTTACCCCAAAGTACCCCTACGTGCCCGTTATTGTACGATTTAGGGAGGAAACCTATTGCAGCATTAGCTAAACTGCATCCCCTCTTGTATTGGCACAGAATATGGACTGTACCTGAACTTGCAGGTTTTGCAGCAGGGTTTTTGGATATAATTAGGGCCAATACCTTTCACTGTATAAAATGATTAAGGGCGGTCAGAGATATCCTGTCTAATATTGGCATGACTTCATTGTGGAATGACCCGATAAACTCCGCTTTTCCTACTAAGAAATGTTTGAAAGATAAGTACTGGGAATGGGTCCAGCATAACGCATTCAGAACTAGCGAGTCTTCCACTTTAACTGGTCAATTTTGGGAATTTAAAGTTATCCCGAAGATGGAGTCATATTGGGACCTTATTACAAAGCCGCTCGACCGGAAATTATATTTCCAGTTTAGGGTAGGCACGCTGCCACTGAGAGCATTTACAGCTAGTTGGTACGCATCTAGTGATAAAGCGTGCCCAATATGCAAGGACAGCATAGAATCTCTGGCACATTTACTATTTGTTTGTGCTGGATATGATGCTCCACGTCGAGTCTGGTTGTCACCAATCTGTAAGCTTTTAGGAACTAGAAGGGCCAGCGATGCTGAAAGAAATTTGCGCACTGATACAACAGCATCCATTGTTATAGCAATGGCAAAATATTTAGGGTGGTCGTGGGCACTAAGATCTAATTCCCTACGCCAAACTTAAGAAAAGCGAATTAGTTAATGACATTTTTTAATGGAGACGTTCTGGTAGATGCGTGATTGAATTTGGTGGGAAGCTTGTTCTTCGCATTGAAAATTGTAAAATTTATCGTGCCCAATAATTGGTTTTAATATACTGATTTTAGAGTAAATTGTACATATTTAGTTTTTTCTCTTTTTAAAGGTCAACTTTCATTTTTATGCTGTCTCAATCAGGTTATGTATTATATTGTGGTAATTGTTTTTATCCACTCTTTTATCTGTTTTTGTTAAATGCTTTTATGACTTAATTTGTCGAATAAAGCTACTTGACTGACTGCAATAAGTGCGGACATTCCTGCTATCAATAATAAAATAACAGAGGCAGAACATAAAATCAGTTCAGTGGAAGACACTACTACTCATGTATCCAAGGGTTTGCAATCACTTCAATTGTGGACGAGAGCTATGAAAAAGGATATAGCTGACCTGGAAGACTGCAACAGGAGGGGAAATCTAAGAATCTTCGAAATCCTCAAAGGCACAGAGAAATCATCGGGCTCCTGTGTATTATTACTAGAAAACTGACTTCCTCAGGTTACTGGTCTGAAATGCAACAGTAGCTTAGAACTAGAAAGGGCTCCTAAAGTCCCAAAATTCAAACCACCTAACAAAAGCATAATAAGACCAATAGTTTGCAAACTTTTATGATTCCAGCACACTGAGGAGATACTGGCCTACATGCACAAGAATACCCACGTCAGCTGGAATGGCCTCAAAATACATATGGCGAAAGAATATTTTAAAAACAATGTCGGCACAAGTAAGTAAGTATTTATTGTATGGTTAATAAAAACCTTTACATATCAAGTACACATATTGTAAAAATGGGCATGAACAAGATAAAATGCAAAAGATTACGGTTAGAAACTTCGTAGGGCAATGATGCATCTCTTAGGATAATATTACAGAGGTTTGAAAATAAGGCATTATATGGCATTCAACTCTGCTCTAAAACACAGGGTAGTCCACAAAGTGCAAGGTTCCTTTGTAAAAACATAATGCCATAGTCATTGTAAGCAGAAAAGACTTCTCCATGAAGCACTTTTACAGAAGTTAAAAGTGCGAGGTTCCTTTGTAAAAACACAATGTCATGGAGACTTTATAAGTTACTAAAACATCCCATGAGGCAATTTTACAGAAGTTTTAAAAGTGGCATCATGTAACAATCAACCCTGTTCTGAATACCAGAAATAACCTTAAAGTTCTAGAGTGCCTTTATAAAAGCAAAAAGGTACGATTCAGAGTGTTGAGGCTTTCATTGTGTGTTGCCAGTGCATCAAGTTTCTTTCCTTCTATGTCTTTGTATCTTATAAAACAACAGATTAGTTGCAGATTTGCTGGATGGAAACATACCAGAACTGCCTGTCTACAGGTCCAGATACCTCTTTGGTTAAAGAGAGGGCATAGCATTGTTCTTTATTCCACCAGTAGTTCATTACATATATATATTAAGTGTGGCAGGTCTTTGTGCCCCTATCCGCACAGGCAACAACAGGGTTTGTTAAGCTCAGTTTCCAGGGTGGTTGATGTAGGGGCGTAGATAAAATGCCCAGGCGGTATCTCAGAAATTTCTCCGCTGACCCTGAGAAATGCGAGTGAAAGTAAGGTTGTGGAGTTACTGCAACATAGTTGTTCAGGACCAACCAGCTGTGAGCCCTGCTTGCCAGTGCCAATTTGTCCTCAATTAATTTGGTCAGTTTAAGGTATTTATTCACAAAACTGTTGAAACTTTCATGGGTTGCAGATTTTTCCCAAAGGGCCTGTAAGCTTAGTTGTGTTAAGGAGTCATAGAGGTAGGCTCTGGCTGGGGAGTTATCTCGAGTGGTCAGCTCAAGCCAGAGGTGCGAGTTTAATGTGTTCAGCTCCGCACACTTGAAGTTATGCTAGCATTTTATGTACGACCCCCTTCTGGCTGTATTTTGTCATGGGAGGCTGAATTCCAGTGTTGTATGTGAGGGAGAGCTACATTTGGGGAGGCGAAGTACGCTCCCATGGTGATCCTGTCCAAGGTGATTGCATCTCTCCCTGGCAGCGGCTCACTCCCATATGTTATTGTTGGCAGCACTTTTGCTTGTATGACCTTAAGTAATGGAGATAGAGTAAGGCTGATCATCTTCCTTTTTAGTGCTTTTAATGCTGTTGGCACCAGGAAAGGCTTCCTGGCACTCCGGGATCAGCTAAGAGACATGAGACTACAATTTTCCTTTGCAGGTCTAGCAAATTGAAAGTACTGGGGAGGGGCAAACACCATACCTTCGAGGACTTCAAAGACTAGTCTAATGTCCTTGACGAGGTCTCAGACCACAAGATTGAAAACTCTCACTCCAACAAAAGGAAAACATGATTCACTCTCCCGACAAACTTGGCATCATATTTTGTACCAGACTTATGCCGGATGCATAGATTGTTGGATGATTTAGAGAAGTACACTATTTTTCTAATACCTCACGCCTCAAGTAGCTTATATACACAACCATACATGTTTTTGTACTAGAGTTGTGCCTGTTAACCAAGTACTAGTTTGGGGTGCTCAGACTGATTCTTTAGTGCCCTGACAGAGATCTTACCCATAGCTATGAAAATTGCATTGCCATGTTAATTAAGTAAGCTATGCTTCTTCCTATGCAGAGAAACAACACCTCAAGAGTTGTTACCATAATTGTGCTCTTTTGACTCCCAGGGGAGTGCTTTTTCTGGGCCACAAACTATACATGTTTAATGTTACTTGAAGTCCTCCTTAGATAATTTAATCAAACTATAGAACATCACATGTTCCTACATGTTCATACTATGCAGTGACCCTTGTTTTAGATGTTTTGACCATGTTTAACTATACATTGCTGAGGGACAGATGCTCTACTCTATCACTTCCTCGATTTTGATGTTTTTTGGGAGGATAGAGGGACAATGGGTTATGGGGTTTTTTGTTTTCTTTTTTTTGTTATCTTTTTGTTTCTTCAACCAAGATCTTCTGTTCTTCTATTTTATTTATCTATAGACACACAGGAAGCTTTATCAGAGCTCCAACTACTTGCCTAGATCTTGCCCCACACGAGTAGTTAATAAATGGTGACTATACTAATCATGACACCGGGGTTTGGGGGAATAACTTACCACAATGCCAATATTCATCCCAAAAGCAGAGCTACTTCTTGTATCCATATTTGAGAAGGGTCTGTACATCTACTCAAATGTTTCATCTCACTATATCTATTTCGCATGCTCACCATCATTATTTTTACTAATATGGCAAGTCCCACACTAGCAGACAATTTCAATATTGTCTCCCCAAATGTCAACAGTTTAAACCACCCAGTTAAGAGATGTTGCGGAAAAACTGATATAAAGAAACACAAGACTTCTCTTGGCAAGGCAAAAGTAGGTTTACTTGTTGCGGCCAGGAGACCAGTTAGCTCCGTAGAGGTAAACAGCTGATCTCAATTTGCTGCTCGCAAGCAGATGCTTATATAGTTAAAACAAAGTGATGACCTAAACACAATTATCTATAAAAGCCAATAACAGGTCAAAGAATACGTAAGTAAATGATATACTTTCACATAAACGTCACATCACCTGTGTCCTTAAAACTCATAACCTTTTCTCTACATTCTCTTATCGTAAGTCCAACAAAGCTTTGATGAAACATTAACTTCCACTCGAGCGTGAGTGTTTATTGCTCTTCTACCAAGACTTCTTATGTAACTCTGTGTACTCTTAACTGAAGTTATTTTTTTTATAATTCGTTTTGATGACCACTTAACACATACCATCTTTGCACAATCATAATCATTAAGGAGTATGTCTGCACCATTACATTCGATCAGTAACCATTGCTCATACATGTTTGTACAAAGACCCACTGAACCGTGTTCACTCACATTACATAAGGCCCTGGTCATGCTCCGACCTCGGGGGTTCGCAGAGTCCCCCCCTGAAAGCGTTCCATCTCTCCCATATCTGCGACCACTTTTTGGGACAACCCCTAGATTCGTAAATTGTTTGTTCCATCAACATGCACCAGTCCATGTCCCCCTGCCATTCTACAATGGTTGGTGTCTCCTGAACTCCCCACCTTTTGGCAATGATCCGTTTTGCGATCATGGATCCCAACGTCACGCAAAGTTTCCCTTTGCTATTTAGGTCTGTGGGTCCCCATATATTCAACAGGCACAACTTTATATTAGGTTCAATTTTAACTGCTATCACTTCTCCCATTTAACTGAAGTTATTTAGACACAGTAGAGAGGCAACATTTAGACAAGAACATAAATATAATCAATCTGCTAAAAAGCAACAAGAACAGATAGATAGAGAGGTCTTCTCGTTGGGTTTTTTGATTCTTAAGTCAGAGTCTTCTGATTAAAAAGACAATTCTGAGCAGCCAGCGCATTTCGCCCAGCTCACTAAATACACAAATACAGTTTAAGACAATGCCTTAAAGACATTTATGTGGCGGAACAGTAATTTACAAATGCATAATGTGTCTAAATTTGCGCAATATACCATTGCTAATTATTATTTGTACATTTCTTCCATACTATTGTTATCTCTATTTCTTGACAGACTGGGAAATATTTGTTTTGTCATACATTATTCATTACTGTACTGACATTTTGTACAGTTATCCTGTTATCAAGAACAACACACTGATTCTCTACTCAATTTATTGACGTCTTACATTCGTAGAGTGTACTCTTGATATATTATGCACATCTTTGTTATAAAGCTCAGAGAGTTTGTATGGTATTGATTATTATACACATATTAATTACACAAAGCTCCGGGAGTATGTGGAATATAGCTTTCATTACTAGCTTTTTATGCATATCCTATTCCACTCAAAGCTCAAGAAATCACTACAGGTGTCTTTGAATGTCATAAATTTCTGATATGGGCACACATCTATTTCATGCATGCACAGGCCAATAGTTTTTCTTTTTCTACCTTCCTAACCATAGATCTCTTGCCAGGTTAATTAACCAAAGGGGCATTTGTTATATGTCTACAGGTATATGGCTGATCCCAATGGTATAAAAAATGGAGGCAGAGAGAAACGATACCAGTATTGCCCACCATAACATCATGTGGGCAACAAAACGGAGGCACTGTACACGTATGCGGGAACCCGAGGCTACAAGTCCTACACCTCACCCCGAAACTGTTATATCACTAAATTACATAGCCATTGATTCTCACTTACCCAAAACATTACGTGCTCACTCCTAATACGTGGAGCGAAGTTTATTATATGCTTTGTCGTGATTCATACGTGGCTTTAGTGCACACTTTCTGTAAACCAAGGAGGCAAAGATGCACAATACATAACTAAAATTAAGAGGGTGACTCCGAATATAGTCCTTATACAACCAAAGAAATTAGTGTGGGTCCCTACCTATTTCGAGATTCATGTCAAGGATAAAATGTATACTGCCATTATGACCCTCATTTATAAATGGACGACCACTTGAAAGAGAAGCTAGTGAGCCACAGGTCATGCAAATTGTTAATTCAGGAATTACCCAAGTGCAGGAGAAGCTAGTGAGCCATAGGTCATGCAAAGGTTAACTCAGGAATCGCCGGAGTGCATGTATATGCACATACCTCCAAACATATTCCAATTCAGTGGTGGCTCCTCCGCTAAGGCGGAGTAGCGTCACCCACTGCTTTTTGCAGCAAAAAAAGGGGAAAATAAAATAACTCAACTTTAATAGCATTTTATTTGTTCCTGCTGCGGCGTCTTGGTGGGGCAGGACGATCTGAGTTTCCAGGGTTTCCTAATCCAGGTATTGAGGGAAAAACGCTATTGGGATCGGAAAGGTCCTGAGGAATGCCGGTGTGACCCAGCACTATGGGCACTATGAACACGGCAGAAACATGTCGACACTTTGGCAGTAAGGAGGAGTGAAGGAACTCTTAATTCTTTCCTGTCACCACCATCCTTCACGTTTTTAGACCTAGCCGGTGGGTCCAGGAATAAATTGTTGAGCAGAGACACCACCGAGCTAGTTTTAACCATCACTGCACTTCTCTTTCGGTGATCCCAATATATATTTGTAAATATTATTTCTTTCATGTTTGTATTGTCTCCCCCTCCCTTTGCTCCAAACCAGGCATTGGTGTGCGTGGGGGTGTATTGAAGAAAGCCCAAAGATGAAGCATGTCACAATTTTGTGAGTGAGGGCAGTATTTTTCCACTGAGCACGTGCCACCTTTGGATCACTATTTTCTACTACTCCGTGTGTGTAACAGTTCTGTGATTGGGGAGGCTGGAGTAGAGAACTTTTGCCTTTCCCCCTTCTGTATGTGTGAGAATTGATTATTATAGACATATTAATTACAAAAAGCTCACGGAGTATGTGGAATATAGCTTTCATTACTAGCTTTTTATGCATATCCTATTCCACACAAAGCTCAAGAAATCACTACAGGTGTCTTTGAATGTCACAAATTTCGAATATGGGCACACGTCTATTTCATGCATGCACAGGCCAATAGTTTTTCTTTTTTACCTTCCTAACCATAGCTCTCTTGCCAGGTTAATTAACCACAGGGACGTTCATTATATGTCTACAGGTATATGGCTGATCCCAATGGTATAAAAAATGGAGGCAGAGAGAAACGATACCAGTATTGCCCACCATAACATCATGTGGGCAACAAAACAGAGGCACTGTACCCGTATGTGGGAACCCAAGGCTACAAGTCCTACACCTCACCCTGAAACTGTTATATCACTAAATTACATAGCCATTGATTCTCACTTACCCAAAACATCACATGCTCACTCCTAATACGTGGAGCGAAGTTTATTATATGCTTCGTCGTGATTCATACATGGCTTTAGTGCAGACTTTCTGTAAACCAAGGAGGCAAAGATGCACAATAAATAACCTAAATTAGGAGGGTGACTCCAAATATAGTCCGCATGCAACCAAAGAAATTAGTGTGGGTCCCTATCTATTTCGAGATTCGTGTCAAGGATAAAATGTATACTGCCATTATGACCCTCATTTATAAACGGACGACCACTTGAAAGAGAAGCTAGTGAGCCATAGGTCATGCAAACGGTTAATTTAGGAATCACCCAAGTGCATGAGAAGCTAGTGAGCCATAGGTCATGCAAAAGGTTAACTCAGGAATCGCCGGAGTGCATGTATATGCACATACCTCCAAACGTATTCCAATTCAGTGGTGGCTCCTCTGCTAAGGCGGAGTAGCGTCACCCCACTGCTTTTTGCAGCGAAAAAAAAGCAAAAATAAAATGATAATAACTCAGCGTTATTAGCATTTCATTTGTTCCTGCTGCGGCGTCTTGGCGGGTCAGGGCGATCTGCTCTGCTCTCAGAGCAGGGGGAGGAGTGGTGGGCACTATGTAAGTGCGCATGAATGTTTAGCCGGCCATCTTGGGCCGGCCAAACATTCATGTGCTCTTTACATGTTCTCCACCCAGGCTGCATTACAGCCTGGGTGGAGAACATGCCCAGGCTGCAATTCCCTGGCGGAGCGCTGAACCACGGCGCTCAGCCAGGGAATTAGCTCCCCCGCCCCACTGCTGCTTCCCGGGAGCAGCCGCCACTTTTCCAATTATTGCATTGTGTTCTTCCGTTTCTTGATGCAAGGACTAGTATCTCCTTAGGCATCCATCCATTTGTATAGAGCTACATGAAAAGAGGGGAGAAGGGGACACTTACTTCACATAAATGTGACAATAGACAACGTACTAAAACTGGCCAAACCAATAACCTGCGTATCATGCTATTGTTCGTTCTAATGTTTTATGCGGCCGTTGTTGAAACAGAAGGGTAACCTATAACACCAAAGATTCCCATTTGCATATGTCAACATTCGGATCAATACCATTTTCACGTTATTTGTAACTATACGCTAGTTGACATCAAAGACTCCAGCCTATGTAGAGCTTGAGACTATAGATCTACATACAGGCCAATATTACATTAATCTTCCCGCTAGTGGCGATGCTTCAATAATGTGCATTGGGGCCCCTATCGCAAAGACTCCACCACATTAGCAGTTGATTACCTGTCTACAACAACTGCAGGTTTAAGTACATCTTAACCTAGGCACCTAGCTGTTTGTACAATGTGGCATGATCTGCAGCAATAAAGCACTACGAAGGCAAAACACTGCGACTCACATTCATTATCACAGTCCCATGAAACATTGTTTATGCATGCAGTTCCCCAAACAAGCTCTTATATCTCATAAAGCATGTGGTTGTTCGACCATATATTGCTAAAACTCCCCAACTACTCACCCGTATTCGGCCATCCAAAATTAGTTCGCACGAGTGAGGCATCTTCCAAAATTTTCTCAAGACTCATGTTTTTCCTGGTCTGTTTTAAATACCCTCACACAGTGGCTGTACGTATCGACTAGACCGCTAACCTAGTACTCTACTGCGCCTGCGTGAACAGTCCATTTCTCACAACTTTTCCACTTGCTATCAGCGAGCACCCAAAGTCTCTCTTTAGGATACTCAGTTGCTAGACCGCTGACCCAATTCTCCACTGCACCTGCGTGCAGAGTGGATTTCCCGCAACGCCTCCTCTCTCTACACCAAAATATCTATACCGTTTTGTGGCATGCGTGTAATACTCATATTCATTGTTCAAGTGCCCAAACTGCGCTGTTCATGTTCGATGTCCTTGTTGCTTGCGGTTCTGTTATCATACTGTTTTTCACTTTCTCTAACCTGCATCATAACTATTTTGATGTTCATTCAGGCAACTACATATTACCGCATGGCGGCCATTACTATATACATCACAGGTTATACTACAGTAAAGTGCCATGAGGGAACACTTGTGTTTTATTCTTATTTATACCTTATGCCCAAATCCTTTTTAGTACCTTCTCAATTCAAGACGTATTCATTTTTTAATTCCTCCCAAACCCAATTTTACTACGCATATAAAAACATTAAACAAACCACCCCTTAGTCGAATTGTAACCTCTAAACATTCATTATGTAACAGCGTGTCCTTTTGCACCCTAAAATGACGTTGGCCACAATAAATTCTTTATTGATAAGTAGATAAGGATATTCAGCACACATGATCTGCGCATGAACTCAGGTACATAAAATTTATACAATGTACCACGAATTCTAATCTTATCTCAGTCCAAGACTTTAAACATTCTGAGCACACATCATCGGCGCATAGACTTTAGCACCAAAAATTCCTACATGGTGCAGAAACTTCTAGTTCTCTCTCAGTCCAAGACTTAAATAATTGGCTATACCTTTTAAGTAAAAAATTCCTTCATGGTTTCAAAGACTTCTAGTTCTCTCTCAGTCTAAGACTTCAACAAATTGATGTAATTTGTATCCTCCAAGGCCCAATTTTACTATATGTGAAAGAAGTTTTCTAGTACACATAAACGGCGTTTCATCTTCGGCGGCTAGAGGCCCTACTGCACATTGTTCAGTTTGACGGGCTGTCTCTACCTCACTAACAAGTAATCACTCTTGTATCCAGTCAGGGCATCTCATTGTGATACACAAGGACCATGCCTTTCTTTCATCCCCCTTACAGAAAGTAACAAAGCTCATGATCTGTGATTCCTTCACTCACTGATCTTAATTCACATATCCATGCTTCTCACTGTCGGAGGAATAATTCTCTATCTACTCCGCTCCGTTTGAGGAGCGCCAGGTCCATAGCATGGGACCTAAAATTAGCCCTATTCATCCCTGCAATGCATTGGTGTGAGACCTGAGAGTATGTGATGTCACCATTCAGACACGTCCTACGATGTTCTTGAATGCGTGTCTTAAGTGGACGCATAGTGCTACCCACATAGAGTTTGTCACAAACGCAGATAATTACATAAATAACATAGCATGATTGACAATTTATAAAGTGTCTGATAGTGTGTGTTTTCTTTGTGTTGTATTCAAACTCCTTCATTTGTAATCCCAGGTGACAAACATTACACCCACCACATGGAAAGAAGCCCATTAGCCATTGTAACCAAGTATCGTGTGGTTTCATAATCGGACGAGTGTAACTGGGGCAAATCATTTCTCTGATGGTCTTACACCTTCTATACGTTATAGATGGTCTGTTTGTAAGTAAGTGACCCACCCCAGGCACACCTTTCAGTAAAGTCCAATGTATGTTTAAGATTTTATACACCTCTTTGTTCAGACTGGAGTTTGTGGTGGTGAACAAAAGACGTTCCACTGTGTTTTTGGTTCTGCTCCTCAACATGTCGCAGCATGTGACTTTTTGGGCTCTGTCTGCGACTCTGCCTGTAGGAGAATAGCCTTTTTTTAGCCCCTATCCTTTAACCTCGTAATCAGTTGGTTTGTGTGCTGTTCAAACTGCTTGTCCTCGCTACAATTTCTGTACATGCAGATTATCTGTCCATATGGAATAGCCTGTTTGGTACATGGAGGGTGTGCACTTTTGAAGTGTAGAAAACCGTTGACTACTGTCTCCTTTCGGAACAGAATGCTTTGTAATGTGGTGTCTTGTACATAGAATTTTACATCCAAAAACTGAATGCATGTTTGGAACATATTCAAGGGGTTGTTGTTCAGATAGTCAAAATAGCATTTGAAAGCCACCTCAGTGCTTGTCCAAAGATGATAATCTCGTCTATGTTTCGCCCCCAATAGTGGACATCTTTTGACCATTCTGCAGCTGATGGGGCCCAAGCATGAACGTGCCCACCCCACGGAAAGGTTTGTATATGATGGGGCAAATTTAGACCCCATTGCTGTGCCTTGACGTTGTTGGAACCATTTGTCATCATATAGAAACCAGTTTTTAGACAGTATTAATTCAATCATCTCCAATAGCATCCTTTTGTGTTGGTAATAGTTTGCCCTACGCTTGGAGAGGAAGAAATTCACCGCCTTGCATCCATATTCCATCCTGATGTACGGATACAAAGACTCCATATCTAAAGTCACCTATCACATGGACTCGTCCCAAACCAAATCCTCAAACTTGTTAAAAATGTCTGTCATATCCCTGATAAAGGATGGAAGGTCCATCACCAGGGGTTTTAGGAATGAGTCTACATATTGCAATAGATGTTCAGTGATTGAGCCAATGCCTGAGATTATTGGACATCCAGGAGGAGACTGCCCCTTTTTATGAACTTTCGGTAGCAAATATAGGTATGGGAACCTAGGACTGTCAACATTCAGAAACCTGTATTCCGTTTCTGATAGGAGGTTCTCTTCTTTCCAATGAGACAACTTACCATTGATTTGAAGTGTCGACTGTGCATAGGGGGTTTTGATCTAACTTCTTATAGCATTTAGTGTCACTGAGTTGTCTGTACACCTCCTTGTCATAATCGCCTCTATTCATTAGGGCAATATTGCCCCTCTTGTCCGTTTCACGTATGATCAGTAAAGTATTATTTCCTAGATCAGAAAGAGCCCTTCTTTCCTTCTTAGTAAGATTGTCTTTGTGTTTTTTTTGAGGTTCTTAGCACTTTGTCCTCGAAACAGTACACATCTTGTGTCACCTGTTGGTAGAATACATCAATGCTATTTAAATGAACACCATGTGGAGTAAATTTACTGTGTAAATGTAGAATCTTGTTTAATATTGAGATCTTTTACCACATCATCCACAGTACAAGCACCTTCATCATTAAGCGATAATAACATAGATATGTCTTTGATCTGTTCAACAGATAGATCTGACAACACTGCTGTGCGTTTCATTTGTGGTTTATTGTACTCATTTATATGAAAGTGACATTTAAGTTTAATTTTTCTTATAAATTTAAACACATCAACATGTAAATCCGGAAAGTTTCCATAATTCACTGGACAGAACCAGAGTCCCTTTTTTAATGCTGAAATTTCAAATTCGTTCAGGGCATGATTTGATAGATTAATCACCAAATTGTTCTCTGTGATTGGTGATCGATCCAATGTCCTGTTCGAAATTTGATCGGTTGCCACTACTTGTTCAATCTCTTTTTCTGATTCCGGGTAAGCACCCCTTCTTTTCGTTCTGTTTTTTCTTCTACCCCCTGTCCTAGTCTTGTGATGGATTTTTGTTGTTTGTTCCCAATCCTGTATCTTAAGACTTCCTCTAAAAAAGTGGAGTGACAGTTTGGTTGCGCTCCTTTTTCAATAATGCCACTTGGACCAGCCTCATCCACAGAGGATACATCTGAACTGCTACTCGCACTTGAAAAACTTCCCAGATCAGGCACGTCTATATTTCTAGATTTAGGAATTGTCACATCGTCAAACATTCATGTGAAGGTAAAGATACGCCCGTTTTCGTAATCCTTATCATCTCTCAGAATTTTGTTCATTTTTCTTTCTTTCACCATTTTTTGGTGTTTCTGTATCTGTTCCTTCAAAATCGCATAGTTTTTCTCTGATGCTTCTTTCAGCTTTACATCTTTAATTTCCCCTTCTAAAGTCTCAAGTTACTTTACACCCATATTCTCTAGGTCAACTTTTCATTAAGTAGGATAATGAGAAATGCGCTTGTGTGCTGTGATCATAGACTCTTTGAGGCTTGTTAAAACACGTTTTTCCATTTAACTGAAACCTGGTGATCGTGCATTCTTATTTCTATTGAACTCTCACCTGTTTTGTATCACCATGAAGCTTACGCCTGAACTGTTTTTTAACCACTTATAGTTCTGCAACGCTCTCTACTGATGTCTGCGGTAGCAAGATTTCTTCTTATTTCATTTTCTCCTTAACATTCCCCCTCTAGTTGAAATTTCAATTACTTTCTCTAATCCCGGATCAGCGCTAGGTATCAATTGATATGTATTGCCCTGAGCATCTACTACTTATGTAGGTGGCTTAACTGTGAACATCCCTCCCACCTTTGTACTCATTTTCTTATAACAAGTTATAACTGATTGAATACTGCAACCTATCAAAAGCAAGAGCACCATAAATGGCAATAAAGCCTTAAACAGACCCAACATCCATGATGGTAGCCAATTAAACCACCCTCTGACCCATTCATCAGGGACACCTCCTTCAGCCACCATTTTATTTTGTAGATGGTGCAAAGATTGTATGGCTTCCTATAATGTTCCATTGTCCGCATTGTTTGCTGGGATGCAAGTACAACAAGCAATCCCTATCTTTGTGCATACTCCTCCATCCATGGTCGTCATAAGACCAAGTACACAACGATGCTCCATGATCATCATTCTCATGGCATGCAGCTATTCCTTTATGGCATGGAATCTATTTTTTGTGGCATTAATCGCCTTCAAGAGATCCCATCTAGTTATTTGTAACCATTGAGCAGTTGCTTTTGCCTAAACAACCGGTAGAACACTTCCAAAGAACAACTGAGCATCGTTGAACAACCTATGTTCTTGGGGAACATCTTGCAAAGTGATTTTACCATAATATTCTGCAGCTCTTCTCCGATGAATATGTAAGAAAGTCGTTGGACGACTCATGGGGTGATCATGTAGTTTAGAAATATTTATTCCCAGAATGACCAAGACTGGTGTGTGCAAAGTAACCAAGGATCAGAGTCCCTTCCAGTTAGGTGGCAAATGGGTGTATAGCAGTTCTCCACACTGCCAATAATAGTCTATGAGGCTGCGGGTGCCCCCCTGCATGTTGGCGTTATCTATCACAGTATTGCAGTTTATATTTTTCCATACATTGACAGTGCTGTTTCTTCTGAAACATAAAGAAACAGACATTAGTCTCATGACTGTACGAGGACTCACTGTACTATCCATCCAAGTGTATCGCGCAATAATATCATCCCATACATGCACACACTTTCCTACTGCATCCTGACTCAGTACCATTCCATAGGGATATGGCCCTGCAGGAAAACTCAGTATCAGAATGCCATTGATCATGGGCATAAACTGATCCAGTAATTGTGAGTCCTGGCCTATGAACACATTCCGGGGTTAAGGGGTTTATTAAGTAACTATCACACTCGGTGGGCGAGTGTGTCACTCCTGAAAAGCCTAAACCTAGAACCATTTCTATCCATTCTGCAATGTTAGGACGACCTGTTTTCTGCATTCATGCTATCTCATCCTTAATGTCCTGCCTATCTGTAAGGATATATAATACTTCTACTAAGGAGTCATATTTTGTGGCATTAACTAAAAAATGTGCTAGCCTAACATGTATTGGCTTTATTCAGGCCTTAATCCTACAGAGATAGAGGTATAAGAGACATAAAGCTGTTCTTTGGGGTACTTCTTTAGTTGAATGTAGTCTATCTGATCCTATGGCATGAGGTATCAGTGAGCAAACAAAACATGATTCATTGGTGCTTTCTAATCCTATTTCTGACATAGGAAAGCAACAACAGAAATAACAGTATCAAAAGACAAAAAAGAAAACAAAAATACATAATTTCTATTTGTGGAATTGAAAAATTGTCCAAAAACAGAGGTGGGGGGATCTTTACAGTTGCAATCTTCTCCCCCCCCCTCTTTTGCCATTTATATCGCTGGTGGTGCTTGGCGTGAAGCGGGGTTCATCTGAACATCCGATAGATGGATCCATGGCTTCGAGCCGTTGACTTTGATGGCAGTAGGGCTACTCATCGTACAGAAAAAGGGCCATCGAACTTGGGATCTTTCCATTTCCGAACAAAGTTCCTTACAAAGACTTGATCTCCTATTTGCAGAGCGGGGAGCTCGGCGGTGGAGCACTTCCCCTATCCTCTTGTTGCCTATTTGGAAATTAACTTTACAGCCTTCGTTAATTCAGAGAGTTAGACATGCATTTCATCATTCAGAATTTCAGCTTTATTTTCTCCATTCACCTTACATATAGTGGCAGGTATTTGCGTATTCATGAGTCTTCCTGTCACTATCTGATGGGGAGTTAGGTGGTGATCGGAATTAGGTGTTTGTACTAAGGGAGAATAGTGCTAATGGAAAACAATACAACCATTTTTTGTACAACGTGGCACATAGCTTTGTTATCATATTTTTCAGCAAGCCATTAAGGTGCACAACTCTGCCATTACTCGGGGGGGTGGTAAACAGCAGATAATTTATGTTTTATCCTTAGCATCATTGTGAGATGTGTAAAAATAGCATTGACAAAGTGTATTCCATTATCAGATCTTATCCCTTCTGGAATACTACAACTATGAGGTACCAATTGTTGTTGCATTGTTCGATCATGTTGATAAAATCAATGTGAAGAGCCTTAAAAGGACCGTGTGATCGTGATATGGTAGTATTTATTACCTTTAATGTAGGGTTTGGAGAGAATTGTTGGCAAATAGTCCAATTATGAATGTACATAGTAAGCATATCATGCAAGTTGGGAACAAACCAATCCAAGATGTGAGCTGGTAAATGCAATTGATCAAGAGCTACCATGAGTAAAGCCTGAGGCATCACTGGTTTACTTGTAAATATTGGTCTATAAAAGAAATCACCTCCTGATTGGGAGCACCCTCTAGTCTCCCATAATTGTTTCTCATGCAATGGAGAAGCTTCCTGTAATTCTTGAAGATGCAAATGTTCTTTCTCTGCATAATAAGGTGTAATAGTATCTGTGGTAAGGTTTGAATCAGTCTCATGTGGCGAGGCAGCCTGGGCTACTAATACCGGGATATGTTGTGAACCTGATGGCACAGATTAATGTGTGCGCCTAGCTGCTTCTTTAGCTGTCCAATCTGCTAATGCATTTCCCAGTGACACAAAATTCTGTCCATTTGTATGTGCAGCACACTTCGCAACTGCCACTGCTTGTGGTACGGTAAGGTAAGTGCCTCTATTAAAGCCTCTAAGAGATTCTTATGCATAACAGGACTCTTGTCTGATTTGAGGAAGCCTCTTCTGTTAAATCTCATGATGCTTGAATGTACTGTGGTTGTTACAGAATCCGAATCTGAATAGATTGTGATAGCTTTTCCTATTCCTTGCTTGAGAGCTGCTATAGATTCTACTGCTTGCACAGAATAATGTGCTGGCAGTGTTAGCTGCTCAACTAAGTGTGTCTGAGGAATTGTGCTGCTGTGCTCTGACCACTGCCGCACCTGTGTGTCTTACTCCTGTGTCCTGGTCAGTGGTAGAGGAACCGTCAACAAAATATACAATGCTGCCGGAAATCAGATCCTCTGTTGCTTACTAGATTCGTTAGGGATATGTATTACACAATCATGTCCAATATAGGATGAGCAAAACATTTTGCATAATTCACTGTATGACACCTTTTAACCTTCAAAGATGGGGGTGACAGCATTACCTCGTACCCTGACACTCTCTGTGTAGTTAAGGTAATCTTAGCCTTCTGAATGATAGCAAATATTGCATTTTCTGCATAGAGCATCAGAGGTGCCCCCATGACAATGGGGTGCTTTTCTGTACCGCAAAGGCTGCTGTGGCGAGAGCTTTCTTGCAGGAGTACTGTCCTTTCATTATTGAGTCCAACAGACCACTAGACCATTGACGTATGCAAAGGGTTTGTGTCCTAAAGGATATTTTTGTGTGAGGACAGCAGTCCTCACTTGACCATTAGAGTGATTAAAGAGGTGAAACTCTTTAGTGTCATCAGGAGTCCCCAAAACTGGGAGATATGTTATCTCTGTTTTCAACTTTTGGAAGCTTTCCCTGATTTCTGCTGTTTGTTTTCTCTTATTGTATCTGTTTTTTACCTGTTTAATAGAGGTCAGCTAAGGCGCTAGTAAAGTGCTGTAATCAAAGACCCATTGCTTCACATAATTACAGAGGCCAAGAAAATTTTGCATTCCCTCAACAGTCTCTGGCTCAGTCATTTGGTGTATAGATGCTACTATTTCAGGAGTTACTCTCTTACCAGAAGCTGACAGTAATTGCCCTAGATAATGGCCCTCCTCCTGGCACTACTAAACTTTGTCTTTCTCCACTTTATATCCTCTCTGTGCGAGAGTAACCAAAAGAGACATAGTATCTTTCCTACAATGTTGTTCTGTGGGACTGCAGACTAATGTCATTGACATATTGCAGCAACGTACTGTCAAACGGAAGGTTTGACAGATCATTTTTCACCACCCTGTTGAAAATGCTAGGAGGTTCACAATACCCTTGAGGCAAACGAGAATACAAATACTGAGTCCTGCTATAGGAGAATGCTGTCAAATAATTACTGTCTGGATAAAGACGGATGCTAAAGAAACCATTGTTAAGATCTATGACAAAGAAAGTTTGCACCAGAGGAATCTTTGTCAAAATAATGGAAGGGTAAGGAACGATCAGTAATTCTGGTACCACTACATCATTCAGGGGGCACATGTCTTGAACCAGACGCCAAGTATTACCCTTAGATTTCTTAACCAAGTAAATTGTTGTGTTACAAGGAGACACTCTGGGGTAAATTACTCCTTACTCTATTAATGCCTGTATGGTGGGAGCGAAGCACTCATCTGCTTCTTTGGAAAGGCGCCACTGTCTCACCCTAGGTAGGATAGCACCCTCCTTTAATGTTATTCAGAATGGGGTGGCAGTACCAATAAGGCCTAGATCATGGGGACCATGGTCCATAGAGATCCAGTACTTGGGAAAGATCTGCATCCCTAACAGAATCAAAAGCTCTACCTGGTGTGGGCACCCTAACTTCCAATACTGTCCTTAGTGGTATGTCATCCTGAAAAACTATGACCGTTTTCTTAGGATCATCATCAAACAACTGATCATCCAGTGTTTCCTTAACTATTTTACCTGGCTCAGTGACTATAACACATACCCATAGGACATGGTTATGATCACAGGCTGTCAGAGCACCATAGGTCAGTGTTATTTCTAGGTCCTCCATTTCTAATATCAACTCGCTATCAAGTATCCAAGAATCTTGCCCCAGTCGTCTGAAAAAGAACTCCTTGGGTAGCTGGGTCTCCCTTCTCAACTATTGTATATATTGCTTTGGTAAATGCCTCTATGTCAGTGAGTCGATCTCTGATTTGGTCCCCAGTAGAAGAATCTACTCTTACAGCCATGATCCTGGAAGGAAGGATGGACTACAGGGGTAGAACAAACCATGGTACAGTCAGGCTCAAAATGGATAGTCCTGTTCAGTTTAGCCATAAGATCTCCCCCCAATAAATTAGCTGGGGCAGCCATAGAGAATGATAAACAACCATCAATATACCTCCCTCCTATCTCCATTCCCACTTGTTCAGTAAACGGAACCCTCATTTCTGCCCCAGAGAACCCTTGTGTGTTCATTTAGCTGTTAGAAGGGAGACCTCCCTCTCGGATGCAAAATCGAGTTGCTACTGTATCTATGGGGAATGCATACCTCTTATTATTGATAGCTACCGTCACAGTGGGTTCTTCAACTGGCCTATGTGTCCCTGACAATACTGGACTCCTAGGTCTACTCTGTAGGCACCTTCATTGCGTATAGCCTCCTACGTAATTTGTTTGGAAGAGGTTTCCTCCTCTCACAATCACACATCCCTGTCCACCTTCGGTTGGTTTCACCATTGGGGGTGCTTGGTAGCTTTGCTGTGGCTGCATTTGTTGCACCTGAGGCATTACTGGATACTGTGTATTGTGTTGTGGTGTCTGAGGTACATATATTATTTGCAAGTTTGACTGTGGTTGTATTAGTGCATTCCCTGGCGGGCTATAAACCCCTGTCCTTCCATCTTGTTCATCCCATCTCTTGGTCCTGCAGTCTTTAATAAAAATGTCCATATCTGCAACAATAATGACATGTCTGATCCATCCTCTGGGGGTGTACACTGCCCCTTCCTATGCCTCCTCGTCCCTCTCTGCTACTCCCTTGTATCCTTGCACTATCCTGCTGTTGCAGGTACTGTTGTTGGACGGTCCCTGGCATTGATCCCACAGACATCGCAGTCATCTGAGTAGTGTCTGTTACCACGGCCCCTTCTGTTGCTCCCTTCTTTGCCAACTTTTGCTGGACCAGCTTAGCTGCTGCTTTCTCTGCAACCTCCTGTTTATTACTCTCTTGCTCTTGTTTCTTTTTACAAAAGTGTATTATGTGTGCCTGTATCTTCTTCCCGGGTTTGGCCTCCAAACTATATTGTTGAGATTATCCTGCACATCGTGGGGTAAACCCTATTTTACTACATTATAGCACAACACAGCATTTTCCCCTGTTACTTTCCAACCCTGGCCTACTTCTTGAGTCCATTTCTCTTTCATCCTGCTGAGAAATTAAGCGAAAACAGGTGCTGGGGAGATGAGGCGCTGAAAACAAAGCAATGCATCGATTCCTTACTTTCAGGGGAGGTGATGCGTCGGTTCCTTACTGCCAGAGGAGGTAATGCGTTGATTCCTTGCTGCGGCTCCCAGGAGGTGATGCGTCAATTCCATGCTGTAGGGGAGGTGATGCGTCGATTTCCTTCTGCAAGAGGAGGTGATCCATCTGATTTCGGGCACGAGCCCTCAGTTCCTTATTGTTGGGCAACGTCGATGCAAACATGGCACACAGGTGTGATGCGTGGAAAATCTGAGCTCACTGGGGTGGATGTGGCGGCGCAACAGGCGCTGCGTCGATTCTCCCTGGCGCGAGCAGGTGATGCGTCGAATCTTCAGCCGCACAGCTGGGCCTGCGTTGGAGCGGGTGTCTCGGACGTCGGTGACACGGTACTCGGGCTGCGGCAATCTTGAGCCGCATGACAGGTGCTGAAGACCGGTACGTGGATTCTCTTCTTTTCTTGCAGCAGAAGCCACCTCCAAGGGCCCAGAACTAGAATTGACACCAATTGTGCATGTCAAAACTCCCAGCAGAGGATTTCAGGGACTGCAGATGAAGTCTATGTTGGCCCTGAGACTTCTTAATAGGAGGCAAGCACACACAAGCACTTGGAGAGCCTTGTCAAGTCCTTTCACTGCCCAAGATAAGAAGCAGCAAGCAGCAGGCCAGCAAAACACAGCAACAAGCAGAGTGGCAGTCCTCCTCCTACAGCTTCTTCAGCTCTTCTTCATGGCAGAATCTCCTCTTGGTCCAGAAGTGTTCTGAAGTTATGGTGTCACAGCTCCAGTACTTATATCAGTTTTTGCCTTTGAAGTAGGCTTCACAGGAAAGTATTTGTAGGGCACAAGACCCTGCCTTTCCCTGACCTGGCTCCAGACACTCTACAGGACGATGGAGACAGCTTTGTGTGAGGACAGGCACAGCCCTATTCAGGTGCCAGTGACAACTCCTCCCACCACTCTAGCTCAGGAAGGCCCATCAGCTTGGTGATGGACCATCATGATATCTAGGGAACACCTCAACTCAGCCCAGCAGTGTGACTGTCTAGAGTGAATGCACAAACAGCCCAACTGTCTGTCTAAACCAGATGTTGATTCCACAAGCAGGCAGAGACACAGAATGGTAGAGCAAGAAAATGCCCACTTTCTAAAAGTCACAATTATCTGGTGCGTCGTCACGCACCAGCTTCACGTTGCACTGCGGCCACCGGCCCGAAATGCATTGGGTTTTTCTGACATCATGGATACCCAGGATAAAAGTGTATTCTGTCGTGCTGTGGGACAAAGGCCTGGATGGGCATTTCCTAAGCATTTGAAGCTCAGAATCACGATGCCTCTGTATTAAATAATGGATTAAAATACATTGAATAAAGAAGGATTATCTGGATTACAATTGGTTTCAAGTTCTGTATCCTTGCGGAGACTGAAATGAACGCAGTGCAACGTGAAGCTGGTGCGTGACGACGCACCAGATAATTGTGACATATTGATGTGCTACCTGGAC
The DNA here is from genome assembly GCA_963921515.1 of Calotriton arnoldi. Classification (NCBI taxonomy): domain Eukaryota; kingdom Metazoa; phylum Chordata; class Amphibia; order Caudata; family Salamandridae; genus Calotriton; species Calotriton arnoldi. The sequence continues at coordinate 112,828 of CAWUFW010018067.1, forward strand.
ATAGCACACTTCTGGCTTGCACGCAAACAAAGGCAACATTGAAGATTGGTCTACACTGTTTGAGTTAAGCATAAAAGCGGAGTGCATTCCACCATTGTCTTCTTGTAATTTTACACTTTCTAAAAATGGCATTTTCAAACACACAATTTAAAAACCAATCTCACTAAAAGATTTATGTTTAAATTCTGAGTTCAGGGATCCAGAACTCTAAATCTCTATCTCTTCCCAATTGAATGTTACACATGTTTTTTTTAAATTATTTTTATTGATGACAATTCAAAGCACTTCAGGTACAATTTCAAGCATTACTTACAATATCAATCCTACTCATTATCATGCATTGAAGACTATCCCCAGCTTCAGGCTTCGCAATAGTTCACATAGCCCTTTAGCATCACTATTAATCGCTGTCAGAATCAGGATGTTGTGTTACTCGAGGGGGCTCACATATGTTCCCTCTAAACGTGTTCCATTTACCCCATACATGTAACCATTTCTTGGGGCATCCACGTGACTCATATACAGATTTCTCTCTCACCATGCACCAGTCCAAATCTTTCTTCCATGCGCCCAGTGATGGAGAATCGGGAGATTTCCACAATTGCGCCACATTCCGCTTAGCCACTATCATTCCAAGCATCGCCCAGGTCTTCTCTGCCCCAATCAAGTCGGTGGGATCCCACACATTTAAGAGACAAAGTTTTATCATAGGTTCTACTCGTTTTCCCAACACTTTTGTCATACACGGAGTCACTTCTGCCCAATACCGTGGGATGTGTGTACATTCCCAGATGGTGTGAATAAAAGTGCCTTCCTGACCGCAACCCCTATTACACCCGGGGTTGTCTTTGTAGCCCATCTTGACCAGGGTAGCACTCGACAAATACACTCTGTGTAAGATTTTGAGCTGCACTATCCTCAAACGTGACGAGATTGCTATTTCTTTGGGAGATGCGAGGGCATCCTGCCAGTCGTCATCCTCCAGTTCCACCACATCATTTCCCCACTGTAGGAGAGTAGGATCTGCCTCTTATGTTGCCCCCACTTTTTTTCTGATGTTTACACTGGTTTCTGGCTATAGTCTGGCTGGGACCCTGCTAATCAGGGCCCCAGCCTCTCTGTTCTCTCTAAACGACTTGGAGTGCACTCTAGGTGCACTAGTGATTGGATACTGTGGTACCTTATGAGTCCCTAGTATGTGGTACCTTATGAGTCCCTAGTATATGGTACCTTAGGTACCAAGGGCATAGGTACTTCACAGGCCTACCAGGGGCTGAAGCATGTATTATGCCACCCCTGGGAAGCAGACTAAATCTGACACCACAGGTCTGCTACTGCAGCCTGGGTAAGGTGGTGCATGCACCCCTTACTGTGATACAGGCTACCTATATCACTACATAGATACACACATATAAACCTATAAGTCACTCCAATGGCAGGCCTTATCAATCCTGAAGGCAGAGTGCTTGGTTCCTATGTGAGAGGGTGCCCCTGCATGAGCAGAGCCCCTCAGCAGCATTCGGAGACCCTTCTCTGAGGCTGTTTGTAGTGCAGCCTGACCATATACTCTTAAGCGCATTATAACCTTGCGTTAAATGCTAACTTTGGAATGGCTGCATCAAAACATGTCGTGTTTGGTGTCAAACATCTTGGAATACTACCCCCCCCGCCCTTTCTGGCGGGGGGGGGTAGCATTCCACCCTTCTAGAGGGATAGACATGAACCTACTGTGGAAACGCGGTAGAATCCTGAAGAGCCCTGGCATCACAAAATGGATGCCACCAGTCACAGACACTGGGCTGCCCTCCTGCTGATGACCAACACTCGCAGTGGAGGAGGCCCAACAATAGGTATCCTGTCCCAAGGGGGTGTGACCACCTCCCAGACAGGGTTTAGTGTATTGGGGCTGGGTGGGTGCACTCCTAGAGTGCTTTGAAGTCCTGCACTGGGGGAGCAGAAGGCTCCTCTGTGCATATGCCAGTTCAAACCAGCTCAGGGGCTACCTGCCCCTGCTCTGGCACGAAACTGGACAAAGGGAAGTGGGTGTAGCCACCCTCTCCCCTGAACCTCCCATAGGTGGGGTCATAGAGCTAGTCCCTCCCTTCTTTTTAGTATAAGAGGGGGAACCTGTGCATTGCAACCCAGATCTCCCTGGACGACGCTCTTAAGAAGAATCCTGGACCTTCGACGTTCCACTACCTCTGGAAGACTGAAGAATCTCCCTTGGAGTCAAGGAGTGACTCCCCTGCTTGGCAGGCACCACAAACTACAACGACGGTCGCAAACTACGCCGCTCCCGCCGGAGCCCGAAGTCCCTGCAGCCCAGGAAGAGGATTTCCTGACTTCTCCAAGGCCATCGTGAGTCCCCAGCGAAGCTGAGGCAAGTGGACCCCACAAGTGACGAGGAACCGCAGTCCCTGGGTACCGTGCACTATTTTCGAGTGCAACCCCTTCACGATGTTCTACGAACCTGTGCTTTGGACCACGTGTGGTCCCAGCCTCTAGCAGGAATCCCTCCGAAGATCAGAGGCCTACCCCGTCCCGAGTGACCGTGGGCCCCTGTTGAAGGAATCCTCCCGAGGCGTCTTCGCGATCCCTTGCCAGCCGGCTTGTGGGTCCCCTGAAGACTTTTCTACAGAACCAAAGGGCTCCCTGGTTGCCCCAGGCCTGCCCTGACTTACCCTCGCTGGGTGAGTTCCTCAGACCTTGCTGGTCTGCACCATTGACTTTTACGCTTTCCCCGAGACTTGCTGTTACCAAGGCTTGTTGGCTCCAATCGAGTCGCCGACACCTCAGTAAGCTGCAGACGTCGTGGGACACACCGAATCCAGCTCCTGGTCATCATCGACGCCACCTGGACCACGTGGTCGAAGAGTCAAGACACCCGTGAACGACCTGAATCTGTCGACGACGGTGGGCATTCATCTTCCTTGCCCCGGGTCACTGCCAAGTGACTTTGAACACTGTCCCCTCTGCTTTCAGGTCTTCCTTCTTCCGAATCCAGGCTTGGATTCCACCGGACACTTCTCCTGTCGCCGCAAGCAGCAAGTCTTCAGTGGCTCCCATTGAAAACGACGCCGCAACCCGACACCAAAGGACACCTATGCAACCGGCTTCCCTGGGTGAGGTAACTCCAGCACTACAGTGCTCCTGTGGGTGTTGGCCCTAGAACGACTTAACCTGTAAGTGACTTGCTTGTAGCTACTCCCAAAGTGCCCTGAAACTCTTTATTTCCAACCGCGACTTGCCCCATTGAAGTCAACGGCGACCCGCGCCTGTGTTCACTCACTGCACGCGTCCCCCGTGGGTCCTTTACTTACCTACCATGAGTGGTTTCGTGAGGCCCCAGCACTTCTGAAGGCCCTAGGCCTTGTCCCTTTGCAAGTCGTTGTTCTTAAGTCTCTTTTTTAGTATATGGTCTGGTACGCCCCTAGGGCCCCAGCCATACTTGTGCTTAATCTATTGTGAAACGTTGATTTGTACATATGTTCCTGACTTCTAATCTCACAAGAGATTAGTAGAGAGTTGTTTAGTAATAAATACATATATATTTGATATATATACACCTGTGTGGTGTCTTCATTTGGTGAATCAAGAGATTGTGTTGTAAAACAAGCTGCTTTACATTCCTCCAAGACTTAGCCTGAAGGCTGCTCTCCACAGCTACCACTAGGATAGCTTTCTATAAAGGTTGTCTTAAACCTACCTACCATAAGAGTCGAATTGTACTGGTGCAAGGTGTCCACTTTAACTAGTGAACAGCATATACCAGGCCAACTTCTCACATTGGTGGCAGCGTGTGGGATTCCAGCTTGCTATTGTTTTACCAGAAAATCTCTATTTGAATTACTAACTGAAAACCACTATAGGTACTCAAGGTACATATAAAGTCAAGCTTAGTATCAATAAGTTCTACTGAACTTAGAGCTGTGTGCCAAGGGATAGCACACCCTTTCTACAGCTCAAGCTAGGATCAGTAGGCCACAAACTAGTGTAGGTAGTACAACACTGCACAACACTAGAATGTCCTTAAGGGATGGACCCAGTGGATCCACCCAGCTTCAGTATAAGGACTTGACTTTCTTTGACTTGAAAGCCATGTGTGCTGAGAGGCACCTGAAGATAGGACAGAGTCCCTCCACACTACACCTGATAGATCTGCTGACAGCAGATGATCTTAGATTAGCTCTAGGAGCTAATGGGTCTGAATCAGGGGGTGGGTCAATTACAGTGTCTGGGTCAGATGATGAACATCAAGTTGACCAAGACTCTGTGATTGTAGGGCCAGGCCCCAAGGGGTCTGAAAAGGACAGAGGAATTCTCCCTAAGAGAACTGACACAGTGGAGGAGAGGCATAGGTCCCTTTCTAGGGACTCTGACCGCTCCTATCACTCTGGCAGAGAATTTGTCCAGCAGAGGAACTCCTACTTCCCAAGAAGAGAGACCTCCTCTGAAAGACTGTGCAAACTGCTGCAGTATGAGGAAGCAAGGTTTGCCCTCAAAACCAAGCAGTTGGCATTAGATAGAGAAGCCTTTGAGCTCCAGAGAGCTTCTAGAAAAGAGGGGTTAGAACCCCCTGGTGGCAGCAACAGTGTCCCTAGAGGCAGAGAATATATCCCAGACCATAGGAACCTGAGCAAGGTTGTTCCTCCCTACCAGAGTGGGGATGATATCCACAAGTGGATAACTGCTATGGAAAGGGCCTGTAGAGTACAACAGGTCCCCCAAAAGCAGTGGGCAGCAATCTTGTGGCTCTCCTTTTCAGATAAAGATAGAGACAAGCTCCTCACTGTCAGAGAAGAGGATGCTGATGACTATGAAGTCCTGAAGAGTGCACTGATAGATGGGTTTGGCTTAACCACTGAGCAGTACAGGTTGAAGTTCAGAGACACCCAGAAGGCACAGACTCAGGACTGGACTGACTTTGTAGATTGTGCAACCAAGGCTCTGGAGGGTTGGCTGGTTGGCAGTAGGGTTACTGATTTCAAGGGATTGTATAATCTAATGATGAGAGAACAGATCCTTAATAATTGCCAGAACCAGTTGTTGCATCAATACCTGGTGGACTCAGATCTGACCTCTCCCCAAGAATTGGGAAAGAAGGCAGACAAGTGGGTCAGAACCAGGGTGAGGCAGAAAACCCAGAACCAAGGGGGTGACACAAAGAAGCAGGATTCTAAGGGCCCTGAGAAAAGTGGGGATAAGTCAAAAGACCAGAAGTCTTCACAAGGGCCCCAAAAATCTGCATCTGGTGGGGAGTCACAATCCAACAAGGGAAAAGGCCAAAAGAAGCCCTGGTGCAAATTCTGTAAACAGAAAGGGCACTGGACTTCTGACTGTAACAAGTCCAAAGACCAAACCACCACCACTCCTGCCCCTAAGGCAACTGTTCCCCCTAGTTCAGCTACTGGTGGAGGTGGTACTCAGAATAAGGGTGTAGTAGGGTTGACACTGGGTTCTGAAGTGGACTTTGGCCTAGTCAGGGTACCCACTCAGGCAATGCTGATTTGTGATGGAGACATTAACATGTCCTTCCTGGTAAGCCCCAGTAATCTGGGCAAATACAAACAGCAGCCTGTAATAAATGGCAAACAGGCTTTGGCATTTAGGGACACAGGTGCTAGTGTCACCATGGTGGCAGAGGATCTTGTGGACCCTGGACAGATCATCCTGGGTGAAATGTACCAGGTGACCAATGCAAGCAATGCCAGGACCAACCATAGTCTGGCAGTTGTGAATTTCTCCTGGGGAGGGGTAACTGGCCTCAAGAAGGTTGTAGTCAGTGCAGACCTCCCTGTAGAATGTCTATTGGGCAATGATCTAGAAACTTCAGCCTGGTCTGAAGTAGAGTTATGGACTCATGCTGAGATGTTGGGCATCCCTGCAGAGGTATTTGCTGTGACCAGGTCACAGGCCAAAATGCATGACACTGAACAAGCTCTGGATCCTGAAATTATGGACAAGATGCTTCCCAAGAAGAGGAGCAGTAGGGTTAAGGCAGTGCCTTCCCCTCTGTCTCAGATCACAGATTCCCCTCTTGAGGGAGGAGGAGGAGCAGATCCTGAAGAAGGAACTGCCCCAGAGGGACTTGAGCCTGATCAGGTTGAGTTCTTGGGGGCAGGGGGCCCTTCTAGGGAAGATCTGAGTAAGGAGCAACAGTGCTGCCCCTCTCTTGAACCCCTCAGACAGCAGGCTGCTGCTGAGGCTGCTGGGAGTGCTAGTGGGTCCCATAAAGTTTATTGGGATGAGGGACTCCTATATTCTGAAGGTAGAGATCCAGCCCCTGGAGCCACCAGGAGGTTGGTAATACCTCAGAAGTTTAGGGGTTCCTCTTGACCCTAGCACATGATATCCCTTTGGCAGGTCACTTGGGCCAAAACAAGACCTGGGACAGGCTTGTTCCACATTTTCATTGGCCACATATGTCAGAGGACACAAAGGAGTTTTGTCGCTCCTGTGTCACATGCCAAGCCAGTGGCAAGGCAGGTGGCACCACAAAGGCCCCCCTGATACCACTACCTGTGATGGGGGTACCCTTTGAAAGGGTAGGGATTGACATTGTTGGTCCCCTTGACCCTCAAACTGCATCTGGGCACAGATTTATCCTGGTGGTAGTGGATCATGCCACCAGGTACCCAGAGGCAATTCCCCTGAGGACCACCACAGCCCCTGTGGTGGCAAGAGCCCTCATTGGAGTTTTCTCCAGAGTGGGTTTTCCAAAGGAGGTCATCTCTGACAGAGATACAAACTTCATGTCAGGATATCTGAAGGCAATGTGGAAGGAGTGTGGTGTAACTTATAAGTTCACCATCCCCTATCACCCACAATGCAATGGGTTGGTTGAACGCTTCAACAAAACCCTTAAGGGAATGATTAAAGGGCTCCCAGAGAAGCTTAGGCGGAAATGGGACCTTCTTCTTCCCTGCCTGTTGTTTGCATACAGAGAGGTTCCACAGAAGGGGGTTGGTTACAGCCCATTTGAGCTTCTGTTTGGGCATCCTGTAAGAGGTCCATTATGTTTGGTAAAAGAGGGCTGGGAGTTACCTCTCAAACCCCCCAAACAGGATGTGATGGACTATGTACTTGGTCTCCGCTCCAGGATAGTTGAATACATGAAAAAGGCAACCAAAAACCTGGAGGCCAGCCAAGAATTACAAAAAGCTTGGCATGACCAAAAGGCTGTGCTGACTGTGTACCAGCCAGGACAGAAAGTGTGGGTGTTGGAGCCTGTGGCCCCAGCAGCCCTCCAAGACAAATGGAGTGGCCCCCATACAATAGTTGAGCAAAAGGGAGAAGTCACCTATCTGGTGAATCTTGGAACTCCCAGGAGCCCCCTGAGGGTGCTCCATGTCAACAGATTGAAACCATATGTTGACAGGGCTGACATGGGCTTGCTCATGGCAACAGATGAGGAACAGGAGGAGGAGAGTGACCCTCTCCCTGACCTGCTCTCACAGAACCCTGATGATGGGTCAGCAGATGGTGTTGCTTTGGCAAGCAGCCTCACTGACCATCAGCAAACTGAGTGCAGACAAGTTCTGCAGCAGTACAGACATATGTTTAGCCTGACCCCTAGTCAAACTACCTGGTGCACCCATGAGGTGGACACTGGAGACAGTCTGCCTGTCAAGAGTAAAATCTACAGGCAACCTGACCGTGTCAGGGACTGTATCAGGACTGACGTCCAGAAAATGTTGGAGTTAGGTGTGATTGAGCCTTCATATAGCCCTTGGGCTAGCCCAGTAGTCCTAGTACCCAAGCCTCATACCCAGGGTGGTAAGAAAGAAATGAGGTTTTGTGTAGACTACAGAGGCCTCAATGCAGTCACTAGGACTGATGCCTATCCCATACCAAGGGCAGATGAGCTGATTGATACTTTGGCCTCAGCCAAGTATCTAAGTACATTTGACCTAACAGCTGGCTAATCAGATTAGCTGATGATGCAAAAGCCAAAACAGCATTTTCGACCCCTGGTGGGCACTACCACTTTGTGGTGATGCCCTTTGGATTGAAAAATGCACCTGCCACTTTTCAGAGGTTGGTGAATAAAGTTCTGACAGGGATGGAAACTTATTGCTCAGCTTATCTAGATGATATTGCTGTCTTTAGTTCCTCCTGGCAGGATCACCTGGTCCACCTCAGAAATGTTTTGGAGGCTCTGCAGAAAGCAGGCCTCACTATCAAGGCCACTAAGTGCCAGATAGGGCAGTCAGGTTGTGTACCTGGGCCACCTTGTGGGTGGAGGCCAGGTTCAGCCTTTACAGAGCAAAATCCAAACCATAATGGAATGGCTTGCTCCAACCACCCAGACACAGGTGAGAGCCTTCTTAGGCCTGACTGGGTACTATAGGAGGTTTGTGAAGGGATATGGATCTATAGTGACCCCCTTGAATGATCTAACCTCAAAGAAAATGCCAAAAAAGGTTCAGTGGACAGCTAGCTGTCAGAAGGCATTTGAAGACCTAAAGCAGGCCATGTGCACTGCCCCCATCTTACAGAGTCCAGACTACACCAAAAAGTTCATTGTCCAAACAGATGCTTCTGAGCTGGGTGTGGGAGCTGTACTGTCTCAACTGAATGATGAAGGTCAAGACCAGCCAGTAGCTTTCATTAGCAGAAGGCTGACCCCTAGAGAGAAACGTTGGTCAGCTATAGAGAGGGAGGCCTTTGCTGTGGGCCCTGAAGAAGCTGAGGCCATACTTGTTTGGCACTCACATCATAGTTCAGACTGACCACAAGCCCCCCCCCTATGGCTTAAACAGATGAAAACCCAAAACTTTTGAGGTGGTCCATTTCCCTACAGGGGATGGACTATACAGTGGAACATAGACCTGGGACCCAACATGCCAATGCAGATGGACTCTCAAGGTATTTCCACTTAGAACACGAAGACTCAACTGGTCAAGGTTAGTTTAGTGTCCCTGCGTTTGGGGGGTGTGTGTGTAGGAGAGTAGGATCTGCCTCTTATGTTGCCCCCACTTTTTTTCTGATGTTTACACTGGTTTCTGGCTATAGTCTGGCTGGGACCCTGCCAATCAGGGCCCCAGCCTCTCTGTTCTCTCTAAACGACTTGGAGTGCACTCTAGGTGCACTAGTGATTGGATACTGTGGTACCTTATGAGTCCCTAGTATATGGTACCTTAGGTACCAAGGGCATAGGTACTTCACAGGCCTACCAGGGGCTGAAGCATGTATTATGCCACCCCTGGGAAGCAGACTAAATCTGACACCCCAGGTCTGCTACTGCAGCCTGGGTAAGGTGGTGCATGCACCCCTTACTGTGATATAGGCTACCTATATCACTACATAGATACACACATATAAACCTATAAGTCACTCCTATGGCAGGCCTTGTCAATCCTGAAGGCAGAGTGCTTGGTTCCTATGTGAGAGGGTGCCCCTGCATGAGCAGAGCCCCTCTGCAGCATTCAGAGACCCTTCTCTGAGGCTGTTTGTAGTGCAGCCTGACCATATACTCTTAAGCGCATTATAACCTCGCGTTAAATGCTAACTTTGGGATGGCTGCACGGAAACATGTCGTGTTTGGTGTCAAACATCTTGGAATACTACCCCCCCGCCAGTTCTGGCGGCGGGGGTAGCATTCCACCCTTCTAGAGGGATAGACATGTACCTACTGTGGAAACGCGGTAGAATCCTGAAGAGCCCTGGCATCACAAAATGGATGCCACCAGTCACAGACACTGGTCTGCCCTCCTGCTGATGACCAACACTCGCAGTGGAGGAGGCCCAACAATAGGTATCCTGTCCCAAGGGGTGTGACCACCTCCCAGACAGGGTTTAGTGTATTGGGGCTGGGTGGGTGCACTCCTAGAGTGCTTTGAAGTCCTGCACTGGGGGAGCAGAAGGCTCCTCTGTGCATATGCCAGTTCAAACCAGCTCAGGGGCTACCTGCCCCTGCTCTGGCGCGAAACTGGACAAAGGGAAGTGGGTGTAGCCACCCCCTCCCCTGACCCTCCCATAGGTGGGGTCATAGAGCTAGTCCCTCCCTTCTTTGTAGTATAAGAGGGGGAACCTGTGCATTGCAACCCAGATCTCCCTGGACGACGCTCTTAAGAAGAATCCTGGACCTTCGACGTTCCACTACCTCTGGAAGACTGAAGAATCTCCCTTGGAGTCAAGGAGTGACTCCCCTGCTTGGCAGGCACCAAAAACTACAACGACGGTCGCAAACTACGCCGCTCCCGCCGGAGCCCGAAGTCCCTGCAGCCCAGGAAGAGGATTTCCTGACTTCTCCAAGGCCACCGTGAGTCCCCAGCGAAGCTGAGGCAAGTGGACCCCGCGAGTGACGAGGAACCGCAGTCCCTGGGTACCGTGCACTATTTTCGAGTGCAACCCCTTCACGACGTTCTACGAACTTGTGCTTTGGACCACGTGTGGTCCCAGCCTCTAGCAGGAATCCCTCCGAAGATCAGAGGCCTACCCCGTCCCGAGTGACCGTGGGCCCCTGTTGAAGGAATCCTCCCGAGGCGTCTTCGCGATCCCTTGCCAGCCGGTTTGTGGGTCACCTGAAGACTTTTCTACAGAACCAAAGGGCTCCCCTGGTTGCTCCAGGCCTGCCCTGACTTACCTTCGCTAGGTGAGTCCCTCAGACCTTGCTGGTCTGCGCCATTGACTTTTTACACTTTCCCCAAGACTTGCTGTTTCCAAGGCTTGTTGGCTCCAATCGAGTCGCCGACACCTCAGTAAGCTGCAGACGTCGTGGGACACACCGAATCCAGCTCCTGGTCATCATCGACGCCGCCTGGACCACGTGGTCGAAGAGTCAAGACACCCGTGAACGACCTGAATCTGTCGACGACGGTGGGCATTCATCTTCCTTGCCCCGGGTCACTGCCAAGTGACTTTGAACACTGTCCCCTCTGCTTTCAGGTCTTCCTTCTTCCGAATCCAGGCTTGGATTCCACCGGACACTTCTCCTGTCGCCGCAAGCAGCAAGTCTTCAGTGGCTCCCATTGAAAACGACGCCGCGACCCGACACCAAAGGACACCTATGCACCCGGCTTCCCTGGGTGAGGTAACTCCAGCACTACGGTGCTCCTGTGGGTGTTGGCCCTAGAACTACTTTCCCTGTAAGTGACTTGCTTGTAGCTACTCCCGAAGTGCCCTGAAACTCTTTATTTCCAACCGCGACTTGCCCCATTGAAGTCAACGGCGACCCGCGCCTGTGTTCACTCACTGCACGCGTCCCCCGTGGGTCCTTTACTTACCTACCTTGGGTGGTTTCGTGAGGCCCCAGCACTTCTGAAGGCCCTAGGCCTTGTCCCTTTGCAAGTCGTTGTTCTTAAGTCTCTTTTTTAGTATATGGTCTGGTACGCCCCTAGGGCCCCAGCCATATTTGTGCTTAATCTATTGTGAAACGTTGATTTGTACATATGTTCCTGACTTCTAATCTCATAAAGAGATTAGTAGAGAGTTGTTTAGTAATAAATACATATATATTTGATATATATACCTGTGTGGTGTCTTTTCATTTGGTGATTCAAGAGATTGTGTGGTAAAACAAGCTGCTTTACATTCCTCCAAGACTTAGCCTGAAGGCTGCTCTCCACAGCTACCACTAGGATAGCTTTCTATAAAGGTTGTCTTAAACCTACCTACCATAAGAGTCGAATTGTACTGGTGCAAGGTGTCCACTTTAACGAGTGAACAGCATATACCAGGCCAACTTCTCACACCCACTGACTCCGAAGTTGTAGGAGGGGGTCCGGCGTGTTATCGATTAATTTACGATATGTCAGTGAGATTGCCCTTTTGGGCATGAATTCATCCAGAATTTTATCTTCGAGTGGGGAGGACTCGGGGAGCGACTGGCCTTTTGGGATGGCCGATTGTAGGGCATGTTTAATCTGTCAGTAACGAAAAGCCTCCCTCTCCGCTATTTCGTACTTGTCACGAGGGGCCGCCCCAGGACCTTGACGAGGGAGATGGCGACCCCTTAGCTCCTTACATTTCCCCTGTCTTCTGTTTTCAGTCACCCACGGCCGAGGATGGTGATGGCCCCTTTAATTCCTCGTACTTCCTGGAGCCGTCCCCGTGTCATGTGACCCTGTCACATGCTCCAATGAGTCTCGACCCGGAGGAGGAAGCGGACTTCTTAATGGGACGTATGCAGATAGAAGAACGCCGTCGTCGTCGGGAGCCCGAACCTGATGTGAGTCCATATCGAGGCTGGCTGGAGTGGAGAAGTAGCGGGTCTACAGAGCGACTGGATACACCGGTAGTAGAGAGCGGGGAGAAGACACCGGGAGAAGCAGCGGAACGTCAGGACCAAGGAGCGAAGAGCCGGGAGCCGGACCCTATCCGGCATCACCAGCTGTCCAGCCGCGCTCCTGGAGGAGCGTGGCTACCCGAGGTACGTGGCCGTATCCGGGAGTGGTTTTGGAAGGGGAAACCTGCCAGGAGGGGTTCCTCTTGCCGGGAGGGGGAAGGGTAACGGATCACCGCACGTAGCGCTCAAGCTTGAAACAATAGCCTGCTAGTAGCGCGGCGTACAAACACTCGGTGGTGGTGCAGTGTGGTGGTGATCCTCCCTCACTCCCCTCTCGAGCCCCTAAGCGTAATATATACGCTCCCTGAAACCTGTGTTCTTTTTTTTCTTTTCCCATATGTTCCATGTCGGGCTAATCCCTGAGGCCTCTAATAGCGGTGAAGGAACTAAGAGAAGTCCACTCCCCTTCCTCTGGAGATAAGACGGAAGCTGCCGGGATTATTGTGCTGCCTTTGTACTCTGATAAATAAAGAGTAATCTTGTTTTGAACCATACATCCTCTCTGCCCCTCATTGCCCATTGACAGTACTCTTATTGTAACTGTGCAAACGGGACCACTCCACCTTTTTCCCATAAATCACTCACCTTGGAGATCCCAATCAAGTCCCACCCCGTGAAGCCCCTAGAGTCTCCCAGCGTTCCTAGTTTCTCAGTGTCCCACAGGGGTGTGGCTTGTGTCATCTTCCCTGCCCATCCCATACTATTATTCACCGTATGCCATATTTGTAGCGTGTGCCTGGTCGGGCCCATCAGGAATTTTGAGGGCTTATTAGCATAGAGCGCCCTGGAGTAGTTCCCATTTGGGAGAAGCCACCTGTCCATTCTATACCCAGGGTCTTCCACTGGTCTATATATGCATTGATTGGAGCCAGCTGTGTTGCCCAGTAGTATCTGCGTATGTCAGGTAGTCCTATGCCTCCATCATACCATCCCGCGTGAGTATCTGGGTTGCTATCCGTGGCGGTTTTCCTACCCACAACAATTCTCGCTGTGCACTTCGACACTCCTAAAATAGTCTGTGTGGACTGGGGTTGGTGAGTTTTGCAAAATGTATAGGAATCTGGGGAGTGCCATCATTTTAAAAAGCACGGCGCCCCCCAGGAGTGACGGTGGGAGGGACCTCCAGTGTTGGACATCGCTTCTGAGCCTCTGTAGGGGGGGAAGGAGGTTACGTTCATAGTGTAGGACAGGGTCTTTGGTGACATATATACCAAGGTATTTGAACTGAAAGTTACACTTGTAAGATGTTACAAGGCAGCTCGAATTATAACCTATGGGAGAGCTTGTCCTTGCAATAGTGAAAAATTAAATTGGCAGTATTTCACTATCAGGACATATAAAGCACACCAGTACATGTCCTACCTTTCATATGCACTTCACTCTGCCCCTGGGGCTACCCTGGCCCTACCTTAGGGGTGCCTTCCATGTAATAAAAGGGAAGGTTTGGGCCTGTCACATGGGCACACTTGCCAGGTCGACATGGCAGTTTAGAACTGCACTCACAGACACGGCAGTGGCAGGCCTGAGGCATGTTTTGAGGCTACTCATCTGGGTGGCTCAATCAGTGCTGCAGGCCCACTAGTATCATTTGATTTACAGGCCATTGGCACACCTGGTGCACTTTACTAGGGACTTACCAGTAAATGAAATATGCCAATCATGGCTGATCAATCATAATCACAATTTACAAGGGGATCACTTGCACTTTAGCTCTGATCACCAGTGGTAAAGTGTCCAGTGTTTTAATAGCAGTAAAAACGAAATGCAGCACACAGTCAAAAACAGGAGGTCAGGCTCATAGGGACCCAGGTACCCGGCCGCGGGTGCCCCCAAGACCCATCATAACGCGTCTGTTTAATTACTGAGATCGTGATGCAGTCCTCCAGACAGTCTGCAGCGCCCCACTGCTCACCAATGAAACTGATGATTTAATTTTTTCCTGACTTTACCATAAAAGTGCAAAAGATGCGCCACAGCTTCCTCAAGGTTAAAAAGGCAATGCGGAACAAAGACTCAAATACTCCATGATATTTCTGGCCCACCTGAGTGTTGCAGCATAAGGTAAAACTTTGTACTTCTCGGCAGAGGAAGCATGGGACCGACTGGAGGCCTGCTCCTGGAGCCGGATCGCGGGGACGCCCAAGAAGGCGAGGGGCAGGATGCCGTTGCTCAGGAGCCACGGTGACTGGTGGACACTCACAGAGATCAGAGTAACTCCCCCCACCTCACTGAGATATGATATCTAAGGGCAGAAATTTTATCTTCCAGAGACACATTTGGTGGGCACCACATGTAATGCCTTGGAAAGATGGGGTTACAGAATGTACGGGATGCACAACGGGCTCCAGAGGCGTGGGCATATTACTTAAAAGATCTTTGGCTTAACAGTACACAACTCATGGGTGGGAGATACGTAGCCATTGCGGGTACTTGGGAGGGGACGTCTCTCAATATTCTCAGTGTCTACATTCCACCTAGACTACAGGATACAACACTACCTGACTTGAGTTTGCTGCTTCTTTTTCTCCCAGAGAGAGAGTTTTTCATGGGGGTGACTTTAATTTGACACGTAACGACGCCAGCGATCGCTGGGCCCTCTGGCGCGTGCCATCAAATCGCACTCTCTTGGCAGACTTTCTCAATGTCATGTGTCTTGTGGACGTGTGGAGCTTTCTTAATCCCATGATGCAACACTTTACTTTTCACTTGGGGGCATACAGTGTCCTCTCTAGATTTGACTATGTGTTGGCCTTTGCCCATCGTCTCCTCCACTCTCATGAGATCCTTCACTTGGCTAGAGGCATCTCCGACCATTCCCCGCTTTGGGCAGTGTATGGTCTCGATGATCCCAAGATCTGATGAACCTCAAAGCTCAATCCCTGATACCTTGAAGCCCCCAGGGTTAGAGAGGGTCTAGTGCAGGCCACAGAACATTACGTTGCCGAAAATCAGGAAACTGTAGACTCTGCCTCAACAGTGTGGGAAGCCTATAAAACAGTGATAAGGGGATAGGGCCTTTCCCTAATTGTAGGTCATAAGAGAGATAAAAGGGCTGGGTTGGAAGCTATAGAAAGCGACATTTCACCGTTGGAAACACAGTTGACAGAGCAAAATTAAACTTACACCAAACACAAACTAGTACTAAAACAGCATGAATATCACAATATGGTGACAGAGGAGGCCAGGGCAAAGTATAGGGCAACAATGCACCTCGTTTATGAGATAGGAGACAAGGCTGGTAAACTCCTTGCCTGGCTGGATAAGAAGGAGAAGGCGAGCCGATGGGTATTAAGGATTGATTCTGGGAGGGTGAATAAGTCACAGAAAAACTGGCAATAGTCAAAGCTTTTGCCACTTACTATTCACAACTGTACTCCCCATCTAATACCGCAACAGCGAAAGAATCCCATGAGTTCTTGCAGATTTAACGCTTCTTTCCCTCACAAATAATGACAATACCCTCCTTGAGGGTGACCTTACAGAAGAAGAGCTAGTTTGCTCAATTTAAGACTTAAATGCAGATAAGGCGCTAAGCGCAAATGGGGTGCCCATAGAAGAAGAAATGGAATGGGGGACCCTCCCCAGGGACCAGCGAGTGGCTACTATTGTCATCATACACAAGGAGGGCAAACTGCCAGATGACTGTGCCTCATATAGGCCAATCTCAATCATCAATGCTGAAGTCAAAATATTGGCTAAACTCCTGGCTAATAGAGGTCATTACTAAACTAATTCATCCAGAACAATCCAGGGCGCAGTGCCGCACTCAATTTGAGGAGGTTGCACTGAGTGTTGAGCTGGGCGAGGTATATTCAAGAGTTGTCCTCTCTCGGCCTTTGATACGGTTGAATGGCCCTATCTCTTCGAAGTATTGGCAAAAATGGGCTTTGGCCCCAGATTTTTAGACTGGAGCAGACTTCTGAACACTGAACCCCTGGCCCAAGTGGTGGTCAATGGTGGAGCCTCGCAAATCATTCCCCTGCAGTGTGGCACCTAGCAGGGGTGCCCACTTTCCCCCCTCCTTTTCACCCTAATGTTGGAACCCCTGGCTGCTTGGATCCGAATGGATCCCCTGTTTCGGGGACCCCTCTGGACAGTTCAATGAGAGGATAGAATCTCTCTTTATCGTGACGGCGTCCTGTTGTATGTGTCGGATCCTAAATTCTCAGTGAACAGGATAATGCATATACTTGGCATATTTGGCTGCTACTCCGGATGGACAATCAATTGGGGGAAATCACTGATTTATGTGCTGCATTGCCCACCACCCAAGCTACCTCGGGACTGTAAGGTCAGGGTAACTTCGGAAGGACTCGCATATCTAGGAATTTTCACCACCACTGATCCAGAACTCTTTTATGAGAAAAACCTACTACCTCCCCTGGATAGGTTAAATAAAGGTGTTCACCATTGGAGATCCCTAACCCTGTCCATTCTTGGTAGGGCAGCGCTTTTCAAGATGATTGTGCTGCCCCGTTTCTTATATGTCCTCCATAATACTCCATACACTGTCACAGCGCAATACTTATCATTAATGAACTCCACAATGCACACATGGAGTGATGGGGTCAGCACGACTTGCCCTTTGCAAACTCACAAGGGTATGGTACAGTGGTGGAATAGCACTACCTGATATACAGAAATATTACTGGGCAGCTCAGTTCGCCCCTTTCAACCAATGGGTGCACTTACCAGAAGATGAGCTATGGCCTGACTATGCACCCTGGGCGATATCTGCGTACTTTGCTCCCCCACGTCTTTCACTGCAGGGTCCCGTGGCTGTCACAATCAATCTTTGGCACACGGCTCAGGCGGCATTGTGGTGGAAGGGTAGATTAACCCGATCCACGCCCCAATGGGATTCAGCAGCATTGAGCACCCTTGGTACGCTGTCGGGATTTGACAAGTGGGACCTGATAGGCTGCTCAGGGTTGGAGATCTCCGGGTACGAGGAGCAGTCATTCCCTTTACTGATTTACAGAGAGGCTACAGTTTAGCTCTCACCGAAACGTACTGCTATTTACAAGTTAGACATGCTCTCCAAACAGCACTGCATAGAGGCTCAGAACTGCCTGAATCCTCCCCTTTGGAGGATTGGCTATTCGATGACCTCATGATACACAAGGCGACCTCCCTTATGTATCGTAAACTAATCAACACCCCTGATACCCTAGTACTTCTGAGTGAGAAGTGGGCTTTAGATTTGGATTGCATAGAGGATGATGAATGGCCTGAGGCCCCAGCCTCTCTGAGGGAAATAGCGATAAAGGCTGGATTTTGCCTGGTGCAGCTTAAAATATTGCATAGTCTATTTCGCTTGTACCACATTAATGAAATTAGGTAAAGCAGCAGGTGACACCTGTCACAGAAGATGTGCTCAGAAAGGTACCCTTTACCATATTATCTGGGAATATCCGGTCATACATCGTTATTGGGAAGCAGTTGTAAATTGTATGAACACTTTGTGTAAATGGTGCTTGCTCAAAATCTGGGAAGATTCAGACCTTAACCGTATGGACCAGACCTGGATGACTCTGGGCCTGGCGATAGCCAAACGCAGCATTGCCTGTTGTTGGGGGGTCTAAATGGTGCCACGTCTGAGGGATTGGAAAAATATTATGGACTTGAGTATGATAGTTGAAAAAGTGGTTTACAAGAATAGGGATTGCCCTAAAAATGGGAGAAAATATGGGGCAAGTGGAATGAATATCGTGGGGGCCTGTGTGTCTTCCCCTCACTTGAAAAAGAATTCCAGCCCCTCCAATGGTTCTGCACCCCCCATTTTAAACATTTGTAGGTGGGTGGGCGAAGGGCGGGTACTTACCTGATGTGCAATACAATTATGGAAACATATTGATGTATAACAGTGACACTACTGTGGTGTTTTACTTTGCTTTTGGTTTAAATAAAAAGATTTTTTTTTAAAGTAGGTCAGAAGCAAAAAGACAGGGGAGAAATACGCCAAAGAAGCCAGGTCTAACAGGTGGTAACATCTTTGTAAGGTTTTCCTTATCCATTTATGGCCAGGGAATATAATGGAATGCCTCAGGTCCCTTACGTGTTAGGGCCATCTGGTGTACGGGAGTAAAGGAATGTTGGGGATTATGCTGTCTGGCATACTTGTGCCATACGCGCAGACTCCTCTGCATATAAGGGTAATCCCAATCTGGATCCCCCTCACCATGGAGAATTCAATCCTCCGCTTTTGCCATGTCACATGGATCGAAGGACCCTTCTTGTGGCCATGAGCTCATCTGCGGGCTAAACCTTCAGTCCATTCTGCTAAATTGTCCACATAAGGTCCGACATTGTATCAACTGTTTTCCCCTTGGGCGACTATCTCATTTGGGGTGAGGTCAGTGTCACGCAGAACCGATTGAACACTCATCTGTTGTATCGGTCTGTCACGTAGCGTCAACCCCCCCAGTATCCTCATAAGATCCGATCCTGGGATATGGCTGACCATGTGGTCCCTGAAACTGTCACTGCTTGAGCTCTGTCGCTCAGGGTCTCCTAGTATTAGAGAAAGTACACTGCTGTCCTTCTCTAGTGATTTTCATTAACATATCAGTGCGGCTGTGCGACCCCATTGATTCCCTCCTTATGGTCATAGTCGATGAGGGATCTTTCTCAAGTGCTATTGGTATAAGTAGGGAATCTAGCTTCCGGAGACTGAAGTATTTGACCCATGTTATCTACGTGCCTATATATTGATTCTAATATGTTCGCCATCCTCCCAAAACTTCCCTGATATTATCCTGATATATTACCTCAATGTCCTTCTCTCCTTGCGTCTCTCTCATCTTTTCTATCTTCACTTCATGACAACCATTTCTGAATGTTCTCTGGTGTAACTATAACGCTTTCTTTCTCCTTTTGCCAAGATGGCGAATAATCAGTCTTTTTAAAGTCCTCCTCCTTTTCTCAAGATACTGGCCATTGGGCCATACCAACAGCCCTATCTGCATAACCATTCCACCTTGCTTCATCTGCATCTCTCCGTTGTGGGGTAGACACCCGCTCTTTGACTACCCTTGCTGTCCTTGTAACAGGTGAGATGTTGCTGATGAAACGAGCAACTGGTCGTCACTGTCCCCCAGAACTTACCCTTCTTCTCTAGCCACCTGCGAAGGGACTTGATCTAAATGTAGTGTAAACTGTGCTTCCAGTTGTCCCAAAAACGGAGAGTCCCCCACCCTTGTTTGTTGTCGGGGAGTGTTCATGTGTTTCGGCTTTGATGTCTGTAGGGCAACACTAGGGGGTCCCTCCAGAAATAGTGGAGGGGTCTAAAATTCTCGAATCCCACTGTGTCTTTCTGGAACTGCGCTAGTGGATAGATGCTGGGAACCTTAGGAGAGATATTTGTAGGGTCGCATGGGGGTGGGAGAGCACACAGGGTACAAGACATGTCGGTATTTGAAGAGTCTTTAGACTTGTCACAAAAGACTCGCCTCAAGGCTAAGGTGGCTTCTCGCTTCTGCCACTTGTCTCCTGCATATTTACTTTTAAGGTGTTTGGCAGTATGTTCTAATATATTACCATCAAATGTCCCTTCCTTTGGCCAGGGATACATCTGGGTAGCTTTAAACCATTCTTTACAATGTTTCAGT
Organism: Calotriton arnoldi; assembly: GCA_963921515.1. Lineage (NCBI taxonomy): Eukaryota > Metazoa > Chordata > Amphibia > Caudata > Salamandridae > Calotriton > Calotriton arnoldi. The sequence goes on from CAWUFW010018067.1 coordinate 132,727, forward strand.
AACCTTTTCTGATTATCTGGAAAGGTCTTTGGCATATATTCTAAAGAAGTCTCCAAAGTCCCCCGTATTTCTAGCAACTTTTTCATAGTTAACTTTTTGTCCGTCCACTCAAAAACGTATTTTCTTAAATTTGTACACTTTTTTTCTAATGAAATAAAGAATCTGTCAATTTGTCCTTTAGTCATATGTTACGCGTTGCAACATTATACAACATTACTCTGTGGCCACTTTTCAATTTAAGTGTACATACACACATTCATCATCAACATATTTAAAATATAAACACTTTAACTATTTCAGAAGTCAATCACAGTTCCTTACTCTAAACTGTATACTAAGTCGGTAGCCACTGGTCACTTCCCTCTGCACTCAAAAGAGGACAACCCTCACAGGCCATGGAATAGGTCTGGGACAGTGATTAGAGTGTTCCGTTCTTGCTGGAGATAAAGTTTAGCGACATTGGCCTTTCCGCTGTCTCTCTATGCCAAAATCTTGGAAAACATATTGGACTTCCAACTTCGAATCACCCACACTTGACCACTTCTAACTGTATATTGGGAAAAACTCTTTACCGACTATGTAGCGCCTTAACCTAACATTGTACAATGTTCATAAACAAGCTTGCATGCGATAAACCTATTTACATTTCATCCATGTTTACCATTGCCAAAGAAACAAGTCATATAATATACAACCATGGAACGGAGTTCACATTGTCCTCACCTTCTAGACGGCAACTCTGGGTCCTTCTCGCCCCCGTGAATAGGCAGAACTTTAAGTAACACAGTCACTGCTTAACTTGACAAAAATGTGCAGTGGTCTATGCAGCGGAGGTAGGCGGTATTCCGGTGGGACCAGTCGGTTGAGGACAAATGGAACTCTGGGCTCAGCTCGCCAACTGTTGCGGGAAAACTGAAATAAATAAAGACAAGACTTCTCTTGGCAAGGCAAAACTAGGTTTACTTGTCGCAGCCCGGAGACCAGTTACCTCCGCAGAGGTAAACAGCTGATCTCAATTTGCTGCTCACAGGCAGGTGCTTATATAGTTAAAAAACATTATTGACCTAAACACAATTATCTAAAAAAAAAAACAACAGGTCAAAGAATACGTAAGTAAATGATATACTTGTACATAAACATCACATCACCTTTTTCTTTTTAAACTAGTAATCTTTTTTTCTACATTCTCTTTTAAAAAAAATATGTTTCTTTATTGATTATTTGCAAAAGGGAACAAACATCACAAAAAAGAAACATTACATAAGTGAAGTAAAAGTCAAGGGAGGAATATATTGCAAGTAATGATTTACAATCTGCTTCTGCATTCCTGTAAAATAAAGAAAAAAGGAACAACAATGGGCATGTACTGAGATAAACAGTGCCAGCGAGGAAGGAATGTGAGGTAGGAAGGGAAGCAATGACAAGGGGAGTACTTAACTCCCACACATTCTCTACATTCTTTTATCAGAAGTCTAACCGCTTTGATGAAACATTAACTTTCCCTCAAGTGTGTGTGAGTGTTTATTGCTCTGCTCCCAAGACTTCTTATCTAACTCTGTATACTCTTAACTGAAGTTACCTTTCATCCATATTCTACAGGTCAACTTTCCATTAACTAGGAGAATGAGATACGTGCTTGTGTGCTGTGATCATAAACTCTTTGAGGCTTGTTTACACATGTGTTTCCATTTGACTAAAACTTGCTGATTGTGCATTCTAATTTCTAGTTAACTCATCTATTTTGTATCGTCATGAAGCTTAGGCCTGAACTGTTCTTTAACCACATATAGTTCTGCAACGTTCTACTGATGTTCTACTGATGTCTGCGGTAGCGAGATTTCTTCGTATTTCATTTTCTCCTTAACAGAGATGCAAAATAATGGACTACTTATTTAAAACCAAAGGCGATATCATTATTCTATAAGAAAAGAGAATCTCCCACAAAGAAGCCAATACTCTTAAAAACAATTGGATCTCGGAAGTCACCTGCTCCCCTTCACTACACCCCAAAATTTTGTTTTCACACTAATCTCCAAATAATCCAATATCAAACTAGAATCTTATACTTCTAACGCAGAAGGTAGGTGGATAATCTCCACATTAAGAAGAGGAGACTCAAATATTCGCGTAGTTAATATATGTGGTCCAAATAACGATAACCCCTCCTTTTGGAGATCTATATCGGACAAGATAGGCCTGCTACCTTCCACAGATCTAATCATAGTAGGAGGCGACTTTAAATTACCGCTAGATACATCCCTTGACCGTCAATCTAACTAAAAGTACCACCCCGCTAAAGCCACCAAAATCTTAAAAAAGATGTGTATTAAATACAATTTGAAAGATACTCGGAAACTCCAACACCCTGACTCTAGGGACTACACCTTCGTTTCTGCACCACATCATTCTTACACTAGAATTGATTACATCCTAATTTTTGGAACACAGACTCAATTAATAGACCAGACAAACATTTCTCCACGACGTCTCTCAGATCACTCCTGAATCAACGCCCTGCTTGCTGATACAAATCCTAAACCCCTAACTAATGTCTGGCTTTTCAACAACAATATCCTTAATAACCCAGACAACCAGAGAAAGTTAAAGAAACCATTTTAAACGATATTTTAGATAACACCTCACTGGAGATACCTATACAAACATTCTGGGACGCTCTCAAACCAACGGTAAGAGGCACACCAATTGACATGAAAGCAAGACTCAATAAAACAAATAACGCCTTACTCATTACAGTAGAAGAGGAAATAAAACAACTTGAATCCCTCCACATCACAAATCTAGACACAAAAACTCTCTCCCTTCTCACCAACAAAAAAACCTGAATACAACAACATTTTAAGTGAAAAAGCAGGCGTTTGGATTAATAAATTCAAAAGCTTTAAACTTTTGAGGCCGGCAAACTGCTAGACTCATACCTTAAGAACAAACAAAACCAAAAAAAAATTACCGCCCTCAAAGATGACAAAAATGATGTCCAACGAATCCTTGGAATATTTTGGAAACCTTTCGACAATTCTACGAAGTATTGTACTCTGATGACAAACACATAACACCTGAGCAATTCTCCAATAGTTAAACCAATCTGCAACTACCTCGTCTGTCAGACCAATTTCCACAGACGAGATCATAAACCAATTGGCACCCTTAAAGAAAATAAAGTGCCTGGCCCTGGCGGTTTTACTTCCAAGTTTTATAAAACCTTTTCCTCCACTATTCAACAGCCCTTATTGGAATTATTTAATCATTTTGCAACATCCGGTATCATTAGCGGAGCTACAGCTTAAGCTGCCATACCTAAACTGGGGAAAGGCCTTTTATTGACAAAAGATTATAGGAATATATCACTTATAAATCTTGATTGCAAATTGTACGCTAAAATATTAGCCAAACGACTCAACCTCCTTTTTACCACACGTAATAAGCAATTCTCAAGTTGGTTTCCTGAAAAACTGCATGCCAAATGATAATACCCTTCTCCTTTACCGTGTTCTGGACAGAGCGAAGTCCGCCAATTCAGCCATGGTAGCCATAAATACTTGACACTGAGAAAGCATTTTATAGGGCATCCTAGACCTTTCTAAAAAAGAATCTGTCAAAGCTTTTAACCTGGGAGACGACTTCATAGAAATGACCACGGTCCTGTATAGTAATCCTAGCGCTCATGTCCGCATTAATGGTTACCTATATCAACCATTTAAACTTGAAAAAGGCACAAGACAAGAATGCCCGTTCTCGCCCTTCTTCTTCCAGAACCACTCTTATAAGACATGCGTAACAATGATAATATAGCCAGAATCAACTTTAATGGGAAAGTGGCAAAACTTTCTGCCTATGCTGATGATATACTGATAGTTGCAGAAAACCCCAGCACATCCATACATGCCCTCTTGGAAACAATTGAATTATACTCAGCAGTATCTGGCTATAAATTGAACAGAGACAAATCTGAGGTCAAGTCACTAGACTTCCTAGGTACAAAAGATCTATTGGGTGGTTCTGGATTAGCATGGCAACCTCACTATCTCAAATACGCAGGTATTGAGTTTGGCTCAGACTTAATAGATACTATTAGACACAATAAAGCACTTATCGTAAAAAAATGACTGATCTTCTTGAAAGCTGGACACCCAAATTTATCACTTGGTGAGGACTCATCAAAACTATAAAAATGATAACACCAATAGTTAACTACCTAATCAATATGCTCCTGTTACTACTATCTAACGACTTTCACCGCAAATTGGATAAACTTATCAAACTTTTATTTGGCAAAATCAGAAACCAAGAATAGCGCTGAAAAAACTGCCTTCCTGCTGAACTGAGCAGCGTTAACCTAGTCAACTTCAGGAATTACCAGACAGCTGGCCAAACAAGGTTCATACTGGTTTTTCACGCTGAATAACTACACACCCACGTGGCTACAGGTAGAAAAAGCCATCGTGAACAACCTAGACCGTATAACGCGCCTCACTATCAATAGCAAACATTATGCATTTCCATATACTTATTAAAAAATACCAGAAACGCTTTGCCAATCATTGATAAGAAATTGCCTTCACCAATTAAATCTTCCAATCTAGGCTCACTCTGGCATAATCCAAAGATCACATATAAGGGCTAAACACTATATTGGGACTCCTGTATTTCCAAAGGCGTCTATTTCCCCCAACAATTAGGTTGTAATCCCTTCCCCGTATCCTTTTCTAATCTTCAAACACAGTACCTCTTTGGGAGCATAAAATTCTATAACTTCCTCAGACTTAAATCCTCCATCACCAAATCAAAGTACCACACCAAAGATCCCTCCCTTCCAACATTTATCAGTAACCTCATCAAGATAAGCCACCAAGGGCCAGATGTACGACCATTTTATTTAGCGCCACGCAATTTGCGACACATTGCGAGTCGCAAATTGCGAGTCGCTAAATGAAGTGTGTTTAACACTGTTTGCGATTCCCAATGGGGTCGCAAATTGCGAGGCTCATTAATATTAATGAGCCTCTCGCAATTTGCGAGCGCATTGGGAATGCCAACCCTCCCAGGGATGGTGGTCTGCTGGGCTCAGCAGACCACCATGTCTGGGACTGCTTTTAAATAAAGCAGTTATTATTTTTTAATGCAGCCCGTTTTCCTTAAAGGAAAACAGGATGCATTTAAAAAAAAAAAAAAAAATGAAAACGTTTTTGTTTCATTTTTTAAGGGCAGGCAGTGGTCCCTGGGACCACTACCTGCCCTCAAAAAATAATTTTGCATGCAAAGGAGAAGGGGTCCCCTGGGGACCCCTTCCCATTTGCGAATGCATTACCACCTACATGAAGTAGGTGGTAATTGCGAGTGTTTTGCGACCGCAATTGCGGTTGCAAAACATTTGTACATGGTTTTGAGACTCGCTAATTGGAAGGGAAAGCCCCTTCCAATAGCAGAGAAGCCCCTTCCAAATAGCGAGTTGCAAACCCTATTTAGCGAGTCGCAAAAAAATTGTGACTCGCTAAATAGGCTATGTACATGGCCCAATAGGTTTTTGCATGCGCAAACAGGTTCGCAAACCCGTTTGCGCATGCAAAAACGGGTCGTACATCTGGCCCCAAGTCTCTAAGTTCTATAAACTATTACAAACCAAGGTGTCGAGTATGAACCGCAAAATAATAAAGGATTGGGCCACACATTGTTCATGCCCCATATTAGAGGCTGAATGGAACAAAATATGGAAATCAGTCACCTCACATAAGATCTCCCCAGTGACATCCTACACTAAATTCTGGCTACTCCACAAAGCTTATCGGACTTCACCCCCTACATAATATGAACATCTTAGGTAGCCCACATGCTGGAACTGTAAGGAAGAAGTTTGATATCTCGCACATCTACTCTTCCTATGGAAATCAGTTTAAACATTCTGGCACAATGTCTCCTCTTTCATATCAAAAATCTTTAATGTACACCCTAAGCATGAATTCACATTTCTCATTAGAGGTTTCCTAAATCCTGATATTAGAAATACAAGCAATGGTCTCTTGCTTGTCCTCTTATTAACGACAGCAGTTAAAATAATTACTTCTAACTGGAAAGACGCACACAAAGCATCATTCACAGCCTGGCTAAACTGGGTAACTCACATTAGCAGTGCAGACCATATCGCTGTCCAACATTCTCCATGGGAACCCTTACACAGGCCTACCTGGAAGTCCCTTGATGCCTACTTCGCCACCACCAAACCTCCCTGAATGCCTCGTTTTAACGGCCAGCATCCCTACATCTTGCCGATACAGAATCCCAGCTATGTCACCATCTTTGGCATAAGAAATTAGGAGGAAGACCCCTGACCTTATTTTCTACTCTCTTCTGCATAGCCTTTCCTCTAATCTTTTCTTTAGTCTTCCCGAGTATCCATTCAGCCGACATATGAAAACTAATGTTGTGATATGAACTGTTTACATGCATCTGAACCAATGATTTTCTGTACATGCGGTGAACAATTAGAACTGGACATTCCATCTTTTCTATAACATCCTCATTACAATGTCATAGCCATCTGCCATATATGTTATTACTTTATATTTTATTGCCTAATGGTTTTGTTCTGGTATTTGAAAATCAATAAAGATTATTTGAAATAAAAAACAAAAACATCGACACGGGCGCACTGTCTTTTAGACAGACGTGCTAAAAGGTAGTGCGTTCTTTTTTTGCAATTTTTGTATAGTGGGAACTCGACCTAAAGGTATCAGAGCGCTTTACGTGAGCACCAGTAAAATGGCACAAGGTCCCATTCTTTATTTTTTAGGCGGGGGAGATTAAGTGATTTGCTCATAATCACAGGATGTTGAGCAACGCCGAGACATGAACCTGGTTCCCCAGGTCCAGAGTCAATTCTGGCCATAACGCCACATCCTGTTGCAACTTTAAAAAACATCAACACAGATGCACTGTCTGTTAGACAGACATACTTAAAGGCAGTGCATTCATGTTGGTGTTTTTAGAGTTTTAACACAATGCTGCTTTTCACTGCTTGTGAAAACGAACATTGTTACAACTTTAAAAAAAAAACAACATGGATGCATTGTCTATTGGTAAAAGATGCCAATAGACAATGCGTCAGTGTTTGTGTTTCTTGACTCAGGAGGAGGGGCTGGGCTCGGATTGTGTTGGGCTTGAGGGTCCGTGAGGATGCCAAGCCAGGCACGAGCTTTTAAGGGCTCACCCAACTCTACTGCTTACCTGCACACCCATAAATATAGGCTGCCACCTGCCTCAGTGGCTCGTTCCACAAGTATGCACAGTCAATGAACATATTTTAATTTTTTTTTTTTTAATTTATTATTTTTACAAATCTGTTGTTTTTTTTTTGTAATTCCCTGGTCCTTTGATACCTCAGTAAATCCCCATAACCCCTTTAGTTTGTGAATGTGAGAGAATGTGGGGTTGTTAGCACGCAAGCCAGTCTTCTCATTACCTTACCAAAAGTAAACCAACGGCTCGGACTGGGAGCGGAGTAGTCCCTATGTGGACTTTAGTGCTCCCCGACTCGACCCGTCTAGATTTCTCTTGAGCCCAAAACCAGAATAGAAATGGTAGCATTCTCAATAAGAAGGTTGGACAAGTGTCAATATTTAAGGATTTTATATAAGGTATTATTGAGCAAGGCACAGTAAATATAGCATAAGCATAGTTGGCAATAAAGAACATAAGTCAATAGCACAAAGATCCCAGCGAAGTTAAGTGCAAAATTCAGCAGAAATTTGCCTTACAAAAAAGGAATAGGGGTGTTGTTACAGAGGAAAATACATCCTTTATAGGACTTTAGACAAACGATTTCATACATTACTAAGCAAATACATGGTTCTCAGGATACGCACCAATGAGGGACAGGCAAAAAGAAACCTTTTACTACAGAATACATTTGAAGTTTCTATCATAATACTACTACCTTGAATACAGTCACTTTCACAGTTTATTCAAGCACATTGGTTGCCACATTGTATCACAGTTGCATGGGGCAGTTCGGATATCTTTAGTTGGGTACAACTGGGTGCGAAGCTCCTGGGAGCACTCACTGTCTGCTAGTGGGAAGATTGCACTTCTTTGTTTAGCTGAGAAATAATAACAACAATGATCACATTTGTAGTGTCTTGCAAATAAAAGAACGCTGGAACTCTTTTGGTTCCCACTGTACACCTGCGATGTAAGTGTTTGAGAGATGAGTCGAAGACAGGCTTAGAATGTTGAGTTCTGACTCATGCGCAGCGGAATAAAGACATGTAAAATTACTCTGTGTGTGGCATGATTAGTAGAGAGTACCTGGGCTGGTACGACTCTACAACTGGCGATGAGAAAGTGGATACGAAGCCCATACACTGAAAGCGCTCTTCGAGAGAGTTCGCTATGGTCCAGCAAACTACTCGTGCATGCCACATGTGCCGCAGTCGAAGTGCAGAATAGACGCTGGCACCAGTGGAGTTTCAGAGCAACGCCAGCCTGTATAAAATGCTTAAAGATAAAGCGTCATTCAAGGTCTACGTGTCGGTGGCCAGGAACTAAATGAAACAGCCGCAAATAAAAGGTACTGTGCCATTGCGCGAATTAATTACATATGCTATACAGAGTAAGAACGCTAAAGGTGGATGTCACAAGTTTACGAAAGCAGCACACAGCAATATTTCAGTACAAATCAAATTGAAATTAATGTGCTACGAAGCAGAGATTAACCAGGTGTTTGTGGAGAAATACTTAAACACAAAGCCAACCAACGTTATTTGCTTTCATGGGCTTGTAGTGTCCAAAGATTTATCTACTTACCGAAACCATGAACGAATCATCGGTCTACAACGTGCTGTGGAGAGGCCCCAGAAGGAGGGTCAAATGGGTTGTGTTTGACAACTGCACGGCCCTCCACCAAAGCTGCCGCATAGGGGCCCAGAACAACTCCACAGACCACCATCAAGTAAAGAGCTCCGATGGAGAGTCAGGGTGAGATCCAAGCTCCAAAAGTCATTAAGGCTGACCCTGAAGCCAGCACATCATGAGGCGCTAGATTAGCTCAGTCTGATCAAGTTCCGCAGGAAGCGCCAGAGAGACCACTACTGTCCACCAATGTATGTATTGCTGTTGCATTCTTAAAACAGCCATCTGCATTTGATAATGCCAAAAACACAATATTGGCAATAGATGGACTGCATGAGTAGAGACTTTTGAAGATTTCATAGATGCAGATCATAAAGTATCTCAGAAACATGGCGGGTGAAGGAGTGAAAGAAGCCATGAAAAAGATATCACAAGGTGAAGTGACGTACGATAAAATCAAAACAGCAGTGAAAGTCAAATTTAATACAGTGCCAAATGTGTATTGTGAAAGATACATATTCAGTCAAGAATGCCAGAGACCAGGTGAAACCATTGATGAGTTTGGAGAGACTGGATGTTTTGGTGTAGCACTGTAAATTCAATGAATTTAATGATGAGGAAGTTACCCTTCTCATAGTAATTGATAGATGTCTGTCAGATTCCTTTTGACGACGAATGCTGAAGTAAACTCTGAGCTTGGAGCAAGTCCTGAAGGCTACTCACGCTGAAGAGTGTGCTGATCATCAAGCAACTGACATGGAAGCCGGAAACACCCAAAGTGCGTCAGCCGTGAGCATGAAAAGTAAGCCAAGGTAGAAGGCCGAGGGACACAAGGTAATGTCTCCCCAGAAAAAGAAAACAGATGTGGACTGTCATTTCTACACGAAGGTAAATGTCCCGACATTGGACAGATATGCATCGGCTGTTGTAAAGCGAACCATTTCTTGACGACTAGCAAGGCGATGAGAAAAGTCAGTGCGTCACAGCATGAAGACAACATGGCCAACCAAATGCTACTTCAGCGACGTTCGACGCACTCCCCCAAGGCTAAGGGGCAGACAAACTGAAGCAAATCAACACGAAACGAAGTCGATCATCGTCTAAATCATCGACAAAGAGTTCCTCAGTATCAGTTTCCAGTGAAAGTGACAATTGTGCAGTGTCGATGCTTACTTCAAAAAGGCATGAACATGTTGGACTAGTGGAATGTGAGGAAAAATTCAAAGTGAAGAAAAATCAACACAAAAAATACCAAAAACATTCAAACATTGTCCGCAGATCACTCTAAAAATAAATGGGTGTTCGATACCCTTTATAATTGACAGAGGTGTGTCGATAAATATCATGCCGGAGGAGAACTATCAAGAATTATCTCCGTTACCACAACTTACGAAGTCAAAGACTAAAGTATACACATGGGTTGCCGCAGTGCCCATTAAAAGGTCACGGTTTGTTTGTAGCCACGATGAAACATAAGAAAACTGTGCTACAAGTGCCTATTCATAAACATCAAGGAAAAGCTTCAAGTGCTAGTTTGCTGAGTTTCAACACTGCTGCTAATATGGGACTGATAGTGAACAACAATATGAATGCTCATCAATAAATTGTAAGTCAATTTACTTCATTATTTCATGGGTTAGGAAGACTCAAAATAATGAAAGTAAATATACACACAAATGAAGATGTTCGTCCTGTTGCTCAAAGACATAGACGAGTTTCGTCTCACTTGCAAGAAGCTGTTGAAAAGGAATTTGTTGCTTAAACATGACATAATTGAACGTTCCACTGGTCTGACACCATGGGTTTCTCCCATTGTAATAGTGCCTAAAAGAGACAGTGAAGGTTCTGTATGCATGTGCGTTGACATGCGTCTGGCTAACAAGGCAATTGAGCGAGAGACATCCCGGTCTGCACTTTGCTGATATGATAACTCAATTGAATGCAACAAAGTTCTTCTCTCAACTCGACTTAAAGAATATCACCAATTGGAACTTGAAGAAAAATCCAGGTACATTATAACCTTTTCTATGCATATTGCTCTGTTTCACTTTAAGAAATTGAGGTTTGGTGTATCCTCAGCTGCAGAAATTTCCAAGACATCATTCGACGTATCATACAGCCTGTAGTAAATGCATTTAAGTATAGTGATGACATGTTGGTTTTTGGAGCTACACAGAAAGAGCATGACAGAGCTCTCATGCAAGTACGTCATTTGCTGACCGATGCAGGCTTAACTCTGAATGCTGACAAATGTAAATTCCACAAGAAAAGCTTGAAGTTCTATGGCCATGTCTTTTCTGATGGGGGTATGAAACCTGATCCACCTAAAGTACAAGTGTTGTTTACTGCAAATCCCCCACAAGACATTTCTATGATACAATCATTTCTTGGAATGTCCAGTTACTGTTCTAGATAAATGCAAGACTTTGCAATGGTCAGTGCACCGTTATGAGAACTAACGAAAAAGAATGTATCTTTTTATTGGTCACATAAATGTGAGAAGAGCTTCCAAAAAATCAAGCAAGCCATTGAGAGTGCCTCTGAAATTGCCTACTTTGATCCCAAACTACATACAGAGGTTGTAGTTGAAGCTAGCCCTCTTGGGTTTGGGGCAATCCTTGTACAGCACAACGGACAGTCAAATCCCCAGAGACCTATCGTGGCATACGCCAGTAAAAGCCTGTCACAAACTGAACGTGCTTAATCTCAACCTGAGAAAGAAAGTTTGGCAGTGGTCTAGGCTTGCGAATATTTCCATGTGTTTTTGTACGGAAAGCCCTTCACAGTAGTGACTGATCATCAAACACTGTTGACGATATTCCGTAGTCCCAAAGCCAAAATGCCTCCTTGAATTGAACATTGGGGTTTGAGGTTACAAGAATACAACTATATAATTCTTTGTCCTCCAGGGAAAGATCAGAATCCTGCTGATTATTTTTCAAGAGTGCCAATACAGTGCCCTGGTACCCCATCTAAGACAGCAGAGGCCTACATCAATTTGATTGTGAAATAGAGCACACCAACTGCCATGTCTTAGAACAAATTGTCACTGCCACGAGCCATGATCGTGACAAGTTAAAAGACATTATTGCTCATCAGTCGTGGAACCAGCACTCTAGACCTCTCACTAATGACAGTGAGTATCTGAAGTTCAAAAATGTAACAGATGAACTTTTAGTGAGTCAAGAAGGCCTTATTCTGCGAGGTACACATAATGTTATTCCAGAGAGTGACAACAAGTAATCGACGTTGCCCATGAGGGACATTGAGGAATAGTTGCCACTAAGATAGCTCTCCGTGATCGAGTCTGGCTTCCGTATCTCGACAAAAGGGTTGAAAAAGAATTGAAGACTTTTCACATATGCAACTGTCTTTCGTCTCAATTTTTCAGCACCCTTTGAACATGCCATAATTGCCACATCATGCTTGGAAGAAAATTGCTATTGATTTCTTTGGCCCTCTTGAGAATGGACATAATCTTCTAGTTATTGTTTATGAATACTCCCATTTTCCATTGGTAGAAGACCTTTCATGCACTACACATGAAAAGGTTATTAAAAAATTAGATGGCATATTTGTGACATGGGTGACAACGGCCTACCTTTTTATAGTTGAGAATTTAAAGACTTTTTGTAAAGCACCTCAATATAAAGCATCAAAAAGCACTCCTCTTTGGCTCCAGGTCAATGGTCTGGTAGAACGGTTCATGAGTACTCTAAAGAAAGCTTTTCAGCGTGCTGCATTGGAGAAGATCAACATCAAAGTTGTTTTGAACACTGCTCTTCGAGCTTACCGTTCGACCCCTCACTCAGTGACAGGGGAAAGCCCTGAAACTCTCATGTTTGGAAGAGCCACGACGACCAAGCCGCCCCTGTGGACAACCTCAAAACCAAGACATTCATGCTACGGACTTTAGTTGCAAACAGAAGATGAATATATATGCTGACAGACGACATCATATAAAAGATGTCAACTTTACAAGAGGAGATCGAGTGCTTGTCAGACAACACAGACAAAGAAAGTCTGATGCTCCTTTTGAGGCAGAACCCTTTACCATCGCTAACACCAAAGGCCGCATGGTGACTGCACAGCGTCCTGGGACGTCCCTTACGAGAGATTCCTCTCAGTTTCGACATGTGGCCCATCTCTTACCAAACATCGATATCAATATAGAGACTGGGTCCCAACAGACTGCTGATGACTGTCTGCTGAGAATTCCACCTCACCTGTGCAGATCACTGACACTTTGACTGCCAGTTCCCATTTCCAGTGACCCAAGCAGGACGTGTGATTCAGGCGCCACAATCCTCAATTGAAGAATTATAATTGCCTGTGTATTCATCATGTATTTATTTGTGTATTTATTTACTTGTTTATTTATTTTGAAAAAGTTGTAATTTTTTTATTTAACATAGCGGGAGATGTCGTGTCTTGTAAATAAAAGAATGCTGGAACTCTTTTGGTTCCAGCTATACACCGTAGGCCTGTGACATAAGCGTTGGAGAGATGAGTTGAAGGCAGGCTTAGAATGTTGAGTTCTGACTTATACGCAGCAGAATAAAGATGTGAAAAATTGCTTTCTATGTGTGCTGTGATTATTGGCGAATACCTGGGCTGGTAGGACTCTACAACATGGTGTGGTACAGCCTCATTTCAAAATGTAAGGCAATACATCGTAGGTCATGTTAGCGTATGTTTGATTTAAAGCATTTTAGAATTAAGTCATTTTTTATTGACAATGTGCATAGTAGAAGCCATACAAAGCAAGCAGGGCCGGACTGGGAACCGAAACCGGCCCTGGCACACTGCTCGGCTGGTCCCCCTGGGGGGGAGGAGGGGGGTGCGGCCGAGCTGTGTCCTAGGGCCAGTTTCGGTCGATTTTGTTACAGGGGGCCGATATTGCCGGCCCCCGGTAACAAAAACGGCCTCCAGGGGCCTAAAACCGGCCCCCACTTTGACAGCCCACCGGGGAAACGCCCGGTGCCCCCTGCGGCCAGTCCGGCCCTGAAAGCAAGCCGCCTACAACCCTTTTGGGCCGACCGCAATGGAGGCACCAACAAGAGGGGTGCAATCATCAAGACATTAATGTACTAAGAATGAGCAAGGGTTACCCAGCAAGCTGCCTACAACCCATCAAGGGCCGGCCTCATCATCCAGAGAATTGAGGTAGCGGGCAAATCAACAAGGTTCCACCATAGCAGACAAAATCAAATATCTTTGTAGAGCAGCCTCCACTACTCAGTCTCATACAAAGATGGCTGCTGGATTTCTTTTAGATTGTCTTTCCCAAACTGAAAACAACAAAGAAAACCCAGAAATAGGGAACTAAAAAAAAAACCAACCACCCCCACCCCTTCTCAGCGAGCCAAGCACCCCAGGTGTATTGCACTCAAGGAGAGGAAACCGAATCCTAGCGATCAGCAGGTGGCACTAGTAACCTCCTTCTTGGTCCATCAGGATCAGCCGCAATATGCGCAGATATTTCGGGAAAGTCAGTTCCCAGAACTCCCAGGAGAGGATGGAAACAAAAGGGCCCCAAATATCAGTGTAATCTGATTGATCTCCTAGGGTTGCCATTGACAGACGCTCCATGCCCAATAGGACCCACAACTGCTGGAGCCACTGCTGATGATCCAGGATTTTATCAGAGTTCCAATTGGCCAGCAGCACATGGTGGGCATCGTTAAGCGCAAGGGCCATCTGTCTACCTTTTATAGAGCGGAGCGGGAATGTTTAAGGGTTCGGTAGACCTAGGAGTGTATAGGCGGGGAATCTGGGAATATTCGGGTCAAAGGCCCGGTCAACCTCGTCCAGAATCCGCTCCCATTATCTAGTGAGTTTCGGGAAGTGCCAGAGGAGATGAAGCAATGTGCTAGGATTGCCACTCCCCCGCCAACACACGCCGTCGCTCTGAGGATTCCATTTTTGCATCCGGGAGGGGGTGTAGTACCAGTAGGAGATGATTTTGTAAGAAGTCTCTATATGCCCCATGGTCCATGGTATGTGCTGTGTGGTGTGCTCTATAAAAAATGTCTTTCCATTCCTTATCGGTCAATGTTTGCCCCAAAACTTCTTCCCATCGCGTCTGGCCCGGGGATCTACCTTTGTGCGTCTGCAGCGACAGATGGGAGTAAATTTCCGAAATGATTTTTTTATCATCTTTCTTGAGGAACAACCATTTTTCAAAGGGGAAAATAGGTCTGCTTGCATGAGGTCTGGTTGTCGCGCCAAGCAACCAGTGCATCATTTGCAGGTGGAGAAATTGGTCCCAATCAGTCAAACCATAATCTTCCTCAAGTTGGGCAGAAGGGATAGGGCCGATGTGATCAAAGAAACAGCCAATCCGTTTGCACCCGCCCAACGCCTGTCAGCACCTTTTGCCATGCCAGGAGGGAAGTCCGGGTTCGAGAATAAGGGGGCTAGAGGAGAGGGGAACGTGGTGAGTTTCTCAGAGATTGCTACCTTATCCCACACCTGGAATGTCGGACGTGTTACACCGGAAGAATACAACCCCCATGCTCTAAAAGACCTAGGTATCCACGTCTCCAGATATGTCGTCCCGCGACCGTCTGATCCATAAAAACCCAATGCTGCTCTGTAAATGGTCGATTCCACTCCACCAGGTAGAGCAGTACAGCAGCTTGGGAATAGCGAGTCACATTGGGTATAGCAAGACCTCAGTTCTGCTTTGAATGTCGCAGAAGCTGTTTCTGCAACTGAGGTTTTACAGTCCCCCAGATAAAGTGATCGATCTCCCTTTGGAGCTTGTGAAGTAAGGCGAGAGGTGGCTGTAGTGGTAACGTCTGAAAAATGTATAGAGCTCTAGGAAGGATGTTCATTTTTACCGCGGCAAGCCTGCCAAACCATGGTAATAGGAGTCACTGCCATTGAATCAAATCCTTGCGAATAAGGGCAAGCAACTTAGCATAATTAGACTCTGCGGTCTTAGTCAGAGTCCTACTGAACACCAAGCCCAAATAAGGTAGATCTTCTGTAACCCATTCGAAATCAAACTAGGAGCACAACACACCTTCCGTGTGTACATTGGAAGTCAGATTCAAGATTTGAGATATTTTGCAAATTAACATGGAAACCAGAGATTCGGCCAAATGTTTGAAGATCTGCCATGATAGCCGGGAGTGAAGTCCCCAGGTGAGTAATGGATAAAATGACGTCATCAGCATAAAGACTAATCAAATGGTGTTCGGCTCCAAAAATGATGCTCTTAGCCCTGGGATTATCGCGGAGCCGTTGAGCAAAGGGCTCCATGTAAAGGGCGAACAAGAGGGGAGAGAGAGGACACCCTTGTCGTGTGACCCGACCAATGTGAAAGTTGGTGGAACTGATCCCATTTACTCTAACCGGGGCGCAAGGTGAGCTGTAAATGCTCGCGATCCAGCTTCGAAAGCGGGTGCCCATGCCATAATGTTTGAGAGTTGAGAACAGATAAGGCCAGTCAAAAGCTTTCTCCGCGTCTACTGCAAAGAGCAAAGTCTCCTCTCTGAAACGCTGAACTTTGTCAATTAAGTGGCAGAGGCGTTTGGTGTTGTCGCCACACTGACGACCTGGAATAAATCCTGCTTGATCTGGATCTACGAGGCCAGGCATGAGGGAGTTGAGGCGCTGAGCTAAAATGCTAGCAAACAACTTTGCATCTATGTTCAACAGAGAAATCGGGCGATATGAGCTACAGAGTTTTGGGCCCTTCCCTGGTTTTGGTATGACTGTAATGGAGGCTTGGAGCATCGTTTCAGTAAGAGAGCCCGTTTCAGCGAAAGAGTTGAAATGGCTGGTGAGATTGGGGGCTAGCTCCGGGCAAAAAGTTTTATAAAAAGTGGCGCTGAACCCACCCAGTCCGGGCGCTTTCATGGGTTTCAGGCATGCGATCGCCAAAATAACTTCCTCAGTGCGAATAGGCTACTCTAGAGCAGCAGCATCACCAATGGAGAGGGGGGTAACCGCAGCCGCATCTAAGTAGGCTTGTGGGTCCTTTGTGATCGAATCATCGTTTGCATACAGTTCCGAGTAGTAAGCTCGGAAAGCATCGGCGATTCCAGTGGCCTCGGTGACATCTACTCCCACATTCCGACAGATCGCTTTAACTGCTTGTGCATGTTGTTCACTATGGACACAGTGGGATAACATGCGCCCCCTCTATTAGTTCCTACGTAATATTTATGTTTCAGATGCACTATCGCATGTTCCGCCCTATCTAAATCCAATCGTTTAAGGTGAAGCCTCTCTTTTTCAAGTTGTCTCCAGATCCGCGGAGCACCTGAACGCTTATGAATAGCTTCTAGTTCCCGCACCTTTAACTCAAGCTCCTCCATCTTGGCCCTCCTTAATTTATTGTCATGTGCTGCCTTAGCTATAAGAGCGCCTCGGGCTACCAGCTTCAAGGCCTCCCACACCGAAGACAGAGCGGTGTTGCCATCATCATTTAACAATAGGTACTCCTGTATAGTGGTCCTAAGAGCAGCCGTAGTCGCAGAGGACAACAACATGGTTTCCCAGAGGCACCACAAGGGAGCCCTGCTGCAGGCAGGAGAGATATATATCGACAGTGTTATGTGAGCTTGATCTGAAAGTGAGCGGCCCTCAATAGTAGAGGAACGAACCCGATCCCAGGCAGTAGGGGAGACTAGGAAATAATCCAACAGGGCGTAAGTCTTGTGAGCAGCGGAGTAAAAGGTAAAATCCCGCTCCCCAGGGTGTAGGGCGCGCCACACATCCCCTAGTCCACATTCTTCCAACCATTCCCGGCCGCCTGTGGACAGGGCGCCCACGCCACCAACCCTCTGGCCAGAACGGTCTAAATCGCCATCTATTAATATATTCAGATCCCTGCCCACCACTACCCCCTTTCTTGCCCTTCCCAGAGGAACAAAATTGCTGCGGAAACCCTCTAGCATGCATTCTGTGTGTATCTTTAGGGTGTAAATGTGTCTCCTGAAGCAAACATATCCCCCTCATGGAGTGCTCTAACAGGGATAATACCGCCTTTCTCTTGGTAGGGTTATTAATGCCTCGCACATTGAGGCTAACTAACTTAGTCTTGCCAGGCATAAGAACCAAGACAGCTCTTGAGAGGCCAAGTTTGCGCTTTGCTAGTCCCAAATGAGATAGTGAGGCAGCGTAATCCGTGAAGCGGTCTGCTAGTGATAGACGAGGGTAAAGAGTACAAAGGAATTGGCTCGCTGGAGGGGGACCCAAACGCAAGAGATTACCGACCCCAACATAGTAAAAAAAATAAAGAAACATATAAATAACAAAAGTCGTGAAAAGTCCATCAATGAAAAGGAAGTCCGATGAAGAGGGGGTAGCCTAGAGGGCAGGAGACACTCACCAAGATCGAAGTCGGCCGACCCCGTCCCCACCAAGCCCAACGCAGCAGATTCCCCCATCACCTGGAAAAACTTCAGCTTGGAGGATCAGCAACGTCTCCTTCAGCGCCGGAGAGTGAACGAATCACTGCAGACCTTTCTTTGATGATGGTAGCTAAATCCGGGGGAAGACGGTCCAATCTGGACCCACGTCGGCGACTAACTGGAACCCCCTCTCCAGTAGAGAAGCTCTGTGGTGTTTGCTCGTCCAGATCCAGGTTAAGAAGCTTGCAGGTCTCCGACAGGGAGCGAAGCTGGTGAAGCTTGCCCTCATAGCGAAAGATAAGGCGAAAGGGGTGGCCCCAGGAATATGCTATTCCAGAGGGTCGCAGCTGGTTAGACACAGGCCGGAAGTCTCTCCTTTGCTGTAGAGTGCTTTCTGCAAGGTCCTGGAAGAACTGCGGAGAGTGACCTCTAAATTGTAGTGTCTAGACGGATCGGGCCGCTTTCAGAATGGCTTCTTTTACTTTAAAGTCCTGTGCGCAGGCTAAAATGTCCGCGAGGGGCGGTAGGGCTGGTGCGGAGGACCCACCTGGTGGCACCGGTCCACTTTCATCACATATTCTTCTGAGGAGCCCATAACCGCATTAAACAAGGCCTGCACGTACCCCTCCAGGTCCGCTACCTCCGCACCAGTAGGAACCGCCCAGATGCGTATATTGTTCCGCCTGGATCTATTCTCCAGATCCTCTGCGTGTGATTGGAGATCGATTTGCTGGTTTTGTAATCGGACCACTTCCTGTTGGAGCGCAGCAAATTCCTCCTCCTTGGACACCAAGCTTTCCTCCAGGGCAGCCACCCTCTCTCCAACCACGTCCATATCCCGTCTCACTGCTCTTAAGTCGTCCTTCAGGTCAGTCTTCACCATCAGGATATCCACGTGGAGAGAAGCAAACAGAGATTCTAGAAATTCACGAGTCACCGCAACGTTGGCACCCTCTCTTCCTCCGGCCTGCCCCGGGCCTTGTGGGTCCCCAGTAGTCTTCAGAAGCAGGTCGCGCACTGACCGCTCCTTCTTCACCTTGGGCGTCGCCATGGTCTCGGCTCAGGTGGCTCCGCAAGCCGGGTCGCGATCCGGGCTAAGAAAAATAGCCCATGCTATCGAACCACAGCGGTGCACTTCAAAACGCCAATGACTCCGGGCTCGCACACTTCATAGCAGTGACTGGGGGTGCCAATGTATGCACTCCTGCTCATGAGACAGGCCCAAACTCCCCAGTCCCTGTGCTAGAGGAATAACTCTCTGGAGGGCAGCTCACCTCAGCGAAGTTCACAGCCTCTCTTTAACCCAATGATCCAGATGTTGCGCCGTCTCAAAGAGGCAGCCCTGGGCCATATAACTCAAGACCATCTGCTCACTTCCCCCGGGTCCAATGATTCCAAGAAGCAAATAGCAAGGGATATTAAAGCCCAATATCCTCGATGTCGACAACAAGGAACCAGGACCATAGCAGTGGTACTGCGGATCCAGGCCCCACCCAGACAGTGCCTTGTCAAGAGGGGAAAGTCGCCTTGCTCCTAAGGTTCTCCAGCTGGGTCCTCTGCCTTCGCAAGTCTCTCCGGGTCCAGTCAGGCAGGTATCACAACGAGCTCTCCCCCCCTCAAGCTCTTCCCCCTCACCCATTCGGGCCTTGCCTCCTACAGCTATTTTGTGGGAAGCGAATGTAGGCAGCCTTCTCAGGTAATACTGCGCCGTGAGGACAGCCCGGAGCTTGGCCAGAGGAGGGCCCTGGATCAGTGGAGCAGTGTGTCGGGCCAAGTCCTCTAAGGCTGCTCCAGCAGAGGCCCAAATCAAGGTACCCCAGAGCCATCTGCCCAGTGACACGCAAACCCTGGGTATAGCACCGGTCGTGCCTCAACCCCCTCCACTCTGGCCCCAGGCTGTGAGCCACTGCAATTCACCCCACGCAAAAGTTCCCCGCTCGGCGGGCGGACGCCAGCTAGTCAAGGGGGGGGGGGGTCTTCACAAACCAATGCTCCAATCCAGGCTGCAGGCTTCTCAAAGCGGCGTCAGGCTCAAGAGAGCCTGTAGCTCCCTCTCATCGATCCTTCACTTCTGTGGGCAGCTCAGAGGTCACAGCAGCTATACCACGCCTCGGTCCGTCAGCAACGACGCCATTCGGAGCACTTCTGGTCAGCTCTAATTCTCACGCAGTCGCTGCCTCCAAGATAGCGCCACCGCTCAGTGCTGGCACCCCCATATCTTCGAGGGAACGCTAACAAAATAAGGTCCAGCCTCCACTCCTGGGCACCGACATATGCCTCTGATGCCGCTGGGGTCTCTCCGCTCGCACAGCCAGAGATTTCCCTTATCCGTGACTGCCCAAGATGGCTGCTCGCGGGAGGCCCCGGGCTCCGAGACCCTCGATCTGGGGAAGGGGACGGAGCTCAAGCAGAGTGCGTCCGTTCACCATGCCATCCTGACCACACCTCCATTTAAAGCATTTTAGAAGACAAAGATAACACAATGATTTCTAAATCATCACATTGACATCTGTATAACACAGATTATATCAGCCTGGTGTTCTTCTGCTTTGATTCGCCCAAAGCTTTCATGGTATTGTAGAGCTAACTTTGCATTTCTTCAATCATAACATCAATTCTCCTTCTTCCTCTCATTGCTGTCAGCGTCTTTTACCCACAACCAAACCCATTGTTTGATTAAATTCCCTTGCAAAATCTTAGGAAGAGAAGTACACAGACAATTCCAATTATCAAGAGAAGTAAAAGCAATTTCAGCATTCCTCCACCTAAACTACTTAACCATTCACCTATCTTAGCAAATCCTCTTCCAATCAACCCAAATATTAAACCTATTCCTTCCCACATGCCTGCTTTTCCAGTTTGATTAATTCATGTGTAATGTTTTTCATGTTAATGATATAACTATCAAGCTGATTATCTATTTTCAGAATGTATGCACAACATTCCTTCGCAAGCAATACATCTAATGCAAGACGGTTCTGCATAATCATAGCTCTCATGGCAAGCAACCCTTTATTTATAACGGTTAGTGCTCCTCTAGTGTTAGTGGCAAGATGATCTACTAGGGTTGATAACTTTCTAATCTTAACATTGTTTAGTGCCATTTCTATTGAAGGTATAAGAGCTCCAAAGAGATCATTAAGGATCTGTTTCTCTTTGTTTAATGTAGCGATCAAGAAGAAGATCCATCTTGTTAGTGTGATTGATTCTAGGGAAAACTAAAGCTGTGTAGCAACTACCTACCCAGTTACGTGGTAACTGGAACTAAGCTGATTTACCACATATATAAAAATGCCTTTAATACTCACCTCAAATTCAGCAAAGGTCCTGACCTTGACCAAGTAACTATGTTCACATTTGCTCCATCCCAATATCTCAATGGTCTCGTTTCTCTCTTGCTTTCTTATCATACATAAGGATCCCTTCTTAGTCATATCGATACTCAACCTCAGGGTGGTTCCTTTCAAATCTCCTTTCCTTTCCCAATAATGTGCTGTGAATTAACTCCCCCCCCCCCCTCGTTGTCTGCCCTTATCCTCTCGTTCAATTAATCTACAAAAATTATTTCATCTTTGTTGATTCTACAGGTTACATCATGCATGCTTTGGTTAGTAGCACTTATGTTAGTCAATGGAATAAAGAATTTCATCATATACTTACGCTGATCTCTTCGTCTAATGGCTTTGAAATTATGAGAAACATGTTTTGTAGCTCACAAATGCATATTTGCATCTGTCACAATTACATATTCTAAAGGCTTGTCATAATCAGAATAAAATAGCTTAATTTAGTTTTGTTGGTAATACCAGCTCAGAAATAGGGACATTGAAAATTAATATGACAGGGGCAAGCGAAAATATGCCGCCCCTTCCACCACAGAGGCTGGAAGATAACAGCAGACATACTAATCTTCTACCTTCACATTCTTGATTAATAATTGTAAATAAACATTATAACCATAAACACTCTCATGCTGTGGGACTTATGAAACTTTGTTACTATGCACTGATTTGCTGACAGCAGGTTTAATCATGGTGTTTGCTGGGGCATGAGGAATCTCTACACTTAGCAGATAGATGTCCAACATCTATCCAGCCATAGAAACAGAAATGGCAATTGCTATGAGTAAGAATTTGCAGCGTTGCTGCACCATGTTAACTTAAATCAAGGAAATAGTTCGAAACCTCATAATGAAATAATTAGTCCTCTAATCTCTACCATCTCCTCACTGCCCTATCTCAAAATGTAATGTACAGTGGTTTTTATTCTGCATCAATAATAGGTTTAAGACTCTAGGGTCCTCTGACTATTACCCTATCTCTCTAGCCATCCTTTAAATGTTTGTCAGTGATGTACGTGAGTGTCTTCCCATGTTGCGATTGTCTTGCCCTCAAGGAGGCTCGTCAATGTCAGTCAGGCATTTATCAGATTAAATATCAATCTTTGCCAGAAAAGTCTAGTCTGGACTGGAGTATTTTCGATTGACCTTTCTCTCACTCCTGGGTCGCAAGCTGTTCTACAGAGTCTAGTTATTCTGGCTCACTTACTTCCCTTATTGTCTCTGATCTTTTCTTATTTGTCAGTAGTCTCTTTTCGCTTGTTGTAGTCCTTGGCCAGCCTTCCTCAGTCGAGTCACGATCCTTAGAAGAACCTGTGATTTCTGGTTCTGATGAAGCGGATTTACTATCGGAGATGGAACTTTCTTGAGCATACTACATTCCGGTTCCTGCGATCTTGACTCGGGCAGGTTTGATTCAGCTCTCCATGAGTTTTTGCTGTCTCTGTGAATACATATTCTCGTCCCTGTGTTTGGTATCACAGTTGTTGCTGGAATGACAACGCCACTACCTGGCTCTTGTTGTCGTTGATGCTCTGCGGTGGGTGACTGCGAGCCTTCAGACTGGTCGTCTTCTTCTTTGGAAGTCTTAATTTTTTTTACCTAGGCTGACTCGGGAATTCATGGGTATTGTGTGAGAAGTTGGCCTGGTATATGCTGTTCACTAATTAAAGTGGACACCTTGCACCAGGGCAAATCGACTCTTATGGTAGATAGGTTTAAGACAACCTTTTAAAGAAAGCTATCCTAGTGGTAGCTGTGGAGAGCAGCCTTCAGGCTAAGTCTTGAAGGAATGTAAAGCAGCTTGTTTTACCATATAATCTCTTGAATCACCAAATGAAGACACCACACAGGTATATATATCAAATATATATGTATTTATTTCTAAATAACTCTCTACTAATCTCTTTATGAGATTAGAAGACAAACATATGCACAAATCAACGTTTCACAATAAGTTAAGCACAAAATATGGCTGGGGCCCTAGGGGCGTACCAGACCATATACTAAAAAGGGACTTAGCAACAACGACTTGCAGGGAGACAAGGCCTAGGGCCTTCAGAAGTGCTGGGGCCTCACGAAACCACCCAAGGCAGGTAAGTAAAGGACCCACGGGGGACGCGTGCAGTGTGGATACACAGGCGCGGATCGCCGTTAACTTCAATGGGGCAAGTCGCGGTTGGAAATTAAGAGTTCTAGGAGACTTCGGGAGAACCTACAAGCAAGTCACTTACAGGGTAAGTAGTTCTAGGGCCCACACCCACAGGAGCACCGTAGTGCTGGAGTTACCTCACCCAGGGAAGCCGGGTGCATAGGTGTCCTTTGGTGTCGGGTCGCGGCGTCGTTTTCAATGGCGATCAAAGAAGACTTGCTGCTTGCGGGAGCTGAAGAAGTCTCCGGTGGAATCCAAGCCTGGATTCTGAAGAAGGATGACCTGAAAGCAGAGGGGACAGTGTTCAAAGTCACTTGGCAGTGACTCGGGGCAAGGAAGATGGATGCCCACCGTCGTCGGTTGATTCAGGTCGGTTGCGGGTGCCTTGACTCTTCAGCCACGAGGTCCAGGAGGCGTCGACGACGACCAGGAGCTGGATTCTGTGTGTCCCACGAAGTCTGCAGCTTACTGCGGTGTCGGCAACTCGATTGGAGCCAACAAGCCTTGGCAACAGCAAGTCTCGGGAAGATGAAGAAAAGTCGATGGCACAGACCAGCAAGGTCTGAGGGACTCACCCAACGAGGGTAAGTCAGGGCAGGCCTGGAGCAACCAGGGGAGCCCTTTGGTTTCTTTAAGAAGTCTTCTGGGGACCCACGAGCCGGCTGGCAAGGGATCGCGAAGACACCTCGGGCGGAATCACTCAATAGGGGCCCACGGTCACTCGGGACGGTGTAGGCCTCTGATCTTCGGAGGGATTCCTGCTAGAGGTCGGGACCACACGTGGTCCAAAGCACAAGTTCGTGGAACGTTGTGAAGGGGTTGCACTCGACAATAGTGCACGGTACCCAGGGGTCGCGGTTCCTCGTCACTCGTGGGGTCCATTTGCCTCAGCTTCGCTGGGGACGCACGATGGCCTTGGAGAAGTCAGGAAATCCACTTCTTGGGCTGCAGGGACTTCGGACTCCGGCGGGAGCGGCGTAGTTTGCGACCGTCGTTGTCGTTTTTGGTGCCTGCCAAGCAGGGGAGTCACTCCTTGACTCCAAGGGAGATTCTTCTGTCTTCCAAAGGTAGTGGAACGTCGAAGGGCCAGGATTCTTCTGTAGAGCGTCGTCCAGGGGTTATCTAACTAGCAAGTTCAAGGGTTCCCCTTCTTATACTGAAAAGAGGGGATGGACTAGCTCTATGACCCCACCTATGGGAGGGTCAAGGGAGTGGGTGGCTACACCCACTTCCCTTTGTCCAGTTTCGCGCCAGAGCAGGGGCAGGTAGCCCCTGAGCCGGTTTGAACTGGCATATGCACAGAGGAGCCTTCTGCTCCCCCAGTGCAGGACTTCAAAGCACTCTAAGAGTGCACCCACCCAGCCCCAATACACTAAACCCTGTCTGGGAGGTGGTTACACCTCCCTGTGACAGGATGCCTATTGTTGGGCTTCCTCCACTGCGAGTTTCGGTCATCAGCAGGAGGGCAGCCCAGTGTCTGTGACTGGTGGCATCCATTTTGTGATGCCATGGCTCTTTAGGATTCTACCGCGTTTCCACAGCAGGTACATGTCTTATCCCTCTAGGAGGGTGGAATGCTACCCCCGCCGCCAAGATTGGCGGGGGGTAGTATTCCAAGATGTTTGACACCAAACACGACATGTTTTGATGCAGCCATTCCAAAGTTAGCATTTTACCGCGAGGATATAATGCACTTAAGAGTATATGGTTTAACCGCATCCACAAACAGCACCAGAGAATAGACTCTGAGAGCTGCAGAGGGGCCCTGCTCAGGCAGAGGCACCCCCTCACATAGAAGCCAAGCACCCTGCCCTCAGGATTGATAGGGCCTGCCTTAGGGGTGACTGATAGGTTTATATGTGTGTGCAGGAGAGATATAGGAAACCTATATCTCAGTGAGGAGTGCTAGCACCACCTCACCCAGGCTGCAGTAGCAGGCCTGTGGTGTCAGATTTAGTCTGCTTCCCAGGGGTGGCATAATACATGCTGCAGCCCCTGGTAGGCCTGTGAAGTACCTATGCCCTTGGTACCTAAGGTACCATATACTAGGGACTCATAAGGCACCACAGTATCCAATCACTAGTGCACCTAGAGTGCACTCCATGTCATTTAGAGAGAGCAGATAGACTGGGGCCCTGAATAGCAGGGTCCCAGTCCAACTAAGTCATAAACCAGCAAAACACCAGGAAAAAAGTGGGGGCAACCATATAGTCAGATTCCACCTTCCTACATATTGGCTCCGCTTCTTCCTCTTCCCATCTTACCCTGTTGGTATGGGAGGCATGTATCCAGTTTCGTAGACAGCACACTTCACAGGAGTGTTGGTTACCAGGATCACCGGATACGAGCCGAGTGTCTAGTGCTCCTCCAGACAGAAGTTTCAGATCTGCTTCTTTATGTGAACCCAATCTCCAGGGTTCAAATCATGCCCTGGAGACTCTCGGACAGCTGTAGTAGTACCACCAACCGATGAGTTAGAATACACCACATCAGCCAACCCCTTGCAGTACTCAAGAACCAGTTCATCTGCGATATTCACAAGAGCAGCTGCTAAAACAGAGGGGATTCACATGCCTCTTCCCATCAACACCTCGTGAGGAGATAATCCTGTTTGTCTACAGGGGGTACTTTGAATGCTTATCAATACCAAAGGAAGGGTGTCTGGCAATTTAAGAGAAGTGGAGGCACATGCTTTGATCAGTTTAGCTTTGATTTTCCAAGTCAGTCTCTTTATCACAACTGATGCCTCAGGTCTGTAGCCGCAATGAAATGTCTCGTCAATCCCTATAACGGTGCTCAATAACTGCATCACTTCGCTCTTGAACTGACTTCCCTAGTCTGATTTAAGATGAACTGGCATCCCAAATCGAAGTATTAACTCCCGCAACAATAATTTGGCGCCTTTTAGACTGTCACATCTCTTGGTGGGATATGTCATGAACCATCAGGAAAATAAACACACAATGATGAGGATATACCTCAGTTGGTTACACAAAATCGATCTGGAGTTGGTTGAAGGGACCATGAGACCTTCCATTATGGCTCCTGCTCACTACAACCTTTATGCCCACATTATGTTTTTGACAAGTATCACAACATTGACACAGACTTTCTGCTATTGATTGGAAATGGAGATTGTACCAGCACAGGCAAAAAGTAGACACCATCCCATCTCTATCTACATGTGTTGGACCATGCATGTGTCATACCATAGCAGGTAACATTGAGTCGGTAAGCACTGGCTTTCTAGACACCAAATGTCACTAGCATTCTTTACACATCACATTTTCTCCCATTTGGCCATTTCTATGTCCGGGGCTAAGTGCTGTAATTCCCTCAGCTTGTTGAAAGTTTGCATAGTGTTCAACATATTGTCACTGTCTCTACTTCCACATTATAGGGTTCATCCATGTAAAAAGTGCTTGACTCAAGAGCACAATATTGAGCGATTTCATCTGCATAGAGGTTGCCTTGGGTTACAAAATCATTGCTGCTCTTGTTTGCAACACTTTCACTACTGCAATTCCCCATGGCAGTTGCAAAGCTTATAACAGGTTAGAGACATATAGTCAATTCCTGATGGGGGACCCTGCAGAGGTCATGAAACCTCGCTGTGCCCATAACTGCCCAAAATCATGCACAACCCCAAATCCATACTGGCTGTCAGTATAAATCGTAATTCTTTAGCCCTCTGATGTACAGCAAGGTCTGGTCAGAGCAATCTATTCGGCTACTTGTGCAGACATTCCATGGCACAGGTAGGATGCTTCCACAACCCCACTTAATGTGCATGCAGCATTTTAAGAGTAGACATGTAATGTCTACTATGTGCAGACATTACATGGCACAGGTAGGATGCTTCCACAACCCCACTTAACGTGCACACGAGATAAGCAGCTCTTAAAATGCCACGTCAGTCTCTCAGACAAGGCCCATCAACAAAAAGGGTATCGTCAAGTTCGGAAAGGGGTACGTTCAGTATGTCAGGCCTTGGTTTTGTGCATAATTTGGTAACCCTGACACAGTCATGGTCAAAGTTGTCCTCCTTATCTCCTGCTGGAGTTGGCAACAAAGAAGCAGGATTTAGAGTGTTGCATCTCCTGATATATACGCTTTTGGCAGCCAGAAAGATTATCTCATAGCAGGTTAAGCAACTTTGTCAAATGCTGTGTGCATGTACGAGTCATTAGGATTTCAATTGAATGAGGGACTATTATGATTAGAGGGTGACCCATCACAATCCCATCTGTTTGCTGAATGCAGAGGCTCACCGCTGGAGCCACTTTGAGACAACCAGGCAATGCTGCGGCTACAGGATCAAGAGCAGCTGAAAAATACCTGATGGGGTGCTTAGTCTACCCATGGGCCTTAGTTGGTACTAATAATGCACACCCGTATCTCTCAAGGCAAAAGAGCACACATTCTATGGTATAATCTTGGCATTCCAAGACGGATGCACTGCAAAGTAAGCGTTTGAGCTCCTGGAAGACTTCTATGCTTTCATCATCCTTTGGGCCCGGGTCATTCACATGAGTGTGCGTCAGCCTCAGTAAAGCAGTAATGTGTTCCTGGGACACTCATCTGGCTCCCTTTTCTATCTGATGTCCCAGATACATGACTTCTTTTTGACAGTACTGTAATTTCTCAGGGGAAACCTTTTGCCCATTCTCGACCTAATGATTGAGCAAAGAAGTGGTGTCTTGTCTACTAGCTTCCTTGGTCATCGATGCAACCAGATCGTCGATGTACTGAATTAGGGTCGAGCTGCATGGTAACTGCAGACACTCTAGATTCTTTTAAGTATTTCATTAAAATAGAATGGACTTTCAGTGTCCCCTTGAGGAGCTTGACACTCATAAGAGTCTTCTCTTGGAACCGAAACGTGAAGAGAAACTAGCTCTCTTCGTGAAGGGAAGCCGAAAAAAACGCCTGGCAGAGGTCGATGACCGTGAAACATTCTGCTTCGGGGAGGGAGGGGGGGGGGGTGGAATTTGGAACTAGATCATGGCAGGGTCCAGCACCACAGGATAGCATGGAACGACAACTCTTTTTAATTTTCTGGAGATCCTGAACTATCCTCCCCTATTTGTTTTCCTTTTGTAAGGCCATGATCAGAGACCCCTGCAGACTTCCTTCAGAATGCCTTGTTCTACCATTCTCTCAATTACTGGAGTCATTCCTGCAATCACTTGTGGGGGCATTTTGTAAGGGCGCGTTTGAAGGGAAACTACATTGGGCTGAAGGATTATTTTTAGGGGGTTTGTGCCTTTGATCAACCCGATCTCTCTCCCTGTAAAATCTGAAACCTCCTCTTTGACTGATTCTCTGAAATGTATGGGTAAATCCTCTTTGATAATGAATGGATAAAACTGGGAAGACAGGCTCTGGTGTTTGCCGCTTGAATTCTGCATCTGCTGCTTGGGTCTCAATCCCAACTCCATCCTGCGTCCAGCAAATGACTCTGTTAAGTTTGCAAAGGAGATTCTTCCCCAACAAGTTTACAGGACTCGAATCACACACCACAAACTGATTTCGTTCTTTGATGTCTCCTATTTTTGTTGGATCAGGGGCTATAATCCGATCTGTACCTTGCTGATTAATGGCGCCTACAACTTTGACTTCCTTTCCCAAAAGGGGTAGGTTCGGGACCTCAACTGTTCTAACAGTCGAGCAAGTGGCTCCTATGTCTCTCAAGAAAGAATGAAACAGGATGTCTGTTAACCTCTCCTTCTACATATGGTCCACTCTAGTCCCCTTCTAGGACTGCGCCAAGTACACACCCCTCCTCCCCCCTCATCATTGAGTCTGATCAAAGTCCGTGGAACTCTCAAACCTCATGGGAACAGGGACATTCTGAGGCACAAATGGTTTTTGGGGAACTCCTGTTATTTGGTTGAAAGTGGGGATTTCCTGCCTGTATCGGCTTAGGGCCCTGGGAACTCTGTGGCATGCCAGATTTTGGGATCTTTGGGGTTGACATAGGAGGTCTAGGTATAGGAGAAAGCTCTCCCTGCGTTGCGAGATTCACGGCTTGGGCTTCGACCATAGCTTGATCAGGAATATAGATATACTTCTGCTTCCAATGCTCAACCTTGTTGCAAATGTGGCTAGAGATAATCTTCTTTAGGGCACTTATGCTAGTTCCAGGCACATTACCTCAACCTCGGTCTACTCCTGGGGAATTTTCTCCATACGCCATAGAAACTTCTTGCATGCTCATCCCAATACTGGGGTTAATTTTGGGTCCTAGTGAGGATAGATTAAGTGCTTCATTCCTCCATTTTGTACCAGTTGGGTCTGCGCTATCATATACTTCTCCTTTAACCCTTTTCACTTTGCTTCTAGCATATCATTGCAATTTTTTGCATACTGCAGGATCTCGTCGATTGATTTGCCCTGCCAACTAAGAACACCCTGTACAATCTGATTGCTAATTTTAGGTCGTAGTCCTTGCATTAAGGAGGCAAAGAACCTCCCATGTTGTCTCAAAGTGGTTCATTTAGTCGACTTTGCTCCCTGTATACCTGCGTCAATCACTCGAAATATGAGTACACAAATTCCTTGGGTTCTTGAGAGGTTTGAAAAAAGGCAGTTTATTTCTGTTTGAGAAACCTTGGTTTTTAAATGTTTTATGACTTCCTCATATGTTGTTTTAACCAGTGGCGATGCTGCATATTTTCCTTGTACCCTAGGAGGCTCCAGAGTCGGCCATTCAACTGCACTTTTGCATTCCGCCCACAGGTCTTTTGGGACCTCTGCCTCAAACAACACATCCAGATCCTACCAAAA
Source organism: Calotriton arnoldi (assembly GCA_963921515.1). Taxonomy (NCBI): domain Eukaryota; kingdom Metazoa; phylum Chordata; class Amphibia; order Caudata; family Salamandridae; genus Calotriton; species Calotriton arnoldi. Next base: position 163,235 of record CAWUFW010018067.1, read on the forward strand.
AAACTTTGAAACTGGTCACAGTTTGGTCCATCTGGGTATACCACTTATCAGGATTTTCCCTTAACTTTGGAAGACAATTCATAAAGAGGAAAAGATGTGTCTGGGACCACAGGACATGTACGTATGCTCCTCCCTGTACTTTCCTTAAAGAGTATTCCCTTACTGCCTCTCCTGCAGCCTCTCCCTCATCTTCCTTGGCAGCTCCTTTCTTTCTTTTCTTCTTAACCCTTTCTTTCTTAGACACACAGCTCCCTAAACTTCTCGGTCTCTCTCCAATCCTTAATATTCTCAATCAATTCTCTTGCATGAGTTCTCAGTGCCTTCTGCTTGAGCAGTTTCAATTCCTTTTCGCCCATCATCATCCTCACATTGTTCCGCAACTTCTTTCTCTACGTTAAATCGACTCCGCATGCATCCGCCACCTTCTCCATCTTTGCATGTGCCACTCTTGCCACTTTCAAATCTTCCTTGCTTCTCTAGAGCAATTCACCCTTGTTGTAATGTCCTAAGAAATCCATCCTTATGTTTCCTTTATCAATTTCTTCAAATTTTGCTTTCAACTGATATACATTAAGTCTCTGTGGGGTAGATTTATGCTTGAATGGTCAACTGGTTGGGTCGCAACAACCAGTTGACTTTTTGCCAGGGAGCTGGCTGAACCCTGCCCTTGTGAGGGGCCTGATGCTATTGTGCTGGGTGCAGGTATGGGGTCCTGAGGAATGGTCTGACTCCGTGGAGGGTGGGGGTATTAATGACTGCCTCGGCAGGGGAAGTTTTCAGGGTACACAGCTAAAGCAATGTGCTTGTTGAGGGCAGGGCAGGGGTTGGAATGGCGGTTTCTGTGTAGCTCGTAGGTGTGCGAGCTTTGGTAGGGGTTTTGGCATCTGCCCTAGTCTCGGTTGCCATCAGGGCTGTAGCGCTTGGCGCAACTGCTGCATCATATGGGGGTGGTCTTATACTCAGAAGCTCATCTATGAAGTCGTCCTCTTCCTTCTCACTTTGTGCTTCTGATTTGCTTTTATATTTCTCTTTCTCCCCAGGTTTCTCCTTTAGCATTTCCGCACCCTCTATCAATGGGTAAACTTCAATAATTTCAATTACTTCTACCCTCCATTTTTTCTTTCATCGTCCTACGCATTTATCCAATAAATAAGCCTTATTGTGGATTTTGAGTGCAAACCTCTTCCTTTTCTTTTTGTTTGCCATCTGTTTCCAAAGAGTTAAAGCCTCAAATTGTGTGGGTCTGTGCTGGGGTCTCAAATCGCACATTCTCCGCCTCAAATGTACTATTCTGGGAATATTGAAAGTCCTGCTCAGTGGGAACCACAGTTCTCCATCTTTGGACGTGTATTCATGCCATTGGCTAAGCCATTTGCATGTGTATAACCCTTTCCTTGCTGCCATTTCCTTAGCTGGTGTGCCTTTTGCTGGAATTTTCACTGCCCTATTCACATCTTTCTCCTTTTTTGAAAAGGGATTCCCCATGCTGCAAACTTTCAATTACCCTCCATTCCAACTTCACACATTCTTTATACTGTTGGGTTCATGATAAACTGACCAATACCAATGCGTCTCTGTCAAAGGCCACTCTTTCACATCGTGGCTACAGCATACACCAACCTATCCCTGTGCGATATCAAATGACGCAAATCCCAAATACTGCCAGAAATTTCTGAACCAATTTCCACTACAATTCTTTGTAGGTCTGCTTCGTCTAAACAGAAATCTCTATAACAGCTAGAAGACTGAGGGCCAGATGCATGAAGAAACAGTTTTGCGATTTCCTAATTGCGAATCCTTGTGATTCGATATTAGGAAATCACAAAACGGCATGCATGAAAGTGTGTTGAACACTTTTTGCGATTCCTAGGGGTTTGCAAATGACCTACCTCATAAATATTAATGAGGTAGGTCGCAATTTGCAATCCCCTAGGAATCGCAAAAATCACAGGGATGGTGGCCTGCTAGGGTCAGCAGACCACCATGTCTGTGATTGCTTTTAAATAAAGCAATTTTTTTCTAAAATGCAGCCCGCTTTCCTTAAAGGAAAACGGGATGCGTTTCTAAAACAAAAATGAAAAGTTTTCTTTTATTTTTTTAAGAGTAGGCAGTGGTCCGTGGGACCACTGCCTGCTCTTAAAAAACGCTGTAACAAGCATTCACAAAGGGGAAGGGGTCCCTTGGGGACCCCTTCCCATTTGCGAAAGGGTTATCAGCTACTTAAAGTAGATGGTAAAATGCGAATGTTTTGCAACCGCAATTCGGTCACAAAACATTCCTACATACCGATGCGATTCAGTATTAGGAAGGGACGCCCTAAACACGCCCCTTCCTAATAATGAATCACAAACCCATTTTGCGATTCGGTAACAGGTTACCGAATCGCAAAATAGGGTTTGCTGCATCTGAAAAGCATTTTTTGCGTTCGCAAAGACAAAAAGGCTTGATGCATGTGACCCTAAATGCTTTCACACATCCGTAGACTCTCGACCTGCGGAGAAGACATACCCTGTGTGCTCACTCCCATGCACCAAGGAATGAACCTCCACTAAGCTCTATTAATACACTTGTACAAAGGAAAGGCTATGTCCCTACCTTTGTGTGACTGATAGCTCCTCACAGTACACCTCACCTTAGCAGACAAGTTCAACAATTTAGTCATTCGATTTGAGGTACCTTCACTTTTGCCATACATATGACACTCCACATTAATCAGACTCATTAGTTAAAGAATATCATCAAGACCATGATAACTATCTTCCTGACAAGTCCGAGAGCTAAAGCCACATAATAATTGTTCTCAAAATCTGTTCACTGTATTCCACCACGGTACACCTACATACTTTGCCTTGCAAACCACTTCTCATTCATCATTTTCATGTGTGCAATCTCTATTGATACTCATGTCATCTATATTCTGCCACCTCATCTGTGGGGAACAACTGACTGAACCATGAAGGTACATTAACTGGTTCCTTAACCAATTGGATTTAACTAGTACTTATCAGAGCCATCAGTCCTGCTACTAGATCTGTCCACGCTGTAGGAAGGTGGAATCTGACTATATGGTTGCCCCCACTTTTTTCCTGGTGTTTTGCTGGTTTATGACTTAGTTGGACTGGGATCCTGCTATTCAGGGCCCCAGTCTATCTGCTTTCTCTGTAAAATGGTTTCCTTGTGCCTTAGGCACATCTCTGATTGGAATCTGGAGTGCCCTTATAAGTCCCTAGTATATGGTATACTATGTACCCAGGGCATAGGTACCTCAGAGGCCTACTAGGGGCTGCAGCATGTATTGTGCCACCCCTGGAAGGCCATCCAAACTGACACCACAGGTCTGCTACTGCAGCCTGGGTAAGGTGGTGCATGCACCCCTTACTGTGATATAGGTTACCTATATCACTACATACCTACACACATATAAACCTATAAGTCACTCCTATGGCAGGCCTTGTCAATCCTGAAGGCAGAGTGCATGGTTCCTATGTGAGAGGGTGCCCCTGCATGTGCAGGGCCCCTCTGCAGCGGTCGGAGACCCTTCTCTGATGCTGTTTGTAGTGCAGCCTGACCATATACTCTTAAGCGCATTATAACCTCGCGTTAAATGCTAACTTTGGGATGGCTGCACAGAAACATGTCGTGTTTGGTGTCAAACATCTTGGAATACTACCCCCCCCCCCGCCAATTCTGGCGGCGGGGGTAGCATTCCACCCTTCTAGAGGGAGAGACATGTACACACTGGCTTGCCCGGTAACTTCTTTCCAAAGCCCTGGCATCACAAAATGGATGCTGCTGCCACAGACACAAGTCTGGCCTCCTGCTGCTGACCGAAACTCCGGCAGGGGAGGCCTGGACAATAGGCTTCCTGTCTCAGGGAGGTATAACCACCTCCCCAGACAGGATAGTGTGTATTGGGGCTGGGCGGGAGCACTCTCTGGTGCTTTGAAGTCCTGCACTGGGGGCACATTTGGTGTCCCTGTGCATACCCCAGTTCAAACCGGTTCAGGGGCTTCCAGCCCCTGCTCTGGCGCGAACTGGACAAAGGGAAAGGGGTGTAGCCACCCCTCTGCCCTGACCCACCCATAGTTGGGACCACAGAGTAAGTCCAACCCCCTACCTTAGTATAAGTATGGGACCCCAGTCCTTAGGACTTTAGATTATCCCTGGACGAAACTCTGACACAGAATCCTGGACCTTCGACACTCTACTTAAAGATTAGAGGACAGAAGAATCTCCCTTGGGGTCAAGGAGTGACTCCCCTGCTTGGCAGGCACCAAAGAAGCAATTGTCCGGTCTGCATCGCTGAAGCTCCCGTCGGACGCCAAAGACTTTGCATCACCAGAGGTGGATTTCCAGACTTCTCCGAGGCTGCCCTGAGTCCCCAGCAAAGCTGAGGCCCGTAGCTGTCGTGGGTAACGTGGAACCGTGACCCCTGGACACCGCACGCATTTGCAAGTGCATCCTCTTCTGGGTCTCCCACGAAGTCGTGCTTTGGGCTCCGAGTAGCCCCAGCCTCCAGCACCAACTGCACCGAAGATCACTGGCCTCCACTCCACGAGTGTCCTGTGAGCCAGCTCCACGTGCACCGTCTCGAGGCTCCTTCGCGGTCGCTAGCCCGTTGGCTAGTAGCCCTTCACGAAGGCCAATCTTTTTCTACTTGGGCTCCCTGGTTGCTCCAGGCTTGCCCTCACTTACCCTTGCTGGATGAGTTCCTCAGACCTTGCTGGTCTGCACCATCGTCAATCTTCATCTTCATCGAGACTTGCCGTTGCCAAGGCCTGTTGGGTCCAATCCGGTCGCCGACACCTCAGCACTCGACAGACATCGTGTACCAGCCCGAATCCTGCTCCTGGTCGCCGACAACGCTTCCTGGACCTCGTGGCTGAAGAGTCAAGACGACCGTCAACCTACCTGAAGCACTCGACATCGGTGGGCATCTGCTCATCGCCTTCCTGGTCACTGGCTAGTGACCCAGAATCTGTCCCCTCTGCTTTCAGGTTCTTCAGATCTCCGATCCACCCTTGGATCCACCCGGACACTTTTCACTTGGTCGCCAGCAGCACTTTGCAGCAGATCGCCATTCAAATCGACGACGAAACCCGACCCCGAAAGGCACCTATGCACCCGGGTTCCCTGCGTGAGGTAACAAGAGTACTCCGGTGCTCCCGTGGGTAGAGACTCTAGAACGACCTAGTTCTCAAAGGGTTTGCTCCAAGTCCTTCTTTAAGTGTCCCTTTTCTTTACATTCCAAACCGCGACTTTCTCCATAGAAGTTAACGGCGATTCGCGGCTGTGTTACTACACTGCACGCGTCCCCCGTGGGTCCCCTGTGTCACTACCTTGGGTGGTTCCTTGTGGTCCAAGCACTTCTACAGGCTCTAGGCCTAGTGTCTAGCTCAGTCGTGGTTCTTATACCACTTTATTGGTATATGGTTTGGTACGCCCCTAGGGCCCAAACGTGTATTTGTGCTATTACTGTGTTTAAATAACTTCTAACTTATGTACTTCGAACTCTATCCTCATAAAGAGACTAGAGGGGTGTGTTTAGTAATAAATACATATATTTTGAATATATACCTGGTGTGGTCCTCTTTCATTTGGTCACTCAAGAGATTATAGACTGGTAAAACAAGCTGCTTTACATTCCTTCAAGACTTAGCCTGAAGGCTGCTCTCCTTAGCTACCACTAGGATAGCTTTCAATAAAGGTTGTCTTTAACCTATCTCCAATAAGGGGTTGTTTGGACTGGTGCAAGGTGCCCACTATAATTAGTGGACAGCATATACCAGGCCAACTTCTCACACACGCGCAAAAAAGTCTTCTCATAACCTTACCAAGAGCATGCTGACGGTTCGGACCAGGAGCGATGTATTCCCTATGTGGACTTTGGTGCTCCGCGATTGGACCCATCTGTATTTCTCTTGAGCCCAAAACCAGAATCGAAACAGTAGCATTCTCAATAAGAAAGACAGACAAGGGTAAAGATTTATGGAGTTTAAAAAAGGGATTATTGAGCAAGACAGGAAATATATTATAAGCTTAGTTAGCAGTAAAGAACATAAATCATAAGCACAAAGAACCCATTAAAGTTCAGTGCAAAATCCAACATAGATTCTCCTTACAGAAGAGGGAATGGGTGTGTGTGTGTGTGTTGGTACAGAGGAAAACACATCCTTTTATAGGACTGTGGACAGGATTTCATACAATTCTAAGCAAATACATGATTCTCAGGATATGCACCAATGAGGGACAGGTAAGAAAAAACATTTTGCTCCCGAATACATTCGAGGATTCTCTCATAATACTACTACATTGAATACAGTGGCTCTCACAGTTTATTCAAGCACATTAGTCGCCACATTGTATAAATGTTGCCTGGGACAGTTGGGATGTCCTTGGGTTGGTACACATGGATGAGAAGCTCCTGGGAAGACTCACTGTCTTCTAGTGGGAAAATTGCATTTCTTTATTTATCCAAGAAATAACATCAACAATGATCACATGGTGTGGTACGAAGACAATACATCTTAGAGTATGTGACCGCAAGTTCAATTCAAGCATTTTAGAAGCACAAAGATAACACAACATTCACAGCGTAATGGCCAGAACTGTTGACTTTGGAACTGGGGAACTAGGTTTGAGTCTCGACGTCGGCTCAATATCCTGTACTTCTGGACAAATCACTTAATCTCCCCATGCATAGAAATTAAAAAATTAGAAGTGCCCTTGTGTAATGTAACTGGTGTTCATTTAAAGCACTCTGATCAAGTTTGCGCTATATACGAGCACATGTTTAGCTTTTATTTTTATATTATGGCACAGTGCTTAGTTTGTAAAAAAACCCTCGTCGACTACTGGTACTGCTCACTTTTATTAATGGCACAGGCTGCATGCTCACCACCCATTAAAAGGTGTAATATATGATCTGAACTGGAGCACGCAAACCCTCCTACTGCAATGGGGGGCTTGAAAAAGTTATTCCATTGATAAATTGTGGGGGGGAAAAAACAGGACCAAATGGTATATTTACTCCATGCATTCAAGGGAAAATTATGCGGAATTTGAGGGTGAACGACTGCAGATACTCCTAGCCAGTTGTGAAGGAGAGTCCTGATTTTATTAAAGACAAGGGAGGCGAGTATTATGCAGTATCTTTTTTTACTGCTTATATGCAGCATTTAAGTGCAAACTGCAATTTCCACAATCCTGCTCACCTAGGCAGGAAGTGTAAACATAGAAAACATACAATCAACACCCTATAAATAGAGCAGACCCACATGTAACTTCCTATTTTCACGATGATCACAAATGTTTTTCACAGTCAATGCTGCACCTAAACTATAAAAATAAGAACAGAAATACCAGAAGCAACCACATCAGTTCCTCCTGTCCTTGGTATCCATCAAAATTAATATTCTTTTTCCACTCCAGCGGACAAGAATCCTCGCTACAGCAATACCTTGCTCCTTCAGCTTGTCACTTGGTTAGTTGTGACTTGAACTAAAATTAATGAGAAACATCCTCAATAGTTCCATGGGTAGCAAGAAAAATAACAGCAGTGGGATAATCCTGACCTCCCTGTCTTCAATAAAATGGGTACTCTCCTTCATAACTGGGTAGGATTATCTGCAATTTTGTTACAATACTGGAGGCTCATATTATGCATGTTCAAAGCAGATTTACAATCCTCTCTGCAGCATGCTCAATTGGCTTGCAGTAAAAATTTCTAAATGTTGAAACTCTGGAGCAGTCTGCTGCTCTAAAGAGGTCTTTTGATCCAACACCCACCCAGAAGGCTTTAGAGGCCATAGCTCCCCTAGCTGAGTGTGCCCTAAACGGCCTGTATCGACTTCTGCCATGGCCGTCACACCCTTAACCCATCTACTCAATGTAGTTGTTATTGTTGTGAATGTCTTCTGCAGAGCTATTAATAACTGTGTAGTGCAAGTTCTCAAACTCTTGGTACCTCCAGAGCGCGTCTGAATGCCAATGATGTCAACTACCAAGGCTGCCAGGTTTTGATTCCATCCTAGGCCTCTTTCTTTCACCCCCAACACTTCCTGTCTCTTTATTTCACTCTTACTGGTTCTTTTTTCATCCTGATTTTTACCTTTATCATTGTTTTTTTATGTTTCTATTCCTCCTTTTTCTGCGTTTCTCCCTCTTTCTCTGTACTGGATCAAAGTCTGATGAAGAAAAAATAAGTCAGACAAGTCCTGGCCTACGACAATAAGTGCCAGTACCCATCACCTGCATAAATTAAGCACTGCCTTTGCCTAGGTGTCCAAAGATCCATGCATAAGCCTTCCCAATTAAAGTATTGCCGTTAACAACCAATATGTCTACAAGTGTGTAGCATTCTTAAAAGGAGTGCAGAATTAGTGGGTCAGAGCCCTTTGCATGGACTGCTTTCTGGGGGAAAAGCTGCAGAGGCACCCAAGAGCTTTTATTAAGGGACTTTTATAATTGCAAATAAATAATTTGAATGTGAAATTATTCGAATATCTGTTAACATTTTAGAAATTGTATTAAGAAAGGCACTTAATTTTGCACAACACCCTTCACTTAATCAAAGTTCTTAACCTCAGGTGATTTTGGGTTGCTGATGTACACCTCACGAGTGTAAGTGGTCTGCTATTCTTGCTGCCTTGTGTGAAGTAAGTTTTAAATGAAGAGTACATCTTTTTTTTTTTTTTAAATTGCCGGCTAAATTAAATAAGTAATGATAGTTTGAAATTATTGTTAAGTAAAACTTCCCATTTATGACCATTTCAGAATACTTTTTTGAGGAATATGATTTTTTTTTACTGTTTAGGGCAGGGTTTTCGAACCTTTTCTGTAGTAAGAGCTACTTCTTTTTTTTTTTTATTGAATTTTGCATTGATGGTAGTAATTCAATAATGACAGTAGACGTACAAGGGCAAATTGCTCCTAGGAGGCTGCCACAGTATTTTTTTTTTTAAACAATTTTTATTGGCATTTTATTATTTCACATTTAAGTAAGCATACAAGAATGGCAGTTAATCAAGACTTTACAATCATATGTTGCGGTTCGCTAGTTCAGGTGAGATCCTGAGATTACAAGTTAAAACAAGAGGAAAATGCAATTGAATCACAGAATGGTGTGTCGTGGAATATGAAGCCGGTTTGTTAAAGGGGAGAACCTACCGGCGTGTGTGTTCCTAACTGGGAATTTGAACTTGGGGGATTCGGTTGGGCGACCTAGATTGTCTGCTTTATCCTTTGGGGACAAAACAATATATCTTGTCATGTGTTTACATAAGCGGAGGGGATCAGGCGCTCTGTCAGGAGCACGTAAGTCGTTGGGAATGCTGTTCAACTGCACACAGTATAATCACTGACGAACAATGCAACATAGGACTCCCAACAAATCCCCCATCCCCCCACACTGGTAACATTTCAGTCCAGGTCGCAGTCCACTGTAACGATACTCTGCAAGAGACGAACACAATACCATGAATAGTATCACCCCAAATTAGAGGCTCACCCACGTTCCTCCCCCTGCAGTAGATTTTCTAAAGAATAATGGGAGATCCATTTATCTCATATTTTATGGAACTTTCTGGGGCAGCCCCTGTTGAAATATGTCACCCTTTCAGCTATCATGTACATGTCTATAGCATTTCTCCATTCTTGAACTTTCAGGCTCTCTGCTGATCCCCAGTGGCGGGCTATGTCTCTCTTAGCCACCACCAGGTCATGGTTACAGAATATCAGTTGGGCTTGTGGCAAATCAATGTCGCAATGAATCCCCCGAACTTTGTATTTGGGGTCCACAGGGAGAGGAAGGTCATTCATGGCAGAAAGTTCCCTAGTATTGACTCTCCAATAGATTTGGGCTTTGGGGCAACTCCAGATTGTATGGAAAAAGGAGCCCTCCTCGTCGGCACATCGTAGACAGGAGTGATCAGGTGCGCTTCCCATGGCATGAAGTCGTCTATCATAATAGACCCTATGCAGGATTTTAAATTGAATCAGCCGAAGCTGTGCCATTATTGCAACATTACGGGGATGCATCAGGGCGTCCTCCCAGTCAATATCCTCTATCTCCTCAACATCCAACTCCCACTTCCTCCTTAGGCCCTTCAAATTTGATGAGTTTATTATTAGGGAGGATTCGATACGTGGAGGAAATCGTTCCCCTCCCCAAGCCCTCTGTAAGTAGCCTCCCCTTAAGTAAGTCCGTTTTTATATAGCGCAGCTACTCACCCTTACGGGTCTCAAGGCGCTGGGGGCCGTAGTGGAAATTAAGTGAGCTATTGCCCAGAGTCACATGGTGCCGAGCTGCCGCCGGAGCCGGGGATCGAACCGTGAACCCTGTGCTCCGAAGTCAGCTGCCCTGGCCGCTGCACCACACCTCTCCACTTAAGTGGTGCAAATTCGGGAATTCCCTTCCCAGGGAGCCCCTCGGCTGACCATGCATGTCGGAGTTGCGCGTATTTTCAAAATTGAGTGTCATTCATACCGTATTCGTGCTTCAAGGATTCGAAAGGCATCAGGTCGGCCCCTTCCAATAAATCTCCGATTTTGATCCCAACCATGTCCCATGCTCTAAAACCTTTCAGTTTGCCAATTTCTGCCAGCCGTTTCCCCTCCCACAGTGGTGTTTCCCTGATGGGTGTGCCATACCATCCCATAGTTTTCGTAGCTCTGATCTAGCTCTCCACTGCCACTCTGATGGTGGGGAGGAGGTCCGAGGTTCCCCGGCCCCCATACAAATAGTGGAAGCAGGAGTGGCGGGCCCACTGGGTGCGTTCCAGTCTAAAGGTGGAGTGATCAGGGGGCGTAAGCCATTCATTGATGTTAATGAGGTGGGAGACCCAATAGGATGCTTGAATATTAGGCAGAGCGATACCACCATTATACAGTCTATGCTGGAGTATGGTCAGGGCAATTCTAGGGTGCTTAGCATCCCATAAAAATGTACGGAGATCCCCCTCTATTCCTGTAAAGATATTTGGGGAGATCAAGTAATACGCGTTGTGAAGGGCATAAAGTAGTGTGGGTAGTACTATCATCTTGACCATATCGGCTCTTCCCAACAATGTGAGGGGTAGCTCTTTCGATCTGTACATGTCCTCCCGGCAATTGTGGATAACCCTCCCCAGATTACGTTTGTGGCAGGTCTCTTTGTGAAGAGTCAGAAATACACCCAGATACTTGAATCCTAAGGTGGTGCACATCAGTTGCTGAGGAAGGGGGAAATCTAATATGGTACCCTGCGGAAAGGATTGTAGTAACTTGCTCCATTTCACCTGGTAGCCGGAGTGTCTTCCATATTCATCCAATACGTCAAATAGCAGGGGGAAGGAGGTCAGGGCTCGAGTGACATAAAGGAGTACATCATCTGCATAGAGGAATATTTTTTCCCCATCGAGGCTTCTCCACCCGCTACACAGAACCCCTGAATCACAGGTGTGAGAAAGTGCCATCTTTCTTGCATGGTATGCCCCCACGTTTTGCTGAATTGCTGATGTACTTTGACTGAGTGTGCCCTGGGCTCCTGCCAATCAGGTGCCCAGGGCCTGTGTTCCTTCCCTAAAACTGCATTGTAGCCTAAACCCAATTAGCATCTCTGGCCACATGTCAGCCCCTGGTAAATGGTACCCTAGGTACCCAGGGCACTGTGACCAGAGAAGGCCTCTAAGGGCTGCAGCACTTATTGTGCCACCCTTAGAGGCCCTGTACTCTGACACACACACACACTGCCTTTGCAGGCTGAGTGTCTTGGTGCAGAACAAAACAGAGAGTCGACATGGCACACTTCCCTGTGTGCCATGCCCACAAACACACTGCCCTGGCATACCTCAGTCACCCCTCTAGCTGGGTGCACTATGCCAGTGGTGAGGGTACAGGTGCATGAGCCCTGTACCCCTACAGTACCCAGGTCCATTCCTGGGCACTGTAAGTGCAGTGCTGCCATTAAGAGTATATGGTGCTGGGAGGTCGTCATCACGAACTCCACAGCACCATGATGGCTACACTGAAGACAGAGGTTTGGTATCAAACTTCTCAGCACATTAAACCCACACTGATGCCAGTGTGGGATTTAATGTCAGATGCACGACAGAGGGCAACTTAGAGTTGCCCCCTGAACCTAACCTACAATCCACGTCCTGCCTAAGAGGCTGCCTAGGCTGCCACCCAGCAGACATGTTGCTGGACCCCTGGGTAGAGAGCCATCCGCTCTCCCGGGCCTGCAACAATGCACGTCCTGGGCAAGGTGCTAGGTCTCCTCCCCCAGGATGGGCAGGGGGAAGCTTCAAAGGCATGCCGCCTTGGTGAGCCTCCCCCAGACCACTTGCTGTACTCTGCAACTGGTCCCCACCGGTTCTAGCCCCCACTCTGGCGGGAAGACTGGCGGGAAACCACAAGTGAGGAAAGGGGGTGTGCTAGCCTCTGCCAACCCCCACCCCTCAGGTGGGGGAGGCGAGGTGAAGCTCATCTCCGGGCTCTCGCCATCTTGAAGATGGGGAGCCCTACCCAATCAGGACTAGGCTCCTGCCCCCCTCCCACTGGAGAGTGGCAGGATAGGGGGTGTACCCACCCCAGGGAAGGGACCCATTGGTCCCTGCCCTTTACCTACCTGTAACGCCCCTAAATCTAGTATTTAGGGGCACCCTGAACCTTCCTTCCTCAGATCCCGAATCCGAAACAAGCAAGAAGAACAAGAAGAAAGAAGACCTGCCGTGCAGCTGCTAAAAAGAGGAAGGCACCAACTGACTTGGCCCCAGCCCTACAGGCCTGTCGACCCTCGAACCTGCTCCTGCTAAAACCCGGCGTCTCCAGTGGTCAGCAACCTCGAAAACCCCAGAGGACCTGACTGCCTTGTGACTCTAAAAAGACTGGGACTCCCACGAGCAGTGGTTCTGCTCAAAGCAAGTAACAACCCCTGGTGCCAGCCAGGAACCGCGAATCCTGCACCCTCCGAGCCCGGCCTGTGCCTGAGTGGACAAATACCACGAGGACGTCCCCCCGGCGACTGTGACCCAGAATCCAGCACCCAAGGACCCTCCTCGACGCTCCTGACGACGCCTGCAGCCTCAGAACCAGGGACCCCTCCAACCGCGACCAGCAGAGGGCAAGATTTCCCGACGCGAAAAGACACCCCTGCACCCGGCGCCCTGCGGCCCCCTGTGCCCAACTCCGGGGTGCCTACCTATCCTCCAACTACCCAACTTACCTCTCGAAGTGGTGGTCGCACCTGAAGAATCTCCGTCCCCGAGCTTGCAGCCTTTGTTCAACTTCCAACTTCTCCATTGAAATACATTGAGCGCCCGATGGCTCAAAAGCACCCTGCACCCAGCCGCCCGAGTGCCCCTGGGAGTGCAACACCTATCCTATTCTACTTCCCCACTTGCCCTATGTAAGTGACCAGGAGCCCAGCTCCCACAGCCGCGTGGCCTGCCTGCTAGCAGCCACCAACCGAGGGCCCCCTGCCCGCCATAGGCTAACATTGGGCCTAACTCACTCTGCACCCGGCTGCCCCTGTGCCGCTGAGGGTGTACCAACTGTACCTACCTGACCCTGGGAGACCCCTGAGTCTATGCCCAGAACCTTAACTCTGCCAGTCGAGTACTTACCTGAAAGTCGATAACCTACATTTTCTCCATAGGGTAACATTGACTGGTTTACACTGAAATTTCTTCTAAGTGTCGAGTTTTGAAACTTTCAAATACTCCTTAAAAATCATCCGATCAACGAAAACGAAATTACTCACCTGTTATCAGGAGAGATCCCAGTGCTGGATCTTGGTGCCCAGCACTGACCCTGAAATGCAATTACAACTGTACTTACCGATAACTTGATTTTCCTCCATAGGATAACATTGCCTGGTTTTCTCCAGAAATTCTTCTGTCGATTTTTGAAACAAACAAATATTCCTTAAAAATCGCCTGTGTAACAAAAACGATTTCTTTCAACTGTTTACAGGAAATGCACCAGGGTTGAATCCAGGATCCAACCCTGAGTAAGAAAATCATACGTAAAGTAACTGAAACTGCTTTTACTTAAAAACTCCCATTGAGCTCAATGTTATAATTGTGTTTGAATTGTGTTGCCTATTGCAACAACTGTAGCTATTGCATTCAACAGTCTATTGTGTATTGAAAGTATATAACTAAAGCATCTCATTCTGAGAAAGTATTTTTATACCTACCTGTGGTTCTAAAATAAAACAACAATATATTTTTATATACAAAACAATTGGCCTAGAGTTCAGTTCTTGAGTGTGTGAGACCATTTGCTGACTGAGTGTGTACAACAAATGCTTTACACTGTCCTCTGATACTGCCTTACTGCTCGACCAAGCTACCACTTTAGAGAGTAAGGTTATATCTAACTTTAGCCTCTGCCAAACCTCTGGGGACTGTGGACTCTGTGCACACTGAACCTTACTTTGGTTCAGTATATACAGAGCCACTTTCTTACAACAGGTGATCATGGATTCTACATGCCAGTGATTCTATTACGAGGGCAAGAAGAAGGGGAGAGAGGAGGCATCCCTGCCGCATGCCTCAGCCTATGGCAAATTAAGTAGACAGCACCCCATTCACCCTCACAGATGCCCTTGGTCCCTGGTACAGTAGTGCTACCCATTTCCTGAACTTAGGGCCAAACCCAAAGTTTACCAAGGTATGCTCCAGAAAGGGCCAATACACGCCATCAAACGCCTTCTCTGCGTCTAGAGCTAATAGGACGTGAGGCTCCGAACAGCCCTGTACTTCATTGATCCAGTTGTGGGCACATCTCAGGTTGTAATGAGTTGACCTGCCGGGCATGTAGCCCGAGTGGTCCATATTGACAAGCGGTGTCATAGAGTTTACTAACCTTGTAGCCAAAATCGTTGCTAGTATTTTGACTTCTATATTTAGTAGGGAGACCGGGCGATACGAGCCACATTGGTCCCCAGGCTTGCCATCTTTATGGATTACAACAATATTCACTTTCTGGAGGTCAGGAGGGAGAGCACAGATCTGGTTGGCCATCTAGAAACATATCCAGGAGCCGGGGTCCCAGGAGATCGACATACTTTTTATAGAACTCGGCTGGTATCCCATTGGGTCCTGGAGTTTCATTAGTGTTTAGACTGGCTACAACATTTCAGACATCTGTCCGGGATATTTCCGCCTCTAATGCCTCACAAGCCTCTGCATCCAGTATCGGTATGGCAATAGAGTCTAGATACTCCACTATTTGGGATTCAGAATGCAGAAGTCTAGCCCTGTATAGCTCTTCATAATAGTGTGCAAAGGTTTCGGCAATAGCTGTGTCTGAATCAACCACCTCCCCATCTTGACCAAACACCTGGGGCACCCATCTGGTTTCTAGCTCTTTCTTCACCAGCCAGGCCAACAGTTTGCCGGTTTTCTCTCCGGCATCATATAAATTGTGTAGTGTTGCATGTATCTGTGCTTTTGCATTCCCCTATGCCAAAGCACGGTATTCTTCCCTGAGGAGTGACAATTGTCTGAGTGTAGTAGGGTCTGGGCCCAGCTTACTTTCTGACTCCTGTTTTTGGAATCCTATTGATTCTAGGGCACCATATGCTCTTTTCCGCTTCTGTGCCACCAGATTCTGTGCTCTGTCCCAAAGGAACGTTTTCTATGCCTCCCACAGTGTAATTTTATAGGAGACTGGGCCCTCGTTCTCTTTAAAATAAAGTTTGGTGTCTACCCTGAGGCCAGTTGCAACCTCCTTATCCTTCAGGTCCCAGACATTTCATTTCCAGGAGGTGCCCGATCTCCCACCCGTGTCCTCCGCAACAGCATCGGCAAGTGGTCTGATAAAACCCCAGGCCAAATAAGTTGCCTCCCACACCTCCTGTGACTCTCCCGCGGGTGCTAAGATATAATCCAATCGGGAGAAAACACAGTGGGCCCCGGAGAAGTAGGAGTAGCCCTATCATGTGGGTGAGCTTTCCTCCACAGATCATTCAATCCCAGGGCGGTTACAAAATTAGCAAGAGGGGTCAGCCGGGAGTGTGGTGTAGTGGGCCCGACCTATTCGGGTGGGGTCCATGACATCATTAAAATCTCCACTTAGTAAATGAAGAGACGAGCCTGCCTCCAGGAGGATATTTGATATCTTCTCTAGGGTGGGGGCCTGTAGTCTAGGTGGTGCATATACACTAATTGGCATAACATCCCAACGACCCCACAGACTCCTCACTCCAACGTATCTGCCCAACGGGTTCATTGAACTTTTAATGACTGTGAAGGGGGGATTCTTAAGGATTAAAATGGCGCCCCCTGCTCCCCCCCTCCCCCCCGGGATCCGGTCGTGTAGCCCATGTGTACCAGCATATAGCTCCCCAATTTAAAAACTTGCATTGTGTCCCCTTGAGATGTGTTGCTTGCAAAAATACTACAGACGGTTGGAGTCTCCTTATGTATTGTGCAACAAGCCCTCTCTTTATCTTGTCTCCCAGGCCGTTAACGGTCTACGGTTGGACAGAGATGTTGCCCTCATTTAGTGACTTTGCATGTATGCCGCTTGCCATGAGATGGTCTGAGCCCCGGGACGGTATCAGTAGTGACTTTAGGGGTGGGTGCCTAGCGAGTCTCTGGGTCTGGCCACATGATGAGGCAATGTCTCACCTGTGTGTGGTTTTGACAGTGGTAAGAAGTAGTCCCTGGGAAAATAGCGAGTGGTGAAAGTAGAACAACCTAAACGAAACAAAACTGGAAAATCCACTATTGACATCCACTATTGACATCCCCTACCCAACAAAGACCCCCACGAGTGAAACCCCAAGCTTTCACTACTCGACAAGGGAGTCCAAGAGATCTGCAGACCCCCATCCCCAACCCTTAATACAGTCTCCTGAACCTCAGAACAAAAACACTTGAATTAACTGCTCCTGATAACAGAGGAAAACGTAGAGATATCAGTGGTAGCCGCATTTCTGCTCCTAGGAACAACAACAAAGAAGGCCCCCTGCCCCCAAGTGATGTCGGTGCATCACCTTCTGGCCCCACTCAGACTGTCCAAGTGCCATTATGGTATTGCTGGCGGGTTGGTGGCAGTCACCGCTGGAGAGTCCTGCGGCTGGTCCCCCTCGAGGACCACAATGGCCGTGACCAGTGGATACGGAGTCTCTGATTCTACTGCTTGGCCAGTGATGTGTGTAGATTCATCCTCCGTTACACTTGTATGCCGTCCCCCCAGCTGCTGTTTCCCTCGGAGTCTGAGGAGGTAGACGGCTGATCCAGATTATTTTGACTGCGCGATGTCAAGGCAATTATCGACCGATTTTTGTTTCAGTCTTCTGCTCCTGAGAAGCCGTTTGGTCTTGTGCCTCGCCCCCTATGTCGCATAGGAATGGAGATCTCCAAATGTCACCCGGGGTCGCCGTGTGTGGAGTCGCTCCTTGATCCAGTGCCACGCCTCTTCAGGTGTGAGGAAAACGTAGGATTTCCCTTGAAAGAGTACCTTGAGCTTGGCTTGGATATAAGCATGTATAGCAGCTGCAAGCCTGGCATTCTGGCCTTCACTTCATCAAATGTTCTCCTCTGTTTCTGCACCTCTCTAGTGTAATCTGGGAATATGAGTATTCTAGAATCCTCATAACTCATGTCTGTGAGTCTGCGCCCTTCGGCAAGAATCATGTCTCTGTCCCAGTCGTTCAGGAAACGTGCTATAACTGTTCTAGGCGAGGCCCCATGTGGTGGAGGTCTACCAAATGCCCAATGAGCCCTTTCAATGACATAACAGTAGGAAAACTTATCTTGTGGAATAGAGGAGCGGAGCTATACGTCTAGAAATTTCACCATGTACTGGCCCTCAACTCCCTCCGGAAATCCCACAAATCGATGATTGTTCCGACAGGCCCGGTTTTCTGAGTCTTCCAGCCTCCACAGTATGTCCTTTTTGGATGTTTGGGCCTCTGACACCTCCTTGTGCAGCGTGGGAACCGTATCTTCAAGTTCCGAAATCCGGGATTCCGCCGTGGTGACCCGTTCAGCCACATTGCACATCAGCGTGACCTCCGACTGCCCTTCTCCCACCTTTTTCTCCAGTGCTGTGTGGGAAGACTGAATTGCTAGAAGGAGGGCCGCGTTATCTGGCATAGGCTGCGCCACGGGCCCCAAGGGGAGGGGACGTCAACTACCCTCGCAAACCAGTGGAGGCTTCCCTGGCACCGGGACTTATGGTCTTTATCCTTGGCCATATCCCCAACGGTAATGTGTCACCTGGACCCCGCCTCCACGTCCCAGGCAATGAAAGTACACCCCACTTCTTCTCCAGGAGCAGGTCCCCATTAAGGGCTTGGGGCTCTACTGTGCTGTTTCCCCTCCGTCTCAGACGCCAAGGGGCTCCGGGAAAAGACGAGCCCCTCAACAACAGATCCTCCCGCAGTGTGGTTGTCTGCTGTCGTGGCACAGTCCATGAGCGCTGCTACTGAACTCCAATATGATGCCGCCTCACCCCGCTCCTTGATATTGGAGGTTGCAGAGCCTGGAGGAACGCTTATCCCAAATAGGGCCCTGGGGTCACCAATCCATGCACAAGTCCACAGGGAAGGGCAAAGGGGCAGGGCAGGCCATGCTCTGCGGAGCCAGTCAAGAGCGAGGCCGCAGCGTTGATTCAAGGGCCTCCAGTGCCCAGGCAAGCTGCAGCGGCCTAACGCCGGCCGCCTCTGCCCGGTGCACTGAGAGTCCAGGCACCTAGCGCACCAATGTCAGCAGGTGCAAGCGGCCCAAAAGGCGTTCCACAGCAGGCGTCGGCACTCACGGAACCCGCCCACTCTGCTTCGCCCCACCGCCTCGTTAGATAGGTCGCGGGTCTGGGGCAGCAGGCTCCGATGTCTCTTGCAGGATCCGCCCCGGCCCAAAGTGCCGCTCCGCCCGTGGTCCGGGCCCCGCCTCTCTTCCCGTTGGGGATCAGGAAAGCCCACCGCCTCTCCATGGCCCAGGGGATGCCCAACAACAAGGCAGCAACACTTCTAGCCCAGGCACCTGCCCCTCTCTGGCCGAGCACAGGCCTCATCCGCAGGCCCCTCCACCTCCTCAGGTCCTCGCGCCCCACAGGCCAGGGGTGAAGCCATGGCAGGTCAAAAGAAGGCACCCCCCCACTTATAGAGCACCCGTGGAGGGCCCAGGGGAGACGACGAGGGCACTGGCAGAAGGATATTCAGCGTATTATAGAGGGGCAAGTGCAGAGCTCTAGGATCAGGCAACTTGCTCCACCGCCATCTTGGCTACGCCCCCAGTGAGAGCTACTTCTGATCAGTGAAAATCATTGTGAGCTACTGAAGGCCAAGCCACTTGTGTGCTGTCACCAGACACCCCCACGCCCAACTTCATTGTCTTGAAACCTAATGTCAATAGAGCCAGATACAGTGGTTTGAATCAAATACTTTGACTAGGGGCACTATGACAGGCCTGCCATGTGTGTCAGTGATAGCGTGGTCTTTGGGGATGTATGAACATGTGTGCTTATATATAGGATATATGAGTATGAGTGAGTCAGAGCCTGTGTCGTATGTACTTGTGACACATGACATACCATTTCCCAAATGTGGCACCATTACATTTTAACACAAAGACACAATCATTTTTTTTAAATGAAAGAAATTTCAAGTACAGAAAAATGTTCTGCAAAAATGTTTATAATAACAAACATTTTTCTGCACTTTAAATTTCTTCCAATTCAAAAAATGGCTTTATTGCTTAGGTATAAATATGACATCGTGTCTGTCAGCCTCTGGGAGCAAGATGCCTGCTGTGTGAAAATGCAACACTTTGAAAAGGGAGAAAATTAAACTGAAGAGCTAACTCTACATTTATATGGATTCCATAAAGCTCATCATTTACATTTTCTCCTATTTCAAAGTGCCACATTTACACACAGCAGGCATCTTGCACCCAATCGCCTGCAGACATGGTGCCATGTGTATAACAGAAAAATACAGCCATTTGTTTAAATGGGAGTAATTTAAAGTGATGAAACTTGCTTCATAAAATATGACGACAAAATTTGCCTAATTGAAATGGGAGAAAAACATTGACTCCATGTTTCATAAAAATATGTTTTTTTACTTTAAATATCTCCCATTTAAAAAATGACTGTATTTTTCAGTTATAAATATGGCACAGTGTCTGTTGGCCACTGGGAGCAAAAGGCCTGCTGTTTGTAAATGCAACACTTTGAAATGGGAGAAAATTAAAGCGAAGAGTTACCATAATCATTAAGGTAACTTTTCATTTTAATTTTCTCCATTTAAAAGCATTCAGAAACCTTATTTTGTTCTCACCTTTGAATATTGAGTTGACAAGGACTTTTATTTCAGATTTAAATACCTTAGTACTTCAGTTCATCACCTCTGTGCTCTCGGTCATAAATCTAACTCCAGCACTGTTCATTATCAGCCCTGCTATCTGCAGCCTGAAAATAATAATGTAAATTAAGCACAGCCTTCCCTTAACTTTAAAAGGAAAATATGACCCTGTGCTTATTTAAAAATAAACCCCAGGCTGTGAGCTACTCTGAAGGTGTCAACGAGCTACTCGTAACTCTCGATCAACTGATTGAAGGCAGCAGTTTTAGGCAATGTTTGAGGTTTGCAGGGCATTGTGGGTAGGAAAACCACATAGGATTGATGCAAGGCACACCACCCCGGAATCCCCTGGGTGTCTCGTTTTCAAATATGTCTGTGGTTGGTATGTTTCGATGGGTGGCAGCCAAGTCTGTAATCAACTACAGCAGCTACCCCTATCACTGATTTCTCCATATAGCGCTTTAGGGCCTTTTTTTGTCAAGGTCTCTTAGCCCACCCACTTGAGTGGGGTGTCATTGTTATCAGGAGACATGTGGGAACTCTGGGTGGTAGGAAATTTATGGATCCCTGCAGATACCAGAACTTTCCCTCACAGAAATATGAGGAAAATTTGTGATTTTAGCCAAAGTTTGAGGTTAGAGGGCATTGTGGGTGAGAAGACATCATGGGATCCAGGCGAGGCACACCACTTTGGACTCTCCCGAGTGTCTAGTTTACAGAAATGTGTGGGTTTGGTAGGTTTCCCTGGGTGCCGGCTGAGCTAGGGCCCAAAATGCACAGCTGGCCAAGATGCCAAAAAAGGATCCGTTTTGAGTAGAAAAATGTGATGTGTCCATGTTGCATTTTGGCCCCTTTACTGTCACATTCGTTAGACCCACCTAGATAAATGATGTGCCATTTTTAGAGACTTGGGGGAGCGCTGGGTGGTAAAGAATTTGTGACGCCCCACAGATTCCAGAACGTTTCCACACAGAAATGTGAGAAAAGTTTTGTTTGTAGCCAAAGTTTGAGGTTTGCAGGGTTGTAGGATCAATTCGAGGCACACCACCCTGGACTCCAACTGGTTTCTAGTTTTCAGAACTGTGATGGTTAGTGGGCTTCCCTGGGTCCTGGGTGAGCTAGGGCAAAAAATCCACAGCTAGCTAAGTTGCAAAACAAAACGTTCGGTCTTCAGTAGAAACATTTGATTTGTCCATGTTGTCTTTTGTACTCTTTCCTGTCACTGGTGTCAGACCCACCCTCACAAGTGAGGTACCATTTTTATTGGGAGACATGGGGGAAACCTCAGTGGGTAGAAATTTGTGGCTTTCCGCTGATTCCAGAACCTGCCCTCACAGTAGTGAGGAAAATGTGCGTTTTATCCTTAGTTTGAGGTTTGCAAGAGCGTCTGGATAAGAAAACCTTGTGAGAGGCACTCCAGTCACGCCACCTTGGACATCCCCTGGAGCCTATTTTTGGGAAATATGCAGGTTTGGTATGTTTCCCTGGGTGCTGGCTAAGCTAGGGCCCAAATACCACAATCATCAACATTGCGAAAAAGGGAAGGTTTTTGGGTGGGAAAATGTGATCTATCCATTTTGAGTTTTGTCCCCTCTTACAGTCCTGGGTGCAAGGCCCACTCTCACATGTGAGGTACCATTTTTATCGGGAGGGCGGGTGGTAGGAAATATGTGATCCCCACAGATTCCAGACATTTCCCTATCAGATATGTGAGGAAAATGGGTTTCTGATAGAGACTTCAATTCGCAGATTCCTCACCTTAGAACATTCCCCAGTCAGCGGACTGGATCTGGAAAATTTTGAGTAGTACCACTGCACGTAGGTGGAGTCGGTCGGCTCCTCATTAGCTTCGTCTGCGTCGAAAGGGATGTTGTGGTGCCCATATAAGCACCACCTCAGCGTGCTGACATCAGTTTCTTTTTTTCCTCACCAACTAAGCGGATCGGGAGAGCTAGCTCAGTCATTTTTTGACCAACTTTATCAACCTTTTTGTCAACTTGATTGAGCTATTGCTCCCAGTGTGCTAGGGACATGTCCCCTGCAAGCTTACAGGGTTTAAACCTTGCACAAAATGTCACAGATAGATGTTTGAGTCTGATGCCCACTTGGTCTGTCTTTGGTGCATAGGGGTCAGTACACGACCCCTAGGCCTCTGTCCAGTGCAAGTCGATGCACCTCAAGGCGTTTGGCAAGTGGGCATTGAAGCTCCTGGTGGTGCAAGTGAAGAAGGCTCTGTGCCATTCTCGGTCCCTATCACATTCCTGGGGTAGATCTCTGGACTGCTCCCAGACCCCTTCGCAGGTGATTGTTTTCGCATTCAAAGACATCTTCCTCCAAGTAAGGTAAATCCAAGAAGCACAAGAAGAAGTTGAAGCATCGTACGGCTTCCCCATCCAAACGCTGTGCTTCTGGCCCACACACCACCTGCTGAGCTGGCGTCCAGGCCCCTTGTTCTCTGGAGCCGTAGCGGCACCCGGCCAACTGAAAGACTTATGATGCCACAGTCACCATCTTTGGGCTACCAACATCCTCTGGCATGCTTTTAGAACCCACGGAGCTGAGAGGTGCCCCAGTTGGGTTACCACTGGCAGGCCTGTCACCGATGCCAGCCGGGCCCTCTCAATCTGCCCATAGATCCAGACTGATGTCATCACTGGTGCCTTTTTTTTTTTTTACAGAGTTTTATATAGCGCGAACATGACCCGAATCGGGTATCAGAGCGCTTTACATAGCACCAGTTGCATTACATAAGAACACATTCCTTGTTCCACCCCAGCTCCTTCCCATTCAGCACTGCCCCGACGCCAACAGCGCCACTCAACAACGAACCTATCATCATCCCTTACTCCGAGATGGCCCCTTCCTGTTGCCATTTGACATTGATTCCGGCACCACCCAGGCCCTTCTACCCCTGGACTTACCACCCCTAGATAGACCCTTCCTTCCTTAAGAGGAGATGAGGAGGGAGGGTTTGGTCCGCTAGCGGTAGACCCTGATCCAGAACAAAACGTATATGAGGCGCTGGGTGACCCCAGTGGCTTTGGACACTTCACCGGACTCTGTAATGCTTTTTGCTCCAGGGTCTGTAGCAGGGCAGGCAGAGAACCTTGACTTACAGCTCCCAGCAGTTCAGGTCAAGGTGCTTCAACCAGGAGCCGGTTCGCCTGAAACACTGCTCGCCTTCATTAAAGCCCTCACTGATGTTTTCCTACAGGCCTGGTCCAAACCTTGGGCAGGAGCCCCTGTGCATCACATGATTGCCTGACACCACCGCCCTGCCTCTGGAGACCCAGCCTTCCCCTCCAGGATCCCTCCCCTGAGAGCCTAGTTGTGCAGGCCTCAACAGACAAGGTCAACACAAATGCGTTTCCTTCTACTACACCAGACAGGGAATTCAAGAGGCTGGACACCTTTGGGAAGCATATTTTCTCTGCCACCAGCCTAGCCTTGCCGTCAGTTAACACCGCATATTCCCACGTGTTGTGGGATTCGGTTGCACAGCTGCTTCCCATGTTTCTTGAAGAGGGCCGAGCAACCCTCAACCAAGCCTTAGTGGACAGTCTGGATGCAGTGAAGTTTTAAATCCGGTGTAGGATGGATACCACTGACTCCCTGGATAGAGCCATGATCTCTACGGTGGCGCAGTGCCACCATGCCTGGTTATGGTCCACTGGGTTCTCGGGGGATGTCCAATCATCCTTGATTGAAATGCCCTTCGATAGCCGTTGCCTATTTGGTGACAAGACTGACATGGCGCTCAAGCGATTTCGGGAGAGCCAGTTCACGCCTGGTCTCTCAGGCTCTCTCTAACTGCCCGGTTCCTGCAACAGTCCTTTCGCCACTACTGAGGATGTGGTTGGGGCACGTATGTGCTTCCGCAGTACCAAACATCCAAGCCAGCCCAGCAGACTAACCACTCCGTTCATGGGTGGGGTCGCAGATCACAGAGAGGACTTAGGAGCCAGGCCCAGCGTACTGTCCAGTCCCCCACCCCTCCGGCCACAGCAGCCTTTAAACCTCTTTAGTACACCCTCCATTCAGCACAGCCATTCTGTTGGCAGCAGGATCAGGCACCACCGGCCCTAAGGGTCTGCGATAACCTCCAACAAGTGGGTGCTTCCGATTGTACCAATGGGGTATGCCTTCCCATTTGTGGAAACCCCTCTACTTTTGCCACCATCCCAAGAATGGTTAACAGAGGACCATCTTTCCTTGCTCCATCAGGAAGAACAGGCTCTTCTTGACAAAGGAGCCATCAAGAGGGTGCCTACAGCAGAATTAGGGTGGCAGTTTTTCCCCCTACTTTCTGGTGCTCAAAAAGGATGAAGGCCTCTGTCCTATATTAGATATGCGCCCTCTTAACTACTTTCTGAGTAAAGAGAAACTCAAGATGCACACATTGGCTCAGGTTCTGGCTGCGCTGGACACTGAAGCCTGGATAGTAGTGCTAGACCTACAGGAAGTATATTTCCACATCCTCAGTCCTGCTAGCTCACTGGCGTTACCTGCAGTTTATGATGGGCCAAGAGCTTTTCCAGTCCGCTGTGCTCCGTTTCATCCTTACCAGTGTCCCTCTAGTGTTCACGAAAGTGATGGCGGTGGTTTCAGCACATCTGCGGAGGTCAAAGTTCCAGTCTTCCCCTACCTCAACTGGCTGCTGAAGGTAGGCTCGCCCAGGCGCTCGTCACCCACCTTCACACTACGGCGAACCTCCTTCAGTTTTCTGGGGTTCACTATCAACATGCTGAAGTCACACCTGATCCCCTCTCAGGAATGTATGACATTACAACGCAAACATTTACAACGCATGCTTTTACATCGCAGCATCCATTACAATGCATGATTTTACAACGCATGCCATCACAACACATTTTTAGAAACGATATTTACAACGCATTCCATTACAACGCATACCATTACAACGCATAATACTTTTAGGGCAACAGTAGGGTAAGTGTTGGATAGTGTAGGGGTAAAAATTACTATTCCCACTCCAGTGAGTGCAACAGTAGGGTAAGTGCTGGATAGTGTAGGGGTAAAAATTACTATTCCCATGTACCCCAAAACCCATACCCACCCTAAAACTTAAAAAATCCTCATTACTTACCTTATAATGCGTTGTAATGGCATGCATCGTAATGGTCTGTGTTGTAATGGCATGCGTTGTAATGGCTGCGTTGTAATGGCATGAGATGTAAAGGCAGTTGCGTTGTAACAGATGCGTTGTAAAGGTAGTGTGTTGTAATGACTGCTTTGTAATGGATGTTTCCCCCTCTCAGAGGCATCCTTTCATCGGAATCATTCTTGACACAGTGCGATTCTGCGCCTATCTTAGAGTGGCGAGTACAGGATATTCAGGCATTTTCAGACTATCCTGGATTTTGGTGAGACTGATTCTAAATCTGCTAGGTCTTGTGGCCTCCTGCATCCTGCTGGTGAAGCATGCCCAATGGCACATGAGGGGTCTGCCTTGGGACTTAAAGTCCCAGTGGGCGCAGCATCAGGGAAATCTCTCCGACCTGGTGCAGATATTGGAGGGGACTGTACAAGATCTGCAGTGGTGGCTGATGACCCCCGATTGACCCAGCGGCAGACCCCTCTCTCTTCCCCACCCAGAGCTTGCACTGGTGACTTATGCATCACTTCTGGTTTGGGGCAGCCACATGGAAGAGGTGGAGATCGGAGTCTCTGGTCTCCAGTGGGGGACCAGCTCCACATCAATCGTCTGAAGCTGAGGGTGATTTGTTTGAAAGTCTTCCTTCCATCCATCAAAGCAAGGTTGGTTTAGGTGTTCACAAGCAGCACCACCACCGTGTGGTATTGCAACAAACAGGGCGGGATGGGGTCGTGGATTCTGTGCCAGAAGGATCTGCACCTCTGGAATTGGCTGGAACGCTAGGACATCTTCCTGGTCGTGCAGTATCTGGCAGGCACACTGAAAACTAGGGGGGACAAACTCCACTATCGATGCCATGCAGATCACGAATGGCATCTACATCCCTGGGTGGCACAAGGTCTCTTCCACATATGGAGAGAATCTTGGCTCGATCTGTTCGCCACCACCGAGAACAAGCAGTGTCAGCACTGCTGTGCAGTGGAGTTTCCAAAGTGGTTCTTGCTCTGAAACGCATTCCGTCTTGGGTAGAATTGTGGATTCCTGTACGCTTTTCTGCCGATATCACTTCAGGCCCAAGTTCTCAAGAAGATCAGTACCAACCGGCCCCAAGTCATTCTGATGGCTCCGGATTGGGCACGGGGAGTATGGTATCCCGACCTCCTCAGCATGAGCATCAATCCTCCCAATTAGGCTGCCCCTTTGGGAGGATCTCCTGTCACAGCAATTGGGCATGGTCCTACACTCGAACCTGCGCACTTTACACCTTCATGTGTGAAGAGATTGATCTGCAGCAGTTGAGGGTTTTCGATCTTCCTCCCGAAGTCTGTGATGTCATCCTGGCAGCCAGGCGTCGCTTCCTTAAAACGGTAATATTGTTGCTGTTGGGATACGTTTGTGGCTTGGTGTTCCTCACGCCAGGTGGGCCCCCTTTCTGCCCCTCTTTCGGAGGTGTTACTGTTTGTTTTATCATTAGCCCGGCAAGGCCTTGCCCTGGGTGCTGTTAAGGGTTACCTACCAGCCATTTCGGCTTTCCTGCGGTTGCCGGATCAACCCTCCCTATTTACGTCACCTGTTGTGACTCATTTTCTAAAAAGGTTTGCAATACTTGTTTCCTCCTACCTCTTTTGGGATGCCCCAGTGGGACCTCAATCTGGTCCTCACATTTCTAATGTGTCCCCCCTTCAAATCCTAACACACAGCTGTTCTCTTTGGTTCTCGACTATTAAAACTGTTTTTCTCATTACCATTACATCGGCCAGGAGGGTCAGTGAGCTCCGAGCTACCTTGGTTCAGCCTCCATACACTAGCTTTTTTACTGACAAACCGGTTCTTCAGATATGTGCCTCTTTCTTGTCAAAAGTTGTCACCCCATTTCATGTTAGTCAGAGCATCACTGCTTACATTTTTCGCTCCACCACAACCTTCCAAGGAGGAGGAGAGACTACAATCACCTTGACCCAAAGAGAGCTCTCTCCTTCTACTTGGATCACACCAAAGACCATTGGGTGGACGATCAGCTCTTCAACAGGGTTAGTGGAGTGAAATTAAGATCAGCTGCACATTAGCTAAGAAGCAACCTCCTGAGGGCCCATTCAGCCAGGGCCAAAGCTGCTACTACTGCATTGTCACGAGGGGTATCGGTCCTGGACATCTGCCAAGCTCTACATTGGGGTCACTATACATTGTCACAAAGCACTAATGTTTGGACAGTGAGGTCCGTTGAGGCCAGTGGTCGAAGTAGGGGAAACAAAGTTGGGGTACTGTGGGCAGAGAATCAGAGGGCGGGAATAACCCAAGGATTGGATCAGTAGGCGGAGTCAGAGGTGTGGCCAGAATGCGCAAAACATTCCATTTTTTAGTATTTGTTTGACATTTCACTGCCCAGTTACAGCTTATTAAGTTATTTAATTCAACCAATGGATACACATTAATATTTAAGGTTTAATATGAGTCATTGACATTAAAATACATTCACAAAGTGGGATATGTTTCCATCACAGAATGTCCCAAATACGCTTAAAAATGGAAGCACAAGCCATTTGTCTCCGAGCTATGGAGTTTCTGTCATCAGCACTTCTCCTCCCTTTTTCCACAAGAGCAGTTTAAACATGAATGGCAAAATATCTTAGTTTGCAAATGTTTTTATATATAAATATGGCTCTGCCATATTTGCCATATAATACGAGATCTGCTGCATAATCTGACAATTTTAACTAATAAATTATTTGTAGCTTAAACGGATCAAAAGTTACTAAAAATGTGACTTGTTTTTCTGCATAGTGGACAGCCCTTTGCAAAGGTTGACTGATCACTTTTCTCACTGCTACATTTGTATGTCACACTGGTACTAATAAGGCAAAATCTTTCCAGAGACTGTTAGCATGTGTGCAAATGTCAAAATAATAAAATATCAGAAAATATACTGCTTACGCTGCAGCCTTTTTGCTGCATAATTTAGTCAACACTGCGGCATCATTTTGTCCTCCTTTGCTGCATAATTCCAATGGCCCCAAAGCAGGCAGCACATGTTAAAAGTGCTTGTGAATGAAGCAGAGAGACTGTGAAGTTTGCAAACTTAGTTTGGTGTGCGTGCAAATCCTGCATTGCCGATCCCTGATGAGTTGCAGCTACTACTGCTGAAACAAAGCCAATGGAGGTGCCAATGGGTGAGGCGGACTGGCCTCAAGGGCAGGGCCGGCTTTTGCGATGGTGGTGTCCTGTGCAACAATGTTTGTTAGTGCCCCCCAATGACCACCTCCGCCATGGATTCCCTCACTACCACCCTTTAACAGTGCCCCTCAAGTCTCCATAACCACACTCTCTCTCGGATGCATTTAATTTTATTTACAGCACCACTCACACCAGTGTAGGGTGTCAGAGCACTGTACATCACACACATTACACAGAGACAATCAATTATACGTGTGTAAATCACTGAATAGAAAATGTTGCATAAGACTAACGACTACATGTGTAGGAGTCACATAACAACCATACTAGTAGGCCGTATAGTTTAATAGTGATTGGTCTGGAGAAACAAAAACTCAGAATTTAAAACATAATAGCATGATTGGGTGTTCTCTTTA
The DNA here is from genome assembly GCA_963921515.1 of Calotriton arnoldi. Classification (NCBI taxonomy): domain Eukaryota; kingdom Metazoa; phylum Chordata; class Amphibia; order Caudata; family Salamandridae; genus Calotriton; species Calotriton arnoldi. The sequence goes on from CAWUFW010018067.1 coordinate 192,240, forward strand.
ATAATCGGAAATTATTTCTATCCAAAAGAACACTTTTTGCAACATTAGGATAATCGAAGACTGGGGGAAAAACATAATGCTCTAGTTTATACCTTGCATGCAGCTCTTAGATGACAGTTAATAGCTCACTGTTCTATGATAGGATTTTAACTAATAAACTGCAAGTAACAAAAGGATCTCTCTGACAAAAGCAGTAACCCACTGACCTATTTACATTGGGCACACTTTGTGATCTGCATGGTACATGTTCTTTGCAGCAGGCACATTAACCCTATATGCTATCTTTCCATGAGTCAAAACTTCCACTAGACAAAACTCCCATCTCTCTCTAGGAAGAACATTAATCACCAGAGTTATCATGACATTTTTATTGTTGCCGAAAATTGCTGGAGGCCAGGAAGGAGGCAGCAAGCGCTTTTAAAACCATAATATACATGCAAACAAGATGCCCCCATCCAAAGTCAGCGCCCGGTGCGGTCACACCAGTCGCACTGCCCTAGAGCTGGCCCATCTCAAGAGTCCTGTGACCCCAGTGACAGAGTCACTGTTGCTCTAGGGCAGAGGTCTTCAAACTTTTTTACTCTGAGCCCCCCTTCTAAAATGTTTTGAAGTCGGGGCCCCCCCTCCAAAACTTTATGGAAAGACTGGAGACAGCGAGAAGAGTAGAGCAGGGCTGGGCATAGGGAGTGGTGTGTATAAGATCATTTCATGGCAGTTTTCAGTATCTCATAAGCCACACTAAATCTGAGACTTATAAATGAAAAAATACATTAAAAAACCTAAAATAGACAAAACTCACTACTCCCGTTATTTGAGGTTTTGTGAAACCCTCCCATTCCTGGGCCCCAATGCAACTGCACCTTCTGCACTAATGATCGCTGCAGCCCTGAGTAGCAGGGTATCCCCTCTGCCTCTTTCATCCTTTCCCCACCAAGCCTGGCCATCACTCTAATTTTGAAACAGACTCTGTCCCTTTCAGAAAAAATTAGCTCCCATGTGTTTCTCGTTTCTTTGCAGCAATTGTGCCCTCAGCCCTTATGCTATCCAGCAGGCCTCTATTCTTATGTAAGACTGTCTTAATTTGGATGCAGGGGGGCCGTCACACTCCTGTGCAGGTACCCACTGCACCTGCCACACTAATAAGAGCTAATGCCTTGTGAAGCGGGAAGTCCCCTCAGCCCCTTGTTAACCCACCATCCTCCTTTCTGCTATCTCTCTGAGGCCTCTGTCTCCTCTGCCTCAATATTCTCCTCTCTGGTGCCATTGGTTCAATACCAGTAACACTGGCACAACAAGGGAGCATTGAGCCCTAATATAAGGAAGGAATAATGGTAAAACAACCATAATGGGGGTTTAGTTGGTACCTCACACCCTTGGGACCCGGTGACACTACACCTGCAGTAGCATTTAAACCTACTCCTTTGCCCAAACTACTGGGCCATTACTGCTAGGACGGAGGCCTAAAGCAGGCTGTCTGCTCCTTTCTGTAAAAAAATACAAAAACAGGAAAGTCCCACATTTTGCCCCTCTGTTGCTTGGGACATGTTCCCTGTGCAGCAAGGGGGACTTGGGCCCCAATACTAACCAGGAAAATGGCTCCCCTCTCCCCCTGTTTTTGCTAGTGACTCCTTAATTGGGGTGTAGTTATTCCTCACACCATTGCCCCAGTTCCAATGCACCTGCTGCACTAATGGCTGTGATGCCACTAAAAATAAAAAATAAATGAATCTGCATTTCCCAAAACCTTCTTCAGAGCATCTCATTCAGAAAGTGGGGCAGCTGTCTCTATCCATTTGTGAATGAAAAAATTAAACCCCACATAGCGCCCTCTTTTCAGGGTCGTCTTTTTTTGTGTGCAGATTTATATAGCGCGAACTTGACCCAAAGGTATTGGATCGCTTTACATGAGCACCAGTTACGTTACACAAGGACACATTCATTTATTTATTTTTTTGTAGGCACGGGGAGATTAAGTGATTTGCTCAGAATCACAGGATGTGGAGTCGACCCCGAGGCTCGAACCTTGGTTTCCCAGCTCCAAAGTCGGCTCTTTGACCCGATCCATGGATTTTGCTCTGTTCTGCTTTTTTCTGATATAGAAAAACAATGGTCCTAGACTTGTGTTAAATCTTGGTTGACTAAAGCATTCATAAACAGCATATAGTACATATATAGTTTAAATCAAAAATGTACCATTCATTCATTTAAAAAATATATATATATCCTCAAAAATCCAAGAAAGGCACACACTATTGCTTTACGGGTGACTCTTATTTTATTCGGTCACTTTAACTAATATAACATCATCATATTCAGTATTCAAGAAAGAAGGAAAGGTGGTTGCTCCAAGGGAAAAAGTGAAGAAAAGGGGTGCTCGTGAAGTAAGATAGAATATGCAAAGGGGAATCCAATCAAACAAAACAATAATTCATCATTTTATATACATTACAATTTCATTAGCAAAACTGGTCGTGATTTTATGATGACACCAGTTCTACATTAGGACCTGTCAATCGGTAATTCATGATTGTTCATTTTATTCTATTGGCAAACAGCGTTTGTCTGTAAACGGGTAGGACTGGGGTAATATCAAGTACAGGCCCCGAACAGGGGAAAATGTCGACGTTTCGACCCTAGTGCAATGAGGGCAGTTTGTATCCTCTGCAGGCGGGTCTTCCTCAGGACAGAAAGAAAGGATGGGGGGAGCAACTGATCATGGGTGATGCACAGTTAAGGTGCCGCCCCTAGGCATTGATATAAATCCAGCTGGATTCCCCCGGGCTGTGCGAAGATGAATCACTAAGACGCTGTGGGCGATTTTTCTCACCCATTATTTAAAATAACCTGCTGATATCAAGCTGCAATTCTTTTTGCGGATCTTTATATCCATGCCATGGGGCGGCACCTTAACTGTGCATCACCCATGATCAGTTGCTCCCCCCATCCTTTCTTTCTGTCCTGAGGAAGACCCGCCTGCAGAGGATACAAACTGCCCTCATTGCACTAGGGTCGAAACGTCGACATTTTCCCCTGTTCGGGGCCTGTACTTGATATTACCCCAGTCCTACCCGTTTACAGACAAACGCTGTTTGCCAATAGAATAAAATGAACAATCATGAATTACCGATTGGACAGGCCCTAATGTAGAACTGGTGTCATCATAAAATCACGACCAGTTTTGCTAATGAAATTGTAATGTATATAAAATGATGAATTATTGTTTTGTTTGATTGGATTCCCCTTTTGCATATTCTATCTTACTTCACGAGCACCCCTTTTTCTTCACTTTTTCCCTTGGAGCAACCACCTTTCCTTCTTTCTTGAATACTGAATATGATGATGTTATATTAGTAAAAGTGACCGAATAAAATAAGAGTCACCCGTAAAGCAATAGTGTGTGCCTTTCTTGGATTTTTGAGGATATATATATATTTTTTAAATGAATGAATGGTACATTTTTGATTTAAACTATATATGTACTATATGCTGTTTATGAATGCTTTAGTCAACCAAGATTTAACACAAGTCTAGGACCATTGTTTTTCTATACCGATTATTACCCAGGTCCATTGACTTCTATGGGTTACCCCAGTATATCATACTGCTTTTTTCTGAGCCATTTTTCTGAGGCCCAAGAGGTCAGGATAATCAGGGATCTGAATATGACCCTGTTGGCCTCCTTCCTCCCACCCCCTCTACTCACCGGAGAGGACATCTGCATGTAAACAGAGGTCGAAATTGGCTAGGTGTACGTGGACCAAGGTGTTCTTAATTTTACAAAACAGTTCCCATATATTGCGTTAAAAACAACAATCCCTGAATTGTTAATGGGGACCTGGAGTACTTGGATGGTGCTGAAGGTGGTAGGTCAGGGGAGAGGGCTCTAAAGTGCTTTAATTTAAAGTCACTTGAAGTTTCATGATGACAAATATTTATAACTTTTTTTGAAAGATAATGTAAGGATGCTGAGTTTTGAAAAGTGCTCTTTAATGAACTTATAAAAATGTCTACACTAGGTTAGATATAATGAATATGTATTCTTGGAAGGTACTTGTTTTCATCATATACACCAAATTATTGTGTGGCAGCCTATCTTATAGTGTTACAATTTTAAAATAATGACTTAAATATTTTCAGCGCTTTCTGTTACTTGTTGGGACCTCAGACCACTATAAATACATGTCGGTATTCTGCACTGTGCCAAGTTGAATTCAGTTCTGTGACTTTGGTCTCACAAAAAGACATCTGCAGTGACTGCATTAACCAATTAATGTTTCATAACTGAAAGAGTGCATTTCCCACCAATTAATTTAATTTGCATTGATTTTTTATTTAAGGTGTCATTTAAGGCGTGTGCAGTATTTTATATGCATTTGCTGTGAATGTGAAAAAAGAAAATGTTGTTGTTTATTGCCATGTTTTTTACATCGCAACCACAGGACTCGGGAACACAGTTGCTGGCATGACCATTAAGTTAATGTTGATACAAATGTTAGAAAAATCACATTCAGAAGTCGTTTTTTCCTGTTATTAACATATACTTTAAATAGATCATGTTAAAAGAAAAGTCTTTAAAATGTGTTCTACTGCTGCCCTAATGACCTCTGAATGATACCTAAAGTACACAAAGACAGAAAAGCCATGTCAAGAATAGATACAGATGTCCGGGCCTTTGCAGAATCTTAACACGTGAACAGATGGCAGGTATTTTTCACTGTGAAAGGTGGCACTCCTAACCTCCTGGAATAAGGAAGAACAAAGAAAGTCGCACTTTCAGGCAATCATTATTTACAAGTACTTAGTGAAGCATTTGCGCCCCCCCAGGGAATGCCTCCACGGACCCCCAGGGAGGCGCGCCCCACAGTTTGACGACCTCTGCTCTAGGGTGTGCTTCATAGGCCTGCCAGCAAGACTGGAGGTGAACTTCAGTATGGATTGTGGTGGACAAGACTTCAAGATTAACCCACACTTGCCACCGCTAGGGTCCACCTGCTGGTGCTAAGACACCAGGGCTTCTAAGGTCTTGCGGGGCCTTCTAAGGTCTAACATGGGAATGTGCTCCCTCAGGAGTGTTGTCGGGTTCTGGTCATGAAGGCTGAAACTGGTTCCCCAGTTACAAATTCGGCAGCTCTGGCCATAGTGCCACATCCTGTGTCCTACTGAACACCATACTGTTCCACTGAAAGAAACCCACACTGCCTTCAGCTACAACCCAATTGTGCCGCTATAAACACCTGGATGCAGCTCAATTTAAATTACGCACTAGACAAGAGCCATATGCTGCCTAAAAAATTAAGTAACAACATCCTGGAAAAAGCACACTCATAGGGAAGGGCAAAACGAAGTTAAGCATGGTTACCTTAACGTTTTTACACTCACTATTCAGAAATCAGTGAGTGCTTTTGCCTTAAAAGTTAAGGACATGACTACAGGGCCTGGCAGGGACCCGTTTCAATGTCCATTGCTTATATCCTTACAAAACATAAGCAGTATGGTAAAAAGACCACATCCCTGAATACAGACCGCAGTACACATTTTGTTTTCCAATCCATGCATTGCAGTGCCTCCAGGATTGGTGCACTAGATCCATGCCCGGGGAAAACAATGCTGTTCAAAGAAAGACAAGAAAACAAAAGTAGCGCTTCACTGACAAACTCTGTAAAGTGGCGCTAATGTGTTTGGGTGTGAATAAAATCAATTAGGCCACTTTGCTACCACTCTGTCTTGCTTCAGAAAGAGAGGGAATAAGAAGAAGAAAGAAAGAGGTTTGGGGCAGCTAAAGTGGCAGAGCAGAAGTGGACACTGTCATTGTATTTTCTGGGCAAGAAGGAAAAGACAGAGTCCTTTTCCTTCTTTGCCCGCCCCGCCCGTCCCCGAACGGCCACGAATGCTGAGCCTTATCTGTAGGCTTTGGCTATTTCTGCCGTCCTGGTATGCATGTTCAAAATAAAAAAGCAGGGGAACGGAATCTATGGAATTAAAGAAGTAGGGGCACGCCGTGCCCTGCCGATCCCGCCCACTTCGACCACTGGTTGAGGCGGACATTTTTCCCATTCGGTTCTCCAGGATTTTCTGGTTTTAGCCAGTTTGAAGACCCACCTCCACAGAGGTATTGCTTGGGTATCTATTCTAAGGTGAGGGATCTGCGTTAGATAGAGTCTCTACCAGAAAAGGCATTACCAAAGGTAAGTAGTTTGTTAATTTTTAACCAAACTGTGAGGTTTGCAAGAGCTTCTGGGTAAGAAAACCTTATTGAACCACACAAGTCACACCACACTGGACACCCTTGGTGTCTAGTTTTCAGAAATGGCTGAGTATGATAGGTTTTCCTGGATGGCGGTTGATATGGGGCCCCAAAACCCCAGCTATCCACGAAAAAAAAACATCGCTTCTGCTAGGTGGAATATGATGTCTCCAGGTCACGTATTGCAGTGATCTTTCGCAGGCAGTAAGCCCAGTCACATACATAGGGTACCATCTCTGTCGGGAGACTTATGAGAACACAGAATAGTAGAACATTTATTATTACCAATTGGATTTCATTGCATTTGTGCCTTCCAAATGTAAGCCAGTGTGTATGATAGAAGACATTTTGCAAAACGCCTAGTGAATTACATGCTAGTATGGGTACCCACAAATTCAGAGATATTTTACCATATGATTTGCTCTATTCTTGGTGCACAATGAAAAACCAATATAAGGTGCAGCACATTTGTTGGCTCTGGGTACCTCAGCTACTTGGAGAACCTACAAACCCTATATATCCATACCACGAGAAGGGTCTACCAGATGTAGCAGTATATTGCTTTTGTAAATTGGCCATTGTGACTAAAAGTTACAGATGAAAATGTTGTCACAAACAGCTGTTTTGCCTTCTCATTTTCAATATTTTTTTAACTGTTTGTTTGGGAAAATTTTGAAGGATCTACACATGTGACCCCTTGCTGTATTCAGAATTTTGTCTACTATTCAGAAATGTATGATTTTCCAATATAACACGTGGGATGGATTCACACCTTTTTCCAGCACAAACTGGAAGTAAGGCGAAAGCACACAAATTTGGAAAAATGGGCTACCTCTTAGAAAAAGGGCAAAACTGTGATTACATTTTTTTTATACAGCTCTGCTTGTTCCTGAAAACTGAGATGATAACTTTAGCACAGCAAACCTTTCGTTAATGCCATTTGTAGGACAAAAAGGCATTTTCTTGCACAGCACTTTTTTTCTCGTTTTTCCCCAAAATAACCCACATTTAGTTATAATGTGGCTATTTTCTCACTCTCCTCAAGGGCAATCCACAAACCCTAGTTCCGTTAGAATCCCCCTGATGTTGGGGAAAAAAGGACACAAATTTGGTGTGGATAGCCTATGTGGAAAAAAAAATGGTTGCTTAAGCAAAGTGCCCCAATTAGCAAAAAAGGACTGAGCACTGGAGTGGAAAATTCTCAGCATTTAAGGGATTAAGTATAAGATCTGCACCCTTCAACATGTTCAGACACTTCTACATGTGCAGCGTATGCAAAAACTACTGCTCCCTAGTACAGAAAGCTACAACCCTGCTGCATCTACTCTTGCAAATAAAAGTGAATGACAGAGCAGGAATTATCAGAACCAACATGGCCTTGTCCAGCAATTTCCGCATGCAGAGGTATTGTGTACAGACCATTTCTTAGTTGCATTAGCAGTGACATACGGGGCGCTATGGTACCATAGATAACCATAATTGACACTAATCAAATTCAATTTCACAAACCTCTCCCATTATGTCCCATCTAGGCCAAACAGCAAACATCATGCACACTGAAGAGTGCAGAGGATCTTCACAACTTTTCCAAGAGTGAGAAGCACTATATAAACAATGCAGCAGGACCATCCATAAAGTGTGTGAGTGTCCTAAGGGGTATAAAACCTCTATATAAATAACAATACTACACAATACAGTACCCTTTTTTGGGATTCAAATGCTGTGCACCAATATCTCTGCAGAGGACACAATAGTAGCACGTTTACATAGGGGGTCATTCGGCAGAAATGATGATAGAATATTCATTTTTACCCACATAATGCAGATAAAGTTTTAATAGGGCTGCACCTTAAGAATGGCTTCAGACAACTAAGAAAACAAAAAATACAGCTGAAATGTTTGTTCCTCTTTCATACACTGTTTTCGTTTCATATAATTTCACTTTGGAATGCAAAATACTGCTATCATACATCTGTCTCTGTATTTCATCACCTTATCATGGAGGCTACTTCTGTGTCTTTTTTTGGTGTTGTATTGCAGGAGGACTCTGTTGTATAGGTGCACAATGGATTCTTGGGATAAGCAATCATGGACGACATCATATTGCCACCTGGACTCCTCACGTGATTGTGAGTGAGCGCCGACGCTGCTGGGCGTGATTGTTCCTTCACCCTGTTGTTAGAGTCCGCAGGTGTGAGCTACTGTGTTTTGCTTAAATATTTAGGTCAAACCTGTGGCTGCGCATGTGTTCTCCCTTACGAGATTATTGTTTACAATAAACGGCTTGGAGCCCATCAATTGCTTACCATTTGTTGGCTTCAGTGTCACTTTTCTTTGCTGCCTCTTAATTGGCCAGCGCAGGCCAAGCATCACTTCCATTCTTTCCTGTGGAGCATTGGACCAAGCACAGATTGATTCAACTTAATTAGTGCCCATCCGCTGCTCGCGGTGTAATTCAGATACTATTTCTTCTCGCCCCTCCCATTTACCATGTCCCCATTTGGTGCTCCGTCCCTCCTCCCCCACACCTCCATTGTTTTGCTTTGCCCATACCCCCTTTTCCTGCTGTTATTGCTGCTCCCTCCCCGTGTCTTCACCCTGCTTTTTTTAATTAGCATATTGCACAGCAGCAAAAAAGCTATATGACGAGGTCAACGCTGGCCGTGTCATAGCACTATTTTTCTTCTCTTCAAGCCATGTTGCACAGCAGCTCGCACTGCTGTACAATATGTCTGAAAAAACATTGACAAAGCCACTAGATCTTGCAGAGGGGAGATCTAGTAGCTATGCCAATGTTTGTTCTGGCTGGTGTATCACCTACCTCACCTGTTGTGATGGATATCTTTTACAAGGTGTGTCGCTCATCCACAGTGATAGAGGCACCAGCTTTCGTGGTAGAAGCCTCAGTGGTGTCAGGTGGCCCTGAGCTACACAGTATTCCACCAGTGGGTCTTTACAGCAGGGACGTTAAGGTGGCGTTGGGTGCAGCTTGCATCACCTCCTTTATGCCAATACAGGGCCATGTGTCGGTCACACACTGAGAGAAGAGGTAAGATTGTGTTATTATAATTGACTAGCAACAGAAACAATGGTTCCTGCGGAATAGTACAGTTATATATTTTGGTAAAAGTATGCACAATCGCAATAGGGAAGGGTTATGATAATGCCAAAAGGAAAAGAGACCATATACACCTTTGTTTATATTTATAATAGTTATTTTATATATTTCAAATAGTTATACAAATATATACAGAAAAGAAAAACAGTAGTGCGTAGTGTCCCCAGTGTGAATGGAACCTTAAAACAATAGTGACATATTCGTGACATATATATTAGGTTTTCACAATTTTGTAAAGTCGACCATCTATTAATAAACAGTGAGAGCAGCTTCTGTATACAATAATCAGAGCTGTTTAAATGGTTCGCTTTGACTATCTGTTGGCGACGTTTCGACCCTTTGTGCAATGTAGGGTCTCTTCAGGACCTAAAGATGTAGGGACATCTATGATTAAAAAAAGGAATAATGTAAATATTGATCCTCTATGGAGGCAACAGTCCTTGAATTGGAGTGTCAAAGGTCAAGTAGTACCTGAAAAAGTGGGTTGCGCAGCCGCATAAGAATGTGAAACACCGGTCAAGTGAAAAAGAAATAGAAGGAATACTCACACGGGACCCAGCCGGGTACTGCACATGTGAGAAGGAAAGGAAATGATAAAGGATCCATTAGAAGGGAGAACATGTGTAAATGACGGGCTCATGGCATCTGCTGCTGGCTAATGCAAGCTTACCCCAGTGTGAGGGTCAGGGTGGGATGGCTGGCAACAGAGGGTATGCACTGCGCGATGAACGCCGATAAACGAATGGAAGAGTGACACAGGTACTCGGCCTTCAAGCGGTCCGAGTGGATCTCTGTAAGTAATAAGGTGAGTATACATGAATGCCTGTAAAAGCTAAACGATATTATATATAGACAAAGGCTACCTCTCAAGACCAACCACTAATGATTGTGGGAAAAGGGATGAGGCCTTATCATAAACAATATAGTATGCTCAGGAGGTGCAGCCGCTCCAACCTGTGCACTTTCAAATGACCCGAGGACTCAGTTAATCCGTCGGTGCGAGTGTAAAATCTAGAATGGCAAGTGGTAAAGTGAATTAGAGGGGGCTGAGACGATGCTCTGCCTGTGCAGTGTGTTAGAACAAAGTAGTGGAGGCCGGGACTCAGGGCTGGGAGAGCTTACCTCTAGATGAATAATTGGTGAAGATCTGTGGCTCTTGCGTCCGCTACGCGCAAAGGTAGAACTGCGGCAGTCCGTCTACCGTGGCCTCAATGACAATGGGCTCGCGGTTCCAGCGCTATTAAGTAGACCGCAAGCCCGCCCAAACCGGTTCCTCCGGCAGGCATCACTTGGGATTGCCGCCTCTGAGTATCATCCGGTTGTCTGTGATCTTAGACAGAAAGGAAGAAAAGACCGGTGGTATAGAGGGAGTGAGGGACAGAATGGGAAAGGAATAGCGTAGGGTAGACACAAAAGAGGGGAATTGCTTCATAATTCTTTTTAGTGAGCTACGGCGCAAATGGTACCTAAAACACAAATGTAAAATAAGATTACATCAAATATTGAGCAGCAATAGTATTAACCACATTTTTTTGCATGAATTTGTAAATGCCACGTGAGTGCCGATGTACGCATCTCAAATTACAGCATGCTCAGTAAATTGTATTGGAATAAGACAATCTGAGGTGAATAAATACCGTAAAAGGAAAAAGTGCATATATTGTAATCTGACCGCAATCCTGCGGATGACATCCACTGAGATGTATCACATTTCAATTATAACCACTATTGTGTCTTTGGATAAACCTCAGTATTTACAGATATCATAAAACATTAAAAACATTACAAAACGTCCGCAAGCCTGCGGATGTTGTCCATTATTAATATCACAGTATGAAAATGCGGGCCAGTGTGTATATGGAGAATTCTCAATGCGTGTGCATCGCACTGAAAGGGTGGAGCACTGTGAAGCATTAACCATGTCACATCATGTCGATTGATCACATCATCTTATGAAAGAGCTGCACAGTGTGTGCGTTGCACAGAAAGAAAAAACCTTGTAAAACAATTCAATGTAGATGGTAACAAAGAGTAAGTAGATAGCAGGTACAAGTTATACATTGATCATCTGGTGATACAAACGGAGAGACCAGCATGGGCATGCAACTGAAGTGTGCAGTCAAGGGCGTCAAGGTGACGGTCAATGCCAGAGAACTTGGTAGGACAGAAGTATCTAGGTACAAATGGTGCTTAATTGACATACTAACAGAGTACGCAGAACTTTTAGTACATCAGTGTGGTCACAAAGCCTCGCCATTCCTCAGCGGAGTTTAATCCCTGAGCTATGGAGTTGGTCCTTTCTATCCATCGGCATTCCAGCCGTTGTAGGATTTTGCACAGCAGCAAAAAAGCTATATGACGAGGTCAACGCTGGCCGATTCATAGCACTATTTTTCTTCTCTTTAAGCCATGTTGCACAGCAGTTCGATATGTCTGAAAAAACATTGACAAAGCCACTAGATCTTGCAGAGGGGAGACCTAGTAGCTATGCCAATGTTTGTTCTGGCTGGTGTATCACCTACCTCACCTGTTGTGATGGATATCTTTTACAAGGTGTGTCGCTCATCCACAGGGATAGAGGCACCAGCTTTCGTGGTAGAAGCCTCAGTGGTGTCAGGTGGCCCTGAGCTACACAGTATTCCACCAGTGGGTCTTTACAGCAGGGACGTTAAGCTTGCATCACCTCCTCTACGCCAATACAGGGCCAGGTGTCGGTCACACACTGAGAGAAGAGGTAAGATTGTGTTATTATAATTGACGGCATGCCTCATGTTTTTGTTACATTTGGTGGAGCGTTTTTAATAAAAAGGCATAATTGTATTATCACAATGTGATTACCTTGATGAATTTGAGATAGTATGCTGTGAAGTTGTGTTTGTTTTAACATTTAGACAATGTAGGCCTCAATTTCAAAATGGTTTTTACTGTCTGCAGCCATCTTATTCTTACACACAGTAATTTCTCTCCTTTTCCTGGCCGTGCACACAGTGTAAAATAGATATTTTGTCAACAATGTTTTGAAACTCGATTTCATTCTCTCATGTACAACATGTTGCTTTGTTTTCTAGTTTCTTTTTTATGCCGTGTTAGCATAGTGATTTTTTTCCCTAGGTCTCATCTATTGAGGCCACAACGTGACCCTCATGAGAACTTAAACTTGGTTTGCAGCAAGATTTTTACTAATTACTAAGGTGTTTCAGGAGCACCGGGGATGGGAATTACACTATATGATTTTGTGGGACAGTGCTGACAAATGCGATTTTAAACTTCTTTCTTTATCATGATTGTATGGGAATTCTAAACCTTTGCATGTTCACACCGAATGTATGAATCTTATTGTGTTTCAATGAGCCTTACCCAGAAGATGTTGGGTTCATTCTCCCCTGATCTTTAGAAGGCGAAACTCTACCAACCTGGACTCTGATTTATGACTTATTGACTTGAGCTCAATTATACTTTTTTCTGCTATTTCATATATTTAATTTCATTCTGAGCTTCACGCTTTTAAATGATAAATGATTAACTGAGTGAATACTTGCATTTAATTTACAATTAATTTTACTTTCCTTAATGCCTTTAAACTTCAAGAAACCTTCATGGCTTTCACTGTAATACTTGCCAGTCTTTATTGTAATTAATGTGGTTTACATTTGATTCTAAAATGTTACTTGATGTTGCATTTATAGGTTGTCTAGATCCAGTGAGAAGCAACAAGATCCTAAGGGGATAAACTCTGCTCCCGGTTCATCAGTAGCGTTTTAGGTTGAAGATCAGAAAAAAAATGCAACTTCAATTTTCTGAGAGCCGGGATGGTTCGGACTAGAACTGGATAGGTTGATTGGTTTGGAAGGACCTTTATGGTTCAGCAAAGTAGATCCCGAAACTAAATTGTCCCTGATTCCTTCTACACTCCAGAATTCCAATGATCCTGTCTGGATTAATGGCAGTGTTGAGGAGAAGTGAGTATAAGTAGGGCGATGCATCGTAATAGATTGTGCCATTGAAAGCATTGTATTTCATGTTTTGAGCAGTGCATTGTGGGATTTGTATTTTGGTGTTATAGCGAGATGTATGCAGGCTAAGAGCGCTTTGGTTGTGCAGCGTTGATTTGCTGGATAGTAGGGCCTTTGGTTATTGTGATTTTTAAACTTTTCTCTTATTTTTTAAATTACATTTTCATGGTGTCTAAATCGTGTTTAAGAGGACTATGTGTGTATGATGAACGTTTATTGAATATGCTTATTGTGTTTAATGTGTTAATGGCTTGAAATTTGTGAATTTGATGCTTTTTGTCTTATTTTTGAGTTGCTCTTACACAGTGTCCAAACTGTGTTCAAGAGGGTTTTGCATTGATCATGAAATTTTGAGTGTTCATTCATATTTCATGGCTGTATTCATTGCTATTCATGCGCTAATTGCTTAGGTTTAAGTGTTGGTTGTTGGATTCTGCGAAAATCCAAGATCGCGAGATATAAACTTGTTTTTGGTACTTGACTGCTAACGGTGAGATGTGTTTTGTAAGTTGCCACATTCACACTATGCTAGGGGTTTATTCAAGGTCTAGTTGTGAGTGTGATTTTCTTTCCTTATCTTGAATAAAGAAGAGAAGAATTGGTGATTATTTAACTGTTTTAATTTTTTTTAATGCAGCTATTGCTTTGCTATGGGCTGCGCTGTGACTTGTAGGTTGTTGTAGAGTCACATGCAGAGTTGAGCTGTGATGGTTAACTTTTGAACTGGACGCACTGCAATTGGTTCAGTGTATCGTGAGTCGCGCTGTGGTTAGTTAATTAAGTTAACATTGAGTGCTGCATTGAGATTGGTGTATCATTTCTGTTGAAATCATGTGCTATGGAAGAGTGAAAATCAGGGAGAAAAATGGGATTTTGTTCAGTAAATCTTCTCGTTCTGCTTGTAAGGGAGAAAAAAAATCCCCCAAAGGCACTCCTACCTACGATATGGCACTCAGAAAGGGGTTACACACTTTCCTGTGGCTTAAGGAATGGAATAAGATCACCTTTGATGACAAGAACATGCAATTTCTCCTGAATTATACTCTTAAAGTTAGAAAGCTTGACCATTTGAGGCGAGTGATGTATGAAATCAAACCCCAACCTAGACCCACACAATTTGAAGATATGAAATGCATGGGAGCATGCTGCTCAAGAAAAGGAGTGCAACTGCAGGAATACGCAGATCAGGTACTCTGTTAATAATTGGTGAACTGCAAGATGGAAGTCGAGACAGCAACATGGCGTGAAGGTATGACTGATGATGTGAGTGTGTACCCTGCAGTCATGAGGGAGAATAAAAGGGAGATAACAGTCAAGAAAGAGAGCCAGACTAAAGAACAACAGGGCGGCAAGAGCACAGTATCAGATGATGATAAAGAAGAGTGGTTTTTATACAATTTATTAAATTCAAGACCACCTCCATATCCGTTGTGCCCCCTCTTGTGGGGGTCACAAAGGTCGGGGACAGGAGAATTAGGAGCTAGTCAACTGAGGGTCCAAGTGTAGCCACTGTCCCTAGTGTCTTCCCAGAAGGAATATTTCCTACTGTATCAGGTGCATCTACTGATGTTACTGTCACACCTACTGTCACCACTGGTGCAGTCATAGAATCACAGCCTCCCCACAGAGAACCAGCACCCAAAGAAATTAATGTATTGCAATTAAAAACAGAATTTGAATCAATCCTTAAGGGTACCAGTGGCATAGAGTAATTGAACACCTATGATGAGGCTGAGCTGAGAGATTTAAGCAAGGAAACTGCTAGGCAGGCTCATGAGGCACATGAGAAATTGGAGGATTTGGCTGAGGAGTATAAGATTGATCTGAATGAGAAGAAACCCCTGTGGATGAATTTCAGAATTGTAATGGATGATGAAGTGATAAAGGAAATGAGAACCCAGAGTATGAGAATACATGTTAATAAATTGTACCAAAGCCTGGCGAGAACTGAAGAAATACAAGGATGAAAGAGCAGAAGTGAAAGGTCTAAGGCGAGAGAAAAAAACAACAAATTAAGTTGAAAGTGAGATAAGTGCAAGTGAGTTTGAGTCTAGAGTGATTTCCAAATTTCCTTTGAGAGAAGAGCATGGAGGAGCATATCTACATGTGCCTTGGAGTAGATCTGATCTACTTTCATTCAGAGGAATCTTCCCCAACCTGAGGGAGGAACAGGGGTAGTGGTACAATGAGGTAGTGTTGTACAACCTTTTACCTACATTTGTCCTACCTTGCTCTACATAACGGTTCTGGCGCTGACCTTTTACCTAGTTAGGTGCTTTTAAATGTTGTGTGGTTTTCTCCGAAAACTAGCCTTATTTATTATGCATGAGGATTCTCGGTATCACAGCAGGATTACCATCTTTTGGATAATAACTCTGTATAAGGGTCACCACTATCGTCATCCTTGGCCGACATGCCCACAATACCATGACACATCTAGGTAAAACCCCTGAGGGTACCTTTTATGTATATAATTACCACATCTTCGCTGGGCAAACCAGAGGAGAAAGACTTCCATGCTGACACGAGACACTGAAGTCCCTGCATGCAGACACTCCAGAACGCAGTGGTCTGACATCCCTCGCGGGGTGTCCAACTCGAGACCAAGACGGGGTTCTTCGCTCACTCATATCAGGTAATGGGGTTGGCTCTTTCCTAGGGGGATTCTTGGCTATACACCTACATACATGCTAGGTAGCTAGGTACACTCAGATACATCTAGTTAGGGTTTACATCGTAGGGGTACGCATTATTACTGTCATGTATTTATATGCTTGCATATATTCACTGTTTTAGCACTATGGTAGAATTCTACCTTTTATTTATTCTATTGGTGCTTGTAATCGTCTATATCTATTTCTGTCCATGGTTGTTGCAGCACACGTATTTTATACTAGAATGACACTGGTTCAATAAATACTTATTGAAAACGTCCCTACAGTTTATTCTGTGTATCTCAGTGAACACGAGTGACTGAGCAAAAAATACCGTACTGTTTCCACGATCCCGGAGGGGTCAGGGTTGTCATGTTTAATAGTTGCCAGAAACTAGTCTCTCCTTGGTAAAGTTGTGGGGCTTATAGTGGCACTGTGCGCTAGCTGGTCTACAGACTAACATGTCCTTTGGGGGGTGTCTGTAATCAGTCTAGACATCAATCCCGTAGTTTATGTTGTCTAAAATGCGCAGATCCTATATAGATTTGTAGGACCTACACAACATGGCACCGCCAACGTTGGTTTGGTTCTTATTTGGATACAGATTGTGAAATTGGAAAGTAACAACTTAGTAAATAAAATGCCTTGGCAGCTCCTGATCCTAAACATATATATCCATCCGAGCAAAAAATTGAAAAAGGAAAAACTGGTATGCCTGATTAATCTAATCAATGTTTTGCAGAAAAGCTATCAAAATAGTGAGATGATAATCACCGGTGATTTTAATTCCAATCTAATAGGGAGCAAGATAATTAAGAGAATGTGTCAAATGGAGCGGGCTGTTAATGAATTGAAAAATGATCTGGATACTTTAGGATTACATATTCTAAATGGCAAAATAAAGGGAGATCAACCAGCAAGGATTACCTTTCTAAGTGGGAGGAAACAATCAACCATTGACTACACCATGGTCAGTAATGAACTATACATTACAGTTGACTCGTTTTATATAGAATCCCGCCCGGAAAGTGACCATTTGCCGCAAGTTTTGACCATCAACGCAAAACTGTCTCAGAAAGAGAAAATGACTGTATTGACAGAAATCCCGGTAATATACAATCTGAAGAAACTAAAATGGCGCGGTACGAATGTCTCAAAAATAATGGCTGCTGTGCATAAATACATAATCGATGGTGGGTCACAGTGTATCAAGTCACCAGAAGATATTTGGGAACATTTGGGAAAGTTTCTTCTAAACAAATTTCCGGTTCTCCCGGGACGTCATGGTACACAAAGTACAACTTATGAACCATGGTTCAATATACAGCTGCGTAACCTAAAAAGGGAAATCACTAGGGAATCGAGAGAAGCAGTTTTGGCCGTAAGATCCGGAAATCGAGTAACTAACAACAATATTAGAGACATGAAGAAGAACTATAGGGAGAGGTGTAGAGTGGCCAAAAAGGAACGCATGGAAAAACTTTGGGAAAAATTACTCTGGGCCAGCAAATTGTCTAATAGTTGTGAATTTTGGGGCATAATAAATAAGTTAACAAAGGGAACAGGAATGTCTCAAAAAGCAGGAATAAGTGAGAAGATATGGGAACAACACATCCAAAATGTATATAATATTACGAACTACGAAATGATAACGAATTTTGAACCTGATCTGGATATTTTGGAGGAGGATAAGCATACAAAATTTGACATCAGCCCCATTTCATGGAAAATAGTGCAACTTGAAAAAATTATAGTCAATCACGATAAAGTTCAAATCAAAGACAAGTTATAGGAACCAAATCATAATGCCTCAACCATCTTAATTAATATAAACCAATTAAAAGATATAATAAAAAAATTGAAAACGGAGGGAGCCGCAGGGCCTAATGGGCTTCCGAACGCAATTTTTAAATATGATGTGGAATTTTGGGCAAATTTTCTTACTCCACTCTTCAACTACCTGTATTATCAAAATAAGATCATTAAATCATGGAGAGGGAGCATATTTCATCCAATATATAAAAATGGTAATCGCAGGGAGCCTGGAAATTACAGGCTTATAGCCCTGACGGATGTTGATGCAAAACTATATGCTTCCTGTTTATTATTACATTTACAGGGATGGATGGAAGAGAAAGGTATAATTCCCAAATATCAAACCGGTTTTAGACAAGGAATCGGTACTAGCACAAACCTGGCAGTAATTGCACTCCTTACGGAAAAAGCAATTTTAAAGAAATCAGGTTTATTCGTATGTTATATCGATTTAAAATCGGCTTTTGATAAAGTCCCACGTGAACGACTATGGACAAAATTGAAAGGTTGGGGTATACCACAACAACTAATTAACTCCATAGTAGCCCTCCATAGTGAAACCAGGGCCCGGGTAAAGCTGGGGGATGGTAGTATAGCATCATCAAAGATCGATATAAAAAATGGCCTGAAACAGGGGTGTGTTTTGGCCCCAAGCCTTTTTAACTTGTACCTTGCTGATTTGCATACCCACTTGTCAAAAGTAAACGGCCATCCTCCGAAATTGGCAGAGGACCACATTCAGTATCTGCAATATGCAGATCACATAGTGGTCCTTAGCCAAACCCCCATTGGCTTACAAAGAGTCATTGACTACTTAACCAACTATTTTGATTGTCAGGGGCTGGAGATAAATATGAAAAAAACAAAGGTGGTGCGATTAGTAGGATCAAGTCTTAAAAAAAATTCAAGTGGCTAGCCAAGGGTAAAGAAATAGAGGAAGTTGGCACCTACAAGTATTTGGGCATTAATTTAGGGCGATGTATGTCCTTTACTGATCAAAAAAGTGCAATAAGAGCAAAGGCACAAACTTTAATTTTTGCATACAAACAGCTACAAATGAAATTAAGTTGCCCGTCTTACAGCCATCTTTTAAAAACAATGGCAGCACAATTACTTCCAGCATTGGCATATGGTTTGGAAATATGGCACGGTCGGGAATTTGGAATTTTAAATGATTTACAAACAAAAGTGTATAAAGCAGTTTTTAACCTCCCTAGAGTAGTGTCACCAGCACAGATTCGTCTGGAATTTGGGCTACAAAATCAGAAATTCCAGAGACAATCGGTTTTTGTGAAACTATGTTGGAAACTTCGCTCCTCGGAACCCGGCACCATGAACAATCTCTGTTGGACAGAAATAAGGGCCCAGTTTGAACAAAAAAATCCGGATTCATGGGGTGAACATCTAAGATCAGCCCTGGTGGAATTGGACATTCAAGAGGCATGGGAGAGTAAGATGGAGAGGATGTCGTTTAATAGAGTGTGTAATGGCGCAGCAAAAAAATTATCTTTCTTAGATGACAAAAACACAGTGGCAAAAAGACGACATTCTTGGACAGTAATAAATTCATATGTAAAACGAAAACCTCAGGATTACCTATCAGCGCACTTCAGGTTATTTTTAAAGAAGAAGTACATGCTGTATCGGTTTGGAGTATATGAAACCAAGGATTTGCAACCAAGTTGGAAAGGGAAATATCTTAACACAACTTGTAGACTATGTGGATATCACAATGAATCATTATGCCACGCGATGTGTGTCTGTCCCACTGTCAGCGAAGCAAGAAGAACATTTCTAAAACCAATTTTAAAAGTCCTTAACATTCGTACTTGTAGACAGACTATTATTCGCTGGGCGGGGGGGGTCATCGAATATTCTAATTTGTCGAGGGGTAAAGTTTTTAACTTTGATTGACACATTGTTAAGAAAAGCGGATTTTGAACATATGAACTTGGCTATTAATGAGTTGGAAAATCCTGCAGATATATAGTCATAATAGGGTTAATAATGAGTTGGATGGAAAGAAAGAAGGGGAAATGTTCGTACATATTTTGACATAATGATGCATTTTATCGTGAATTTGTTTTAACTTCACATTTTAGTAATTTTAAGTGTTTTATTTTATGGTTGTAAAAAACCAAATAAAGTATTTTTCTTCTTTGGTTCTTATTTAACGGTCAAATTTGAGTAGTTCAGTCGTGCTTTCTCAGAGACCCCTACTCACATTTATCCAGAGACGTCTGGAGAGGGAAGGGAAAAATCAGCCGAGGCCGAGTAGGTAGAGCCTATATATTGACTGTAGGTATATTCAAGCTTGAAGGATTATAGTTCCCTACATTGAGTTTAAACCTTTACTTCTATTTCCTTGAAAAACCTTTTGAAATGTCTGTCCAAGATGAGGCTGCGTTAGAATTACATGCAAATACAGCGGAGGACGGAGAGCAGGAAGGTGCAATAAACATTTCAGAAAATGTCTGAAATGCACTTTCTTTAAAACTAGCAGATTTTGGAGTCTCAGCATTAGGTGGGACTGTTACCTTTGTGATTGAGGCACAGGAGGCATACAGGACAGAGGTGTTCTATTCTTGGGTCAAATTCCCACCTGCAGATGCAAATACACATACATTTCATTCTTATATAGCGGATGAAATACCAGAAGAATACAATCCATATGAGGACATAGAGGTCCCGTTAACGTACTAGGAACATATAAACTGGTTTAAAGACACCCTCCCACACACCAAAGAAAAAGCGAGACTCAGTCTGCTCAGCGGAGTTGGAGCGACTTGGCCGGTCCTAGCTGCTTACACACTGCATCCAAAAATTGACACATTACTAGTAGCAGACTTAACGTCCACTCCACAAAGAAATAATAAAACTTTACAGAAACCTGACACAGTACGTTATGAGAACAGTCACACTTCAACCTACAAGGGTTACTCCAGCAGGTCAACTACAAGGGAACGCAACTAAAATCGCCCCACAAACACTGAACGCGGTTATGGGAAACATGTCCACTAAGCATGAGCAAATGGCATTCTGGATAGCACAGAAAATAGCACAGCTAGAGGCAGTGTTTCCACACACAGGCCCACAAGAAAAACACAGAATACTAACAATCTGCTTGCCAATGGGGATAGCTCCTCAGATAGAGGATTGTACCACTTGGGGTACAGTTTTCGGTGCCATCTATACCAGGACTCATGGCACCACTTCAATAGCAGTGATATCAGAGGTATTAAGACAAATACAGAATGAGTACAGGGCAGAACCTGCCCTGAACTTAGATATAAAATTAATAGGCAATTTTTCCCAGGTATCTACAGTTATGTGAGCAAACATAAAAGGGGAGGCAGCAGCGGTGGCTATATGCCAATGCCTGAGGGAATGCACTCCTGCACAACAGGAGCGAGAATTACCTAAAATTATCGAAGAAACCTATGCTTCATTCGGTAGAGGTAATTTGGGAGCTAGACCTATGAAACCACAATTAATGGGTAATCCTGAAAAGATGAACCCCAAGCAAGCACCCGATTCTTCTAAAAAGAAATGGCATAATAAACAACAAACAAATAGACAGAATGCATCACAATCACTGGGTGGGTCTCCTCAACAGGAGCCCTCTGACAGGAGGTATAACCTTAGAAACCGTGATAATATTAAAAAACCTGACAGGTATCAGGATACTGATACACTTTCCTCTCGTTCCTTTCAGGGTTTATCAAAAAGCTCAGAGAGGGAAGGACAGTCAGAACACAGATCAGGAGAGCGAGTCAAGCCAAGAGACACACATCGCCCTTCAGACTACATTATCACAAAAGAAGATAAACCCAAGAGTAAACCTCAATTTAAAAAGAAGAAAGTAGCTGGCCTTAAAATAAGAAATGCCCAGGCTACTGAGGACTCAACATCTGAACAAGGAAACGGGCTCTGACGATGCTAGACAGCGCAGCAGAAGTAACAATAGCTCACCAGAACCTGATGGAATTTCTGGTGACAGCAGCGTTGAATGAGCATATCACGGTGGAGACACCTGATACTAGGGTAAGTGTCCGACATCAGTTGTATGAAATAACACTCCATATGGAGGGGGACATACCAAGTAAAGTGAAAGGTCTCTTTTGGGAGAACTTGACATATGGATATGACATCCTATTGGCTGAAAAAGATTGGCCACCTGAGTTCGTTATGGACTGCCCAAAAGGAAAAATAGTAATTTTACCAGCTTTCTCCAACCTCATTCCAGAATCACTAAAGCATTCATACGCGCAGGAGTGGGCGGTATCACTAGCTCCTGCATTATACCGCAATCATGTAGGGTGGGATGCTGAGTCACCTCACCATGAAATCACAGTTAAAACTATTCCAACTCCACAGAGACAGTGTAAAACATGACGGGAAAAAACTGATCAGGGAGATCTTAGATCAACTTGAATACCAAGGTGCAATAGATAATTGCACCTCTTCCATGAATAATACTTTGTTTCCCGTAATGCAACCCGACAATTCATACGTCTAGTTTTAGACTACAGGCATTTGAGCACATGCACGAAAACATTTGCTGTACAAAATGCACACAGTGCCACATTAATGAATAACATTGTGCGGAAAAAATACAAAACAACACTATATATCTCAAATGGGTTCTTCTGCCAAAATATAGCGCCTGAGAGCAGATATTTGACAGCATTTTCGTCCCTCGGCTCATAACATCAATTCTGTAGATTGCCCCAAGGGTATAAGAATAGCCCTGGGTTATTCTCAGCAAGAGTATCAGAGTTACTTCAAAATTTTGATGAGGAGGCATTGTCCTATGTAGGTGATATTTATCTGACGGACGATGAATTATTGGATCATTTGACCAGGGTGAACAACATAATTTTGGGGTTCGCCATTGAAGGCTACAAATTTAACTTTAAAAAATCAAAAATTGCCCATCTCAATGTCCTATTTTTAGGAAATGAGCTCGCAAGTGAAGGGAAAAGCCTAGCAGCTAATTTTTGTAGAAAAGTGTGCGCTGCTCCAACCTCTAAAGACCCTGAAAAACTTACAATCCATTTTAGGATTCCTAAATTTTGGCAGAACATACATTTTAGATTGTGAAGAAATAGTAAAACCTTTCTACAACTTAATTAGACCTGATTTTACAGTTCAACATTGGACACAGGAACATACAGAAATTCTTCGTTCCAAACATTTACATACACATAAATACTACAAATTTGATGATCCGTGTAATCGCTGGTCAATGAAGGCGAAACTGTAACCATTGCATACAAATCACATTTGTACACGAATGCTGAGATGCGTTTTGCATCGACAGAAAAGTTTTTGACAGCAGTACAGACTGCTGTAGTGAGAGAAAGAGCACTGGCTCAGGGGAAACAAACAATTGTCATAACTCCAGTACCATCCTTAGAGGCTGTTACTAAAGCAAGCGTTCCAAATGCTAAGGCATTGCATCCGCAATAGATACAATGGGCTAATTCTCTCACTGCAACAGATGTAGACTACAAATTTGATTCTACATTAAAAACACAAGCATTTTTGCAGTGCGAACAAGAATATCCTCTTCCGAATGAAATAATGCATCTAGATCAGTATGAATATATTATTTACACTAATTGTAGGAGAGTAGGATCTGCCTCTTATGTTGCCCCCACTTTTTTTCTGATGTTTACACTGGTTTCTGGCTATAGTCTGGCTGGGCCCCTGCTAATCAGGGCCCCAGCCTCTCTGTTCTCTCTAAACGATTTGGAGTGCACTCTAGGTGCACTAGTGATTGGATACTGTGGTACCTTATGAGTCCCTAGTATATGGTACCTTAGGTACCAAGGGCATAGGTACTTCACAGGCCTACCAGGGGCTGCAGCATGTATTATGCCACCCCTGGGAAGCAATCAATCAATCAATCAATCACGGCATTTATAGAGCGCGCTACTCACCCGGGAGGGTCTCAAGGCGCTGGGGGAGGGGGTAAGTTACTGCTCGAACAGCCAGGTCTTGAGCTGCTTCCTGAAGGAGAGATGGTCCTGGGTTCGCCGAAGGTGAGTGGGGAGGGAGTTCCAGGTCTTGGCTGCCAGGTAGGAGAAGGATCTTCCTCCGGCGGTGGTTCTGCGGATGCGTGGTACGGTGGCGAGGGCGTGGCTGGTTGATCGTAGCTGGCGGGTGGGCGTGTAGAAGGTCATGCGGTCGTTGAGGTACTTTGGGCCCAGGTCGTGGAGGGCCTTGTGTGCGTGGGTGAGGAGTCTGAACGTGATTCTCTTGCTGACGGGGAGCCAGTGCAGGTCTTTCAGGTGTCCGGTGATGTGGCTGTGTCGGGGGATGTCCAGGATGAGTCGTGCGGAGGCGTTCTGGATGCGCTGGAGTCTTTTTGAAGTTTGGCTGTGGTTCCGGTGTAGAGGGTGTTCCCATAGTCCAGTCGGCTGGTGACGAGTGCCTGGGTGACGGTCTTCCTGGTTTCAGTGGGGATCCATCTGAAGATCTTGCGGAGCATGCGCAGGGTGTTGAAGCACGAAGATGAGACGGCGTTGACTTGTCTGGTCATCGACAGGGAGGAGTCCAGGATGAAGCCCAGGTTGCGTGCGTGGTCCGTTGGCTTGGGCGCGGTGCCCAGGGCCGGGGGCCACCAGGAGTCGTCCCAGGCGGATGGTGACGAGCCCAGGATGAGGACTTCCGTCTTGTCTGAGTTCAGTTTAAGGCGGCTGTTCCTCATCCAGTCGGCGACGTCTCTCATCCCGTCGTGTAGGTTGGCTCTGGCGGTGGTGGGGTCGTTGGTGAGGGAGAGGATCAGCTGGGTGTCGTCGGCGTAGGAGATGATGTTGAGGTTGTGTTGGCGTGCGATGGCTGCGAGGGGGCTCATGTAGACGTTGAAGAGGGTTGGACTGAGTGAGGATCCTTGTGGAACGCCGCAGATGACTTCGGTGGCCTCGGATCTGAACGGGGGAGGCGGACTCTCTGGGTTCTTCCGGCGAGGAACGAGATGATCCATTCCAGTGCTTTCTCTCGGATTCCGATGTTGCTGAGGCGCTTCACTAGGGTGCGGTGGCAGACGGTGTCGAACGCCGCGGAGAGGTCCAAGAGGATGAGGGCTGCTGTTTCCCCGTTGTCGGTTAGGGTTCTGATGTCGTCGGTGGCTGCGATAAGGGCGGTCTCGGTGCTGTGGTTGGCCCGAAACCCGGACTGCGAGGGGTCGAGGGATCCATTCGTCTCGAGGAAGGCGGCAAGCTGTCTGTTGACGGTCTTCTCGATGACTTTGGCCGGAAACGGAAGGAGCGAGATGGGACGGTAGTTCTTGAGGTCGGTGGGGTCCGCCGTTGGTTTCTTCAGGAGGGCGGTAAGCTCGGCGTGCTTCCAGCTCTCCGGGAAGGTGGCGGTGTGGAAGGAGGAGTTGATGACGTCCCGGAGATGGGGTGCGATGGTGGCGTCGGCTTTGTTGAAGACGTGGTGTGGGCAGGGGTCGGTTGGTGATCCGGAGTGGATGGAGTTCATCGTGCGGGTGGTGTCTTCGGTGCTGATCGGGGTCCAGTTGCAGAGGGTGGTGGTGGCGGGCGTTGGTTCGGCGGTAGGGTGCGTGGTTTGTGCGTCGAAGCTGGTATGTATGTCGGTGATCTTGAGGTGGAAGAACGCGCCGAGTGAGTTGCAGAGGTCTTGCGAGGGGGTGATGTCGTTGTTTCCGGCGCTGGGGTTGGAGAACTCTTTGACGATGCTGAAAAGTTCCTTGCTGTCGTGGGCGTTGTTGTCCAGTCGTTCTTTGAGTGCCGACTTCTTGGTGGCCCGGATCAGCTGGTGGTGTTTGCGGGTGGCGTGCTTGAGGGCGGTCCTGTTGTTTGTGGTCTGGTCGAGTCGCCAGGTTTTCTCGAGAGTGCGGCAGTTCTTCTTGGATTCCTTGAGTTCGTTGGTGAACCAAAGGGTTTTCTTGCTTCCGGGTCTGCTGGGAGGGTTTTTTAGTGGTGCGTGGTCGTCGGCGCAGGCGGTCAGCCACTTGGCGAGGTTGCTGGCTGCTTCGTTTGGGTCCGTTGTGTTGGTGGGTGTGTTCTGGCTGAGGGAGGCGGTGAGCTGCTCGGCGGTGATCTTGCTCCAGCTCCGGCGGGGAGCCTGTTGCGGGTGGTGGTGGGTCGCAGTCTTTCTGAAGCTGAAGTGGACGCAGCTGTGGTCGGTCCAGTGGAGTCCGGTGGCGTGGCTAAAGGAGATGTGCTTGCTGGAAGAGAAGACGGGGTCAAGCGTGTGGCCGGCGTAGTGGGTGGGCGTGTTTACCAGTTGCTTGAGTCCGAGGTTGGCGAGGTTGTCCAGCAGGGCGGTGGTGTTTCTGTCATTGTTGTTCTCCAGGTGGAAGTTGAGGTCCCCTAGGAGGATGTAGTCGGCGGAGGGCATGGCGTGCGGGCTGATGAAGTCTGCGATGTCTTCGCTGAATAGTGTGCGTGGTCCCGGGGGTCTGTAGATGAGGGTGCCTCGGAGGGTGGTCTTGGGGTCAGTGTGTATCTGGAAGTGTAGGTGTTCGGCGGCGGTGAGGGTCTCGTCGGAGTTAGTCGAGATGCGGATGGTGTTCTTGTGTACGATGGCGATGCCTCCTCCCGTCTGGTTGACGCGGTCCCTCCGGGTGATCTTGTATCCGTCCGGGATGGCTATGGCGATGTCGGGCGCTGAGGAGGCGTTCATCCAGGTTTCGGTGAGGAAGGCGATGTCCGGTGCTGTTGCGTCGAGCAGGTCCCAGAGTTCCACGGCGTGCCTGTGGACGGAGCGGGTGTTCAACAGGATGCATTTCAGGTGGTTGCTGCTGGTGCTCGACTTGGCGGAGGTGGTGCACGTCCGGGGGCAGGTGAATCGGCAGGTTTGGCAGGTGAAGGGTCCGTGGGTGCGTCTCGGTGAGGCTCGGTAGCAGGCAGGGTTTCGGCCGGCATTGAGTGCGGTGAGGGTGGCGGCGTCGTAGGTCCGTCGAGTAGTGTTGCATCGGTGGGATCCAGGGGTTCTGGCGCTGGGCGCGGTCCAGTCGTGGACGGGCGCAGACGGGCTTGCCTTAGGCGCGCCTTCGGCGCGCCAGCGCGCGCCGCGCTGCGCGGGCGCGCAGCGGCCGCCATTTATGGGGAGGTGGGAGGGAGGAGCAGCTGGGAGGCGGGAGGCAGGGGCAGCGAATGGGCAGTCAGGGGGCGGGGCCGCAGGGACGCAGCGGCGGGAATGGCGAGAGGCAGCGGGGGCACAAAGTACAAGGGGAGAGAAAACAGACAATTCACAAGCACAACGCAAATGGGGCAGCGAGGGGCACAGAAAGGAAAAGGAGAAAACAGACAAATATCAAGCACAACGCAAATGGGGCAGCGAGGGGCACAGAAAGGAAAAAGGAGAAAACAGACAAATATCAAGCACAACGCAAATGGGGCAGCGAGGGGCACAGAAAGGAAAAAGGAGAAAACAGACAAATATCAAGCACAACGCAAATGGGGCAGCGAGGGGCACAGAAAGGAAAAAGGAGAAAACAGACAAATATCAAGCACAACGCAAATGGGGCAGCGAGGGGCACAGAAAGGAAAATGGAGAAAACAGACAAATATCAAGCACAACGCAAATGGGGCAGCGAGGGGCACAGAAAGGAAAATGGAGAAAACAGACAAATATCAAGCACAACGCAAATGGGGCAGCGAGGGGCACAGAAAGGAAAAAGGAGAAAACAGGCAAATATCAAGCACAACGCAAATGGGGCAGCGAGGGGCACAGAAA
Source organism: Calotriton arnoldi (assembly GCA_963921515.1). Lineage (NCBI taxonomy): Eukaryota > Metazoa > Chordata > Amphibia > Caudata > Salamandridae > Calotriton > Calotriton arnoldi. The sequence goes on from CAWUFW010018067.1 coordinate 219,798, forward strand.
GGAAAATGGAGAAAACAGACAAATATCAAGCACAACGCAAATGGGGCAGCGAGGGGCACAGAAAGGAAAATGGAGAAAACAGACAAATATCAAGCACAACGCAAATGGGGCAGCGAGGGGCACAGAAAGGAAAAAGGGGGGGAGAGAACAGACAATTCACAAGCACAACGCAAATGGGGCAGCGAGGGGCACAGAAGGGAAAAAGGGGAGACAAGTAAGAAATACGGGCACCGGGGCCACAAGCGGAGGGCGATCTTGCCTGCAGAAGCAGCGGGCAGACAGCACAGGCGGAGCTGTGTGATGGGGGAGCGACCTACCTGTGTGTGTCAGACTAAATCTGACACCACAGGCCTGCTACTGCAGCCTGAGTGAGGAAGTGCTAGCACCCTTCACTGAGATATAGGTTCCCTATATCTCTCCTACACACACATATAACCCTATCAGTCACCCCTAAGGCAGGCCCTATCAATCCTGAGGGCAGGGTGCTTGGCTTCTATGTGAGGGGGTGCCTCTGCCTGAGCAGGGCCCCTCTGCAGCTCTCAGAGTCCATTCTCTGGTGCTGTTTGTGGATGCGGTTAAACCATATACTTTTAAGTGCATTATATCCTCGCGGTAAAATGCTTACTTTGAAATGGCTGCATCGAAACATGTCGTGTTTGGTGTCAAACACCTTGAATACTACCCCCCGCCAGTCCTGGTGGCGGGGGTAGCATTCCACCCTTCTAGAGGGATAGACATGTACCTACTGTGGAAACGCGGTAGAATCCTGCAGAGCCCTGGCATCACAAAATGGATGCCACCAGTCACAGACACTGGGCTGCCCTCCTGCTGATGACCAACACTCGCAGTGGAGGAAGCCCAACAATAGATATCCTGTCCCAAGGGGGTGTGACCACCTCCCAGACAGGGTTTAGTGTATTGGGGCTGGGTGGGTGCACTCTTGGAGTGCTTTGAAGTCCTGCACTGGGGGAGCAGAAGGCTCCTCTGTGCATATGCCAGTTCAAACCGGCTCAGGGGCTACCTGTCCCTGCTCTGGCGCGAAACTGGACAAAGGGAAGTGGGTGTAGCCACCCACTCCCCTGACCCTCCCATAGGTGGGGTCATAGAGCTAGTCCCTCCCCTTCTTTTAGTATAAGAGGGGGAACCTGTGCATTGCACCCTAGATTTCCCTGGACGACGCTCTACAAGAAGAATCCCGGACCTTCGACGTTCGAAGTCCCTGCAGCCCAAGAAGTGGATTTCCTGACTTCTCAAAGGCCATCGTGAGTCCCCAGCGAAGCTGAGGCCAGTGGACCCCAAGAGTAACGAGGAACCGCGACCCCTGGGTACCGTGCACTATTGTCGAGTGCAACCCCTTCCCAACGTTCCACGAACTTGTGCTTTGGACCACGTATGGTCCCAGCCTCCAGCAGGAATCCCTCCTAAAATCAGCGGCCTACCACGTCCCGAGTGACCGTGGGCCCCTGTGAGCGAATCCTCCCGAGGCGTCTTCGCGATCCCTTGCCAGCCAGCTTGTGGGTCCCCAGAAGACTTTCTAAAGAAACCAAAGGGCTCCCCTGGTTGCTCCAGGCCTGCCCTGACTTACCCTCGCTGGGTGAGTTCCACAGACCTTGCTGGTCTGCGCCATTGCCTCTTCACACTTTCCCCGAGACTTGCTGTTACCAAGGCTTGTTGGCTCCGATCGAGTTGCCGACACCACAGTAAGCTGCAGACATCGTGGGACACGCCGAATCCAGCTCCTGGTCATCGTCGACGCCTCCTGGACCTCGTGGCTGAAGAGTCAAGGCAACCGCGAACGACCTGAATCTTGCGACGACGGTGGGCATCCATCTTCCTTGCCCCGAGTCACTGCCAAGTGACTTTGAACACTGTCCCCTCTGCTTTCAGGTCTTCCATCTTCCGAATCCAGGCTTGGATTCCTCCGGACACTTCTCCTGTCGCCGCAAGCAGCAAGTCTTCACTGGCTCCCATTGAAAACGACGCCGCGACCCGACACCAAAGAACACCTATGCACCCGGCTCCCCTGGGTGAGGTAACTTCAGCACTACGGTGCTCCTGTGGGTGTGGGCCCTAGAACTACTTACCCTGTAAGTGACTTGCTTGTAGCTTCCCTCGAAGTGCCCTAAAACTCTTAACTTTCCAAGTGCGACTATCGCACTGACTCGTACAAGGTTCGCGTCTGTGTTAGACACACCGCGTCCAACTCCCTTGCAATTCCATCTGTAACCGCGTCCTTCGACTCGTACAAGGACCGATCGGTGTGTTCGCCTCGAACACGCAAGGGACCTTTACCATTGATATCTCAATCGCGTCTGAGTGCATAGACTCGTACAGGATTCGCATCGGTGCCAGGTCACCGCGTCCGTCCCCTGTGGGTCTCCTACAACTACCTGGGGTGGTTCTTGGGGGTCCCTCGATTCTAGATGCCCTAGACCTAGGTCTAGCAAACTAAGATTGTAATATTCAATTGTGCTAAACTTATTCTGATAACATTTGACTTGTACATATGTTCCTGACTTCTAATCTCATAAAGAGATTTGTAGAGAGTGTTTATTAATAAATACATATATATTTGATATATATACCTGTGTGGTGTCTTTTCATTTGGTGATTCAAGAGATTGTGTGGTAAAACAAGCTGCTTTACATTCCTTCAAGACTTAGCCTGAAGGCTGCTCTCCACTGCTACCACTAGGATAGCTTTCTATAAAGGTTGTCTTAAACCTATCTACCATAAGAGTCGAATTGTTCTGGTGCAAGGTGTCCACTTTAATTAGTGAACAGCATATACCAGGCCAACTTCTCACACTAATGGTTCTGCTCAACCTGCCGTAGGAAGTAAACAGCAATACAGCACCACATGCGGGATTGTAAAGGGACGTATGCGGGACGGTAATTTCCGTCCTAGCAATATGCAGACACAGTCTCTAGGAGATTGTACGGCACAGCTGGCAGATCTAAAAGCCCTGATACTGGCTCTGAAAAATACGGATCGAGAATTCCCCACTGTGAGAAGTTGGCCTGGTATATGCTGTTCACTAATTAAAGTGGACACCTTGCACCAGGGCAAATCGACTCTTATGGTAGATAGGTTTAAGACAACCTTTAAAGAAAGCTATCCTAGTGGTAGCTGTGGAGAGCAGCCTTCAGGCTAAGTCTTGAAGGAATGTAAAGCAGCTTGTTTTACCATATAATCTCTTGAATCACCAAATGAAAAGACACCACACAGGTATATATATCAAATATATATGTATTTATTTCTAAATAACTCTCTACTAATCTCTTTATGAGATTAGAAGACAAACATATGCACAAATCAACGTTTCACAATAAGTTAAGCACAAAATATGGCTGGGGCCCTAGGGGCGTACCAGACCATATACTAAAAAAGGGACTTAGCAACAACGACTTGCAGGGAGACAAGGCCTAGGGCCTTCAGAAGTGCAGGGGCCTCACGAAACCACCCAAGGCAGGTAAGTAAAGGACCCACGGGGACGCGTGCAGTGTGGATACACAGGCGCGGATCGCCGTTAACTTCAATGGGGCAAGTCGCGGTTGGAAATTAAGAGTTCTAGGAGACTTCGGGAGAACCTACAAGCAAGTCACTTACAGGGTAAGTAGTTCTAGGGCCCACACCCACAGGAGCACCGTAGTGCTGGAGTTACCTCACCCAGGGAAGCCGGGTGCATAGGTGTCCTTTGGTGTCGGGTCGCGGCGTCGTTTTCAATGGCGAACAAAGAAGACTTGCTGCTTGCGGGAGCTGAAGAAGTGTCCGGTGGAATCCAAGCCTGGATTTTGAAGAAGGATGACCTGAAAGCAGAGGGGACAGTGTTCAAAGTCACTTGGCAGTGACTCGGGGCAAGGAAGATGGATGCCCACCGTCGTCGGTTGATTCAGGTCGGTTGCGGGTGCCTTGACTCTTCAGCCACGAGGTCCAGGAGGAGTCGACGACGACCAGGAGCTGGATTCTGTGTGTCCCACGAAGTCTGCAGCTTACTGCGGTGTCGGCAACTCGATTGGAGCCAACAAGCCTTGGCAACAGCAAGTCTCGGGAGATGAAGAAAAGTCGATGGCACAGACCAGCAAGGTCTGAGGGACTCACCCAGCGAGGGTAAGTCAGGGCAGGCCTGGAGCAACCAGGGGAGCCCTTTGGTTTCTTTAAGAAGTCTTCTGGGGACCCACGAGCCGGCTGGCAAGGGATCGCGAAGACACCTCGGGCGGAATCACTCAACAGGGGCCCACGGTCACTCGGGACGGTGTAGGCCTCTGATCTTCGGAGGGATTCCTGCTAGAGGTCGGGACCACACGTGGTCCAAAGCACAAGTTCGTGGAACATTGTGAAGGGGTTGCACTCGACAATAGTGCACGGTACCCAGGGTCGCGGTTCCTCGTCACTCGTGGGGTCCACTTGCCTCAGCTTCGCTGGGGACTCACGATGGCCTTGGAGAAGTCAGGAAATCCACTTCTTGGGCTGCAGGGACTTCGGACTCCGGCGGGAGCGGCGTAGTTTGCGACCGTCGTTGTCGTTTTGGTGCCTGCCAAGCAGGGGAGTCACTCCTTGACTCCAAGGGAGATTCTTCTGTCTTCCAAAGGTAGTGGAACGTCGAAGGGCCAGGATTCTTCTGTAGAGCGTCGTCCAGGGGTTATCTAACTAGCAAGTTCAAGGGTTCCCCTTCTTATACTGAAAAGAGGGGATGGACTAGCTCTATGACCCCACCTATGGGAGGGTCAAGGAGGGGGTGGCTACACCCACTTCCCTTTGTCCAGTTTCGCGCCAGAGCAGGGGCAGGTAGCCCCTGAGCTGGTTTGAACTGGCATATGCACAGAGGAGCCTTCTGCTCCCCCAGTGCAGGACTTCAAAGCACTCTAAGAGTGCACCCACCCAGCCCCAATACACTAAACCCTGTCTGGGAGGTGGTTACACCTCCCTGTGACAGGATGCCTATTGTTGGGCTTCCTCCACTGCGAGTTTCGGTCATCAGCAGGAGGGCAGCCCAGTGTCTGTGACTGGTGGCATCCATTTTGTGATGCCAGGGCTCTTTAGGATTCTACCGCGTTTCCACAGCAGGTACATGTCTTATCCCTCTAGAAGGGTGGAATGCTACCCCCGCCGCCAAGATTGGCGGGGGGTAGTATTCCAAGATGTTTGACACCAAACACGACATGTTTTGATGCAGCCATTCCAAAGTTAGCATTTACCGCGAGGATATAATGCACTTAATAGTATATGGTTTAACCGCATCCACAAACAGCACCAGAGAATAGACTCTGAGAGCTGCAGAGGGGCCCTGCTCAGGCAGAGGCACCCCCTCACATAGAAGCCAAGCACCCTGCCCTCAGGATTGATAGGGCCTGCCTTAGGGGTGACTGATAGGTTTATATGTGTGTGCAGGAGAGATATAGGAAACCTATATCTCAGTGAGGGGTGCTAGCATCACCTCACCCAGGCTGCAGTAGCAGGCCTGTGGTGTCAGATTTAGACTGCTTCCCAGGGGTGGCATAATACATGCTGCAGCCCCTGGTAGGCCTGTGAAGTACCTATGCCCTTGGCACCTAAGGTACCATATACTAGGGACTCATAAGGCACCACAGTATCCAATCACTAGTGCACCTAGAGTGCACTCCATGTCGTTTAGAGAGAACAGAGAGGCTGGGGCCCTGATTGGCAGGGACCCAGCCAGACTATAGCCAGAAACCAGTGCTAGCATCAGAAAAAAAGTGGGGGCAACATAAGAGGCAGATCCTACTCTCCTACACCCACACTAATTGTGTGCGATTCATTTTATTGTGTCTAGTCTTACAATGAATATCTTCACTACTAGGGCCAGAATGGGTTTAAAGATTCAAAAGGTTGCACAATAAAGCACAAATTACTTTGGGAACAAGTGGCAGAGCTGAAAAAGGGCTTGCCACTGGCTCACGTGATTCATACGTTGAGTCATCAGCGTGTTGGCGTGCACGTTGAAGGGAATTCATTGGCTGATGAAGCTGCTAAGGCGACTGTGCGAACTGCTGCCGTTGCTGCAATCACTCGTTCTAGCACGAGGATAGACGGACAGATAATGGTAGCTGTCATCGCTTCTCGTAAAAACAGCTCAGCCTTGCCAAAAGGTTTTCCACTCAAGTACTCCTACAAGTTAGATGCGCAAAATATTCTGTATGCTCAAATTCCAGGAGTGGGGGATAGAGGAATACCAAACATGGATCGCAGATTAGGTTTAATTCTAGCTGCACACGAGGGTCTGGGTTCAGCATACGCAGGTATTACTGCAACATATTCACTACTGAAACAACTTTATTGGGGGCCAGGTCTTACCAAACAGACCATGGGTTTTGTCCTTAAGTGCGACATCTATCAGGGTTCCACCGTAGCACGTCCACCGCAAACACCACTATTGATATCAGACTGACATCATGCATGGGTCTATTTGGACCACTGCGGCCCCTTACAATCTGATGGGGCTTACAAGTACATCTTGGTAGCAGTAGATTCATGCTCTAGATTCCTGTGGGTTTGGCCCCATCACTCGGCTAATGCTCGAACTGTTATAAAGGATTTGCAAGTTATTTTAGGGACATAAGCAATTTGCACATTATATACTAACCGTGGCCCGGCGTTTAGCTCTTGGGCTTACAAAGAAGCTATGGGAAGTCTGGGTGTTGCATTGCGGTACTCCTCTCCGTATCATCCCGAGGGAAATTCGATTGTGGAGAGGAAAAACCAGGACTTAAAGCAATCCTTAACAGCAAGGGTATAAGGCTCGGGTGGTAGTTGGGTCAATCACCAATACGGGGTTCAGAGGACACTAAATAACATGCCAAGAAGTTCCCAAGGAGGCCATACGCCATATGAGGTCCTGTTTGGGACGAGAATGGGGGTACCTGACCTTGATTGTGGCAGCACAGTGGCAGATGAAAAAGCATTTGACATCAATGATCGTTTGGCTGTTTTATAGGAACTCAATGAATTCCGGGCACTACAAAGCAACGTCCAAATAAAACACACTGCCACTGGGGAAGTCAAAGCTGTTTCGGCAAGACCTGCCTGGGTCTCGAAGATCAGGGACCTGGTCAGAAAAAAGATTGTGGACAAGAACGAATTTGGGCCATCTTACAGAGCGCCTGTACCTGTCCTGGCTGTTGAAGGAACAAGAACAGTACTTCTAACACCTCTTGCCTGCAAGAAAGAAAAGAGATTCATCTCCATTGATCTGATCCAACCACACTATGTGGCCGATACTGAATAGCAGGCCACGTGGGCTCCTGGGTAGCCACCGATCTCCTCTCGCTACCATACAGGATGTTCAGACAGAAAGAATAATAACGTTTGAAGATTCTACTCTACGAAGTAACGGAGTTGCCAACAATGGCATGGGACTCGTACCAGTCGAAATTGAACAATAACAAAATACAAATGAAACGCAGATCTTAATGCGACCTAATACCGACATCTATGTGAATATGCCTCGCAACAAGTCATCTGCCAGTTCAACAAAACCTGCTGAGCTACCAAAGATAGATTGAACAGTGTCTGGCTACTTCATTTACTTTGACACCTTTTCTCTGGATCCTAGTGAACCGGAGTCACCACCAGCTTCTGTTCCCCTTAAAGAAAAAATACTTAAACTCTACCTTTGGCTGAAAAAGACTTACTTTGTTTCTCTCTGGCTACAGCTCTGGATGGCAATTGGTCTACTTTTCCTAGTCTTTTGGATAGGTGTAGTGACTGTCTTTTTCCTGCTCCTGAATGGAGATTATCTCCCAGAATGCTCTGCAGTACAACATGTGAACTTGGTCCTGAAACCACATACATCATCTCATCGTGAACTAAGAGAACTGTCCTTTGTGAACATTACAGCAGTTTTGATTCCTGAAGGAATAGTTTGGGATAGGGTTTCAAATGATATATTTGGTCCCACTGATCTTCTGAAAATACCACATGTATTAAAACTTTCTTTGGATATCACCTCCAGTACATTCTCTAATGATTGGGATGTTGAAATTGTGAATAGTATGCTGTCTGATTTAGAACAATCTGCTGCATTCTCTAAAAATGAATTGTATGATGATACATCTGATTTTGATACCGTGTATTGTTACCAACATTGTGGTCATCATTTCTTGCACAAAGCAAGTATCTCACGTAATGTTTTTACTTACCATTAATGGGAACATTGCCCAACACCACCGAAAGGTAGTTCATAAACGTTTATATAAACGTTTGCTCATTTTCCTGGGTTTAACACTTAAGACCCGACCTCGTATCATTATAAGGTTGCACCTACACCTGCAATAAAAAAAATATGCTCACTAATATGAAACAGATATACTCTGCTTTATTTATTTCCCAGCTGTCTTTACAAGTGTAGGAAGGTGGAATCTGACTATATGGTTGCCCCCACTTTTTTTATGGTGTTTTGCTGGTTTATGACTTAGTTGGACTGGGACCCTGCTATTCAGGGCCCCAGTCTATCTGCTCTCTCTAAACGACATGGAGTGCACTCTAGGTGCACTAGTGATTGGATACTGTGGTGCCTTATGAGTCCCTAGTATATGGTACCTTAGGTGCCAAGGGCATAGGTACTTCACAGGCCTCCCAGGGGCTGCAGCATGTGTTATGCCACCCCTGGGAAGCAGTCTAAATCTGACACCACAGGCCTGCTACTGCAGCCTGGGTGAGGTGGTGCTAGCACCCCTCACTGAGATATAGGTTTCCTATATCTCTCCTGCACACACATATAAACCTATCAGTCACCCCTAAGGCAGGCCCTATCAATCCTGAGGGCAGGGTGCTTGGCTTCTATGTGAGGGGGTGCCTCTGCCTGAGCAGGGCCCCTCTGCAGCTCTCAGAGTCTATTCTCTGGTGCTGTTTGTGGATGCGGTTAAACCATATACTATTTAAGTGCATTATATCCTCGCGGTAAATGCTAACTTTGGAATGGCTGCATCAAAACATGTCGTGTTTGGTGTCAAACATCTTGGAATACTACCCCCCGCCAATCTTGGCGGCGGGGGTAGCATTCCACCCTTCTAGAGGGATAAGACATGTACCTGCTGTGGAAACGCGGTAGAATCCTAAAGAGCCCTGGCATCACAAAATGGATGCCACCAGTCACAGACACTGGGCTGCCCTCCTGCTGATGACCGAAACTCGCAGTGGAGGAAGCCCAACAATAGGCATCCTGTCACAGGGAGGTGTAACCACCTTCCAGACAGGGTTTAGTGTATTGGGGCTGGGTGGGTGCACTCTTAGAGTGCTTTGAAGTCCTGCACTGGGGGAGCAGAAGGCTCCTCTGTGCATATGCCAGTTCAAACCAGCTCAGGGGCTACCTGCCCCTGCTCTGGCGCGAAACTGGACAAAGGGAAGTGGGTGTAGCCACCCCCTCCCTTGACCCTCCCATAGGTGGGGTCATAGAGCTAGTCCATCCCCTCTTTTTAGTATAAGAGGGGGAACCTTGCCATTGCAAAGCAGATAACCCCTGGACGACACTCTACAGAAGAATCCTGGCCCTTCGACGTTCCACTACCTTTGGAAGACAGAAGAATCTCCCTTGGAGTCAAGGAGTGACTCCCCTGCTTGGCAGGCACCAAAAACGACAACGACGGTCGCAAACTACGCCGCTCCCGCCGGAGTCCGAAGTCCCTGCAGCCCAAGAAGTGGATTTCCTGACCTCTCCCAGGCCATCGTGAGTCCCCAGCGAAGCTGAGGCAAGTGGACCCCACGAGTAACGAGGAACCGCGACCCCTGGGTACCGTGCACTATTGTCGAGTGCAACCCCTTCACAACGTTCTACGAACTTGTGCTTTGGACCACGTGTGGTCCCGACCTCCAGCAGGAATCCCTCCGAAGATCAGAGGCCTACACCGTCCCGAGTGACCGTGGGCCCCTGTTGAGTGATTCCGCCCGAGGTGTCTTCGCGATCCCTTGCCCGCTGGCTTGTGGGTCCCCAGAAGACTTCTTAAAGAAACCAAAGGGCTCCCCTGGTTGCTCCAGGCCTGCCCTGACTTACCCTCGCTGGGTGAGTCCCTCAGACCTTGCTGGTCTGCGCCATCGACTTTTCTTCATCTCCCCGAGACTTGCGGCTGCCAAGGCTTGTTGGCTCCGATCGAGTTGCCGACACCGCAGTCAGCTGCAGACGTCGAGGGACACACCGAATCCAGCTCCTGGTCGTCGTCGACGCCTCCTGGACCACGTGGCTGAAGAGTCAAGGCACCTGCAACCGACCTGAAGCGACCGACGACGGTGGGCATCCATCTTCCTTGCCCCGGGTCACTGCCAAGTGACTTTGAACACTGTCCCCTCTGCTTTCAGGTCATCCTTCTTCAGAATCCAGGCTTGGATTCCACCGGACACTTCTTCAGCTCCCGCAAGCAGCAAGTCTTCTTTGTTCGCCATTGAAAACGACGCCGCGACCCGACACCAAAGGACACCTGTGCACCCGGCTTCCCTGGGTGAGGTAACTCCAGCACTACGGTGCTCCTGTGGGTGTGGGCCCTAGAACTACTTACCCTGTAAGTGACTTGCTTGTAGGTTCTCCCGAAGTATCCTAAAACTCTTTATTTCCAACCGCGACTTGCCCCATTGAAGTTAACGGCGATTCGCGCCTGTGTATCCACACTGCACGCGTCCCCCGTGGGTCCTTTACTTACCTGCCTTGGGTGGTTTCGTGAGGCCCCAGCACTTCTGAAGGCCCTAGGCCTTGTCTCCTTGCAAGTCGTTGTTTCTAAGTCTCTTACTTAGTATATGGTCTGGTACGCCCCTAGGGCCCCAGCCATATTTTGTGCTTAACTTATTGTGAAACGTTGATTTGTGCATATGTTTGTCTTCTAATCTCATAAAGAGATTAGTAGAGAGTTATTTAGAAATAAATACATATATATTTGATATATATACCTGTGTGGTGTCTTTTCATTTGGTGATTCAAGAGATTATATGGTAAAACAAGCTGCTTTACATTCCTCCGAGACTTAGCCTGAAGGCTGCTCTCCACAGCTACCACTAGGATAGCTTTCTTTAAAAGGTTGTCTTAAACCTATCTACCATAAGAGTCGATTTGCCCTGGTGCAAGGTGTCCACTTTAATTAGTGAACAGCATATACCAGGCCAACTTCTCACATTGGTGGGCAGCGTGTGGGATTCCAGCTTGCCATTGTTTTACCAGAAAATCTCTATTTGAATTACTAACTGAAAACCATTATAGGTACTCAAGGTACATATAAAGTCAAGCTTAGTATCAATAAGTTCTACTGAACTTAGAGCTGTGTGCCAAGGGATAGCACACCCTTTCCACAGCTCAAGCTAGGATCAGTAGGCCACAAACTAGTGTAGGTAGTACAACACTGCACAACACTAGAATGTCCTTAAGGGGTGGACCCAGTGGATCCACTCAGCCTCAGTATAAGGACATGGCTTTCTCTGACTTGAGAGCCATGTGTGTTGACAGACACCTGAGGCTAGGACAGAGTCCCTCAACCCTGCACCTGATAGATCTGCTGACAGCAGATGACCTTAGATTGGCTCTAGGAGCTAAGGGGTCTGAATCAGTGGGTGGGTCAATCATAGTATCTGGGTCAGATGAGGACAATCCGAATGACCAAGACTCTGTGGTTGAAGGGCCAGGCTTCAAGGAGCCTGAACAGGACAGAGGAGTTCTCCCTAAGAGAACTGGCAGAGTGGATGAGAGGCACAGATCCCCTTCCAGGGAATCTGAGCACTCTTATCACTCTGGCAGAGAATTTGTCCAAGAGAGGAGCTCATACTTTAACTTAAGAGAGACCTCCTCTGAGAGAAGGTGCAAACTGCTCCAGTATGAGGAAGCCAAAGTGGCCCTCAGAACCAAGCAGTTGGCACTGGATAGAGAAGCCCTGGAGATCCAGAGAGCTTCCAGAAGGGAGGGTTTAGAACCCCTGGTGGCAGCAACAGTGTCCCTAGAGGCAGAGAATATGTCCCTGACCATAGGAACCTGAGCAAGGTTGTTCCTCCCTACCAGAGTGGGGATGATATCCACAAGTGGATAACTGCTATGGAGAGGGCCTGTAGAGTACAGCAGGTCCCCCAAAAGCAGTGGGCAGCAATCTTGTGGCTCTCCTTTTCAGATAAAGGAAGAGACAAGCTCCTCACTGTTAGAGAGGAGGATGCTGATGATTATGAGGTCCTGAAGAGTGCACTGATAGATGGGTTTGGCTTAACCACTGAGCAGTACAGGTTGAAGTTCAGAGATACCCAGAAGGCACAGACTCAGGACTGGACTGACTTTGTAGATTGTGCATCCAAGGCTCTGGAGGGTTGGCTGGTTGGCAGTAGGGTTACTGATTTCAAAGGATTTTATAATCTAATGATGAGAGAACAGATCCTTAATAATTGTCAAAACCAGCTTTTACACCAGTACCTGGTGGACTCTGATCTGACCTCTCCCCAAGAATTGGGAAAGAAGGCAGACAAATGGGTCAGAACCAGGGTAAGGCCTAAGAATCAGGGTGGTGACCACAAGAAAGATTCTACCAAGTCCCAAGAGAAAGGTGGGGATAAATCCAAGGATAAGTCCACTACAGGGCCCCAAAATTCCTCTTCTGGGGGTGGGTCCCAAACTCCTTCCTCTCCTGAAAAGAAACCCTATTGCCATGTCTGTAAAAAGCCTGGGCACTGGAAATCTGATCCCAGTTGTCCCAGGAATGGCAATAAAGAAAATGTTCCTCCAACAACTACTACCACCCCTCCTGGTACTACCAGTAGTAATCCTCCAGTTGGGAGTAGTGCACCCAAAAAGTTAGGTGCGTTTGCAAGAGGAACAGAGGTGGGCCCTAGTTTAGACAGGACCCCCTCAACAGACTCCTCAGATTCTGATGGTGGTATAGGATTTGCCACCTTTACCGTGGGTCCCACAGCATTGGGCAGGTACAGACTGGAGCCAATAATTAATGGTCAGAAAGCTGTGGCATTTAGGGACACAGGGGCTAGTGTCACCATGGTGGCAGGGAAACTAGTCCCCCCTCACCAGCTTTTACCTGAGTTTAAATACCAGGTGACCAACATTGATGGTGTCAGAACAGATCACCCCATGGCCATAGTCAATCTCAGCTGGGAGGGAGTCACAGGCCCAAAGAGAGTGGCAGTGTCCCCAACCTTACCTGTAGATTGCCTGATGGGCAATGATCTGGAAATTTCAGCCTGGGCTGAAATTGAACACCAAACCCATCTGAAGATGTTGGGTGTCCCTGTAAAGGTTAGTGGGGCTGTGATGGCCACAGCCCCAGCCCAAGATTTTGGAGAGATGGAGCCTGGAAGAATGGCCCACTCTCCCCCAGAAGAGAGCACAAGGGTTGAAGAAAAGTCTTCTTCCCTCCAGACAGTAGGTAAGGGTCAGCCTCCTCAGGGAACTGACCCTACCCCTAGTGAAGGAACTGCCACAGAGGTAGTCAGGCCTGGCCTGGCCACCCCCTGATGGCAGAGGACCCTTACAAGGTGGTACCCAGTCTGGAGCAGGTAACCTGCCCCTCTCTACCCTGCCTCAGTCAGCCCAGGGCTGCAGAGGTCAGGGAGGTCAGTGGACCCCCCAGGGCCCCCTGTCCAGAGGAACCCCCCATCAGCAGATTAGGGGCACCCAGGCTAGTAGCCCTAGCCAGGTAGAAATTCCTCAACCCACTGAGGGATCCCCCATACCTTTATGTAGGGACCTCCCCAGAAGGACTCTGTTAGGCAAGGGCAAACCTGGGACCAAAAGGTTCCAAACATGCCATGTCCCTCCAGTGTTCCACCCAAAGGGACCCAACCCCCGGCTGTAGGCAGTCAAAGGTTGACCCTTAGAGCAGAGTACCACTCAGTCATGGAAAGACAGGCATACATGGTGACCAGTGAGCTGAGAAAGCTGAGGCCAACATTCCTAGGGCCACACTTCCCTACTCAGACACCTCACCAGCCTGGTACTTTACCAAAGCACACCACAGGTAGTGATTCCCCATGGTGGAGACCCTCTCATACCCTTAGGGTGAGGGATTGCTTAGTGGACCATAAGACAGGGGGCAACCATGCTAGTGCAGGTGCTTCCTTATATGGCCACTTAGTCAATAAAGGCTCAACTGGCCAAGGTTAGCCTTATCTCCTTTCGTTTGGGGGGGTTATGTAGGAAGGTGGAATCTGACTATATGGTTGCCCCCACTTTTTTTATGGTGTTTTGCTGGTTTATGACTTAGTTGGACTGGGACCCTGCTATTCAGGGCCCCAGTCTATCTGCTCTCTCTAAACGACATGGAGTGCACTCTAGGTGCACTAGTGATTGGATACTGTGGTGCCTTATGAGTCCCTAGTATATGGTACCTTAGGTGCCAAGGGCATAGGTACTTCACAGGCCTACCAGGGGCTGCAGCATGTGTTATGCCACCCCTGGGAAGCAGTCTAAATCTGACACCACAGGCCTGCTACTGCAGCCTGGGTGAGGTGGTGCTAGCACCCCTCACTGAGATATAGGTTTCCTATATCTCTCCTGCACACACATATAAACCTATCAGTCACCCCTAAGGCAGGCCCTATCAATCCTGAGGGCAGGGTGCTTGGCTTCTATGTGAGGGGGTGCCTCTGCCTGAGCAGGGCCCCTCTGCAGCTCTCAGAGTCTATTCTCTGGTGCTGTTTGTGGATGCGGTTAAACCATATACTATTTAAGTGCATTATATCCTCGCGGTAAATGCTAACTTTGGAATGGCTGCATCAAAACATGTCGTGTTTGGTGTCAAACATCTTGGAATACTACCCCCCGCCAATCTTGGCGGCGGGGGTAGCATTCCACCCTTCTAGAGGGATAAGACATGTACCTGCTGTGGAAACGCGGTAGAATCCTAAAGAGCCCTGGCATCACAAAATGGATGCCACCAGTCACAGACACTGGGCTGCCCTCCTGCTGATGACCGAAACTCGCAGTGGAGGAAGCCCAACAATAGGCATCCTGTCACAGGGAGGTGTAACCACCTTCCAGACAGGGTTTAGTGTATTGGGGCTGGGTGGGTGCACTCTTAGAGTGCTTTGAAGTCCTGCACTGGGGGAGCAGAAGGCTCCTCTGTGCATATGCCAGTTCAAACCAGCTCAGGGGCTACCTGCCCCTGCTCTGGCGCGAAACTGGACAAAGGGAAGTGGGTGTAGCCACCCCTCCCTTGACCCTCCCATAGGTGGGGTCATAGAGCTAGTCCATCCCCTCTTTTAGTATAAGAGGGGGAACCTTGCCATTGCAAAGCAGATAACCCCTGGACGACACTCTACAGAAGAATCCTGGCCCTTCGACGTTCCACTACCTTTGGAAGACAGAAGAATCTCCCTTGGAGTCAAGGAGTGACTCCCTGCTTGGCAGGCACCAAAACGACAACGACGGTCGCAAACTACGCCGCTCCCGCCGGAGTCCGAAGTCCCTGCAGCCCAAGAAGTGGATTTCCTGACCTCTCCCAGGCCATCGTGAGTCCCCAGCGAAGCTGAGGCAAGTGGACCCCACGAGTAACGAGGAACCGCGACCCCTGGGTACCGTGCACTATTGTCGAGTGCAACTCCTTCACAACGTTCTACGAACTTGTGCTTTGGACCACGTGTGGTCCCGACCTCCAGCAGGAATCCTCCGAAGATCAGAGGCCTACACCGTCCCGAGTGACCGTGGGCCCCTGTTGAGTGATTCCGCCCGAGGTGTCTTCGCGATCCCTTGCCCGCTGGCTTGTGGGTCCCCAGAAGACTTCTTAAAGAAACCAAAGGGCTCCCCTGGTTGCTCCAGGCCTGCCCTGACTTACCCTCGCTGGGTGAGTCCCTCAGACCTTGCTGGTCTGCGCCATCGACTTTTCTTCATCTCCCCGAGACTTGCGGCTGCCAAGGCTTGTTGGCTCCGATCGAGTTGCCGACACCGCAGTCAGCTGCAGACGTCGAGGGACACACCGAATCCAGCTCCTGGTCGTCGTCGACGCCTCCTGGACCACGTGGCTGAAGAGTCAAGGCACCTGCAACCGACCTGAAGCGACCGACGACGGTGGGCATCCATCTTCCTTGCCCCGGGTCACTGCCAAGTGACTTTGAACACTGTCCCCTCTGCTTTCAGGTCATCCTTCTTCAGAATCCAGGCTTGGATTCCACCGGACACTTCTTCAGCTCCCGCAAGCAGCAAGTCTTCTTTGTTCGCCATTGAAAACGACGCCGCGACCCGACACCAAAGGACACCTGTGCACCCGGCTTCCCTGGGTGAGGTAACTCCAGCACTACGGTGCTCCTGTGGGTGTGGGCCCTAGAACTACTTACCCTGTAAGTGACTTGCTTGTAGGTTCTCCCGAAGTATCCTAAAACTCTTTATTTCCAACCGCGACTTGCCCCATTGAAGTTAACGGCGATTCGCGCCTGTGTATCCACACTGCACGCGTCCCCCGTGGGTCCTTTACTTACCTGCCTTGGGTGGTTTCGTGAGGCCCCAGCACTTCTGAAGGCCCTAGGCCTTGTCTCCTTGCAAGTCGTTGTTTCTAAGTCTCTTACTTAGTATATGGTCTGGTACGCCCCTAGGGCCCCAGCCATATTTTGTGCTTAACTTATTGTGAAACGTTGATTTGTGCATATGTTTGTCTTCTAATCTCATAAAGAGATTAGTAGAGAGTTATTTAGAAATAAATACATATATATTTGATATATATACCTGTGTGGTGTCTTTTCATTTGGTGATTCAAGAGATTATATGGTAAAACAAGCTGCTTTACATTCCTCCGAGACTTAGCCTGAAGGCTGCTCTCCACAGCTACCACTAGGATAGCTTTCTTTAAAAGGTTGTCTTAAACCTATCTACCATAAGAGTCGATTTGCCCTGGTGCAAGGTGTCCACTTTAATTAGTGAACAGCATATACCAGGC